>NW_024121876.1:5097127-5504648 GCF_016745375.1 Pimephales promelas | reverse complement strand
AGAGAGAGATTAGACCTGAGTGCAAAAATGGAGGCTCTAGCCCTTCCAGAGCTGAGATATCGAAACTCAAAAATTGGCGCCGAAAAAAAACGACAGTGGTACCCCTTACGTTTTTTTTTTTTGGGCGAAAAATTAAGTTTCTCCAATCTTCCCAAACTCTGGATTCTGATAGAGGGCCATGAGACTTAGACCTGAGTGCAAAAATGGAGGCTCTAGCCCCTTCCAGAGCTGAGATATCGAAACTCAAAAATTCGGCCCGAAAAAAAAAAACGACAGTGGTACCCCTTACGTTTTTTTTTTGGGGGCGAAAAATTAAGTTTCTCCAATCTTCCCAAAACTCTGGATTCTGATAGAGGGCCATGAGACTTAGACCTGAGTGCAAAAATGGAGGCTCTAGCCCTTCCAGAGCTGAGATATCGAAACTCAAAAATTCGGCCCGAAAAAAAAACGACAGTGGTACCCCTTACGTTTTTTTTTTTTGGGCGAAAAATTAAGTTTCTCCAATCTTCCAAAACTCTGGATTCTGATAGAGGGCCATGAGACTTAGACCTGAGTGCAAAAATGGAGGCTCTAGCCCCTTCCAGAGCTGAGATATCGAAACTCAAAAATTCGGCCCGAAAAAAAAACGACAGTGGTACCCCTTACGTTTTTTTTTTGGGGCGAAAAATTAAGTTTCTCCAATCTTCCCAAAACTCTGGATTCTGATAGAGGGCCATGAGACTTAGACCTGAGTGCAAAAATGGAGGCTCTAGCCCCTTCCAGAGCTGAGATATCGAAACTCAAAAATTCGGCCCGAAAAAAAAAACGACAGTGGTACCCCTTACGTTTTTTTTTTTTGGGCGAAAAATTAAGTTTCTCCAATCTTCCCAAAACTCTGGATTCTGATAGAGGGCCATGAGACTTAGACCTGAGTGCAAAAATGGAGGCTCTAGCCCCTTCCAGAGCTGAGATATCGAAACTCAAAAATTCGGCCCGAAAAAAAAAACGACAGTGGTACCCCTTACGTTTTTTTTTTGGGCGAAAAATTAAGTTTCTCCAATCTTCCAAAACTCTGGATTCTGATAGAGGGCCATGAGACTTAGACCTGAGTGCAAAAATGGAGGCTCTAGCCCCTTCCAGAGCTGAGATATCGAAACTCAAAAATTCGGCCCGAAAAAAAAACGACAGTGGTACCCCTTACGTTTTTTTTTTTTGGGCGAAAAATTAAGTTTCTCCAATCTTCCCAAAACTCTGGATTCTGATAGAGGGCCATGAGACTTAGACCTGAGTGCAAAAATGGAGGCTCTAGCCCCTTCCAGAGCTGAGATATCGAAACTCAAAAATTCGGCCCGAAAAAAAACGACAGTGGTAACCCTTACGTTTTTTTTTTTTTGGGCGAAAAATTAAGTTTCTCCAATCTTCCCAAACTCTGGATTCTGATAGAGGGCCATGAGACTTAGACCTGAGTGCAAAAATGGAGGCTCTAGCCCCTTCCAGAGCTGAGATATCGAAACTCAAAAATTCGGCCCGAAAAAAAAAAACACAGTGGTACCCCTTACGTTTTTTTTTTTGGGCGAAAAATTAAGTTTCTCCAATCTTCCCAAACTCTGGATTCTGATAGAGGGCCATGAGACTTAGACCTGAGTGCAAAAATGGAGGCTCTAGCCCCTTCCAGAGCTGAGATATCGAAACTCAAAAATTCGGCCCGAAAAAAAAAACGACAGTGGTACCCCTTACGTTTTTTTTTTTTGGGCGAAAAATTAAGTTTCTCCAATCTTCCCAAAACTCTGGATTCTGATAGAGGGCCATGAGACTTAGACCTGAGTGCAAAAATGGAGGCTCTAGCCCCTTCCAGAGCTGAGATATCGAAACTCAAAAATTCGGCCCGAAAAAAAAAAACGACAGTGGTACCCCTTACGTTTTTTTTTTTTTGGGCGAAAAATTAAGTTTCTCCAATCTTCCCAAAACTCTGGATTCTGATAGAGGGCCATGAGACTTAGACCTGAGTGCAAAAATGGAGGCTCTAGCCCCTTCCAGAGCTGAGATATCGAAACTCAAAAATTCGGCCCGAAAAAAAACGACAGTGGTACCCTTTGTTTTTTTTTTTTTGGCGAAAAATTAAGTTTCTCCAATCTTCCCAAAACTCTGGATTCTGATAGAGGGCCATGAGACTTAGACCTGAGTGCAAAAATGGAGGCTCTAGCCCCTTCCAGAGCTGAGATATCGAAACTCAAAAATTCGGCCCGAAAAAAAAAACGACAGTGGTACCCCTTACGTTTTTTTTTTTGGGCGAAAAATTAAGTTTCTCCAATCTTCCAAAACTCTGGATTCTGATAGAGGGCCATGAGACTTAGACCTGAGTGCAAAAATGGAGGCTCTAGCCCCTTCCAGAGCTGAGATATCGAAACTCAAAAATTCGGCCCGAAAAAAAAACGACAGTGGTACCCCTTACGTTTTTTTTTTTGGGGCGAAAAATTAAGTTTCTCCAATCTTCCCAAAACTCTGGATTCTGATAGAGGGCCATGAGACTTAGACCTGAGTGCAAAAATGGAGGCTCTAGCCCCTTCCAGAGCTGAGATATCGAAACTCAAAAATTCGGCCCGAAAAAAAAAACGACAGTGGTAACCCTTACGTTTTTTTTTTTTGGGCGAAAAATTAAGTTTCTCCAATCTTCCAAAACTCTGGATTCTGATAGAGGGCCATGAGACTTAGACCTGAGTGCAAAAATGGAGGCTCTAGCCCCTTCCAGAGCTGAGATATCGAAACTCAAAAATTCGGCCCGAAAAAAAAAACGACAGTGGTACCCTTTACGTTTTTTTTTTTGGGCGAAAAATTAAGTTTCTCCAATCTTCCCAAACTCTGGATTCTGATAGAGGGCCATGAGACTTAGACCTGAGTGCAAAAATGGAGGCTCTAGCCCCTTCCAGAGCTGAGATATCGAAACTCAAAAATTCGGCCCGAAAAAAAAACGACAGTGGTACCCCTTACGTTTTTTTTTTTTGGCGAAAAATTAAGTTTCTCCAATCTTCCCAAAACTCTGGATTCTGATAGAGGGCCATGAGACTTAGACCTGAGTGCAAAAATGGAGGCTCTAGCCCCTTCCAGAGCTGAGATATCGAAACTCAAAAATTCGGCCCGAAAAAAAAACGACAGTGGTACCCCTTACGTTTTTTTTTTGGGCGAAAAATTAAGTTTCTCCAATCTTCCCAAAACTCTGGATTCTGATAGAGGGCCATGAGACTTAGACCTGAGTGCAAAAATGGAGGCTCTAGCCCCTTCCAGAGCTGAGATATCGAAACTCAAAAATTCGGCCCGAAAAAAAAACGACAGTGGTACCCCTTACGTTTTTTTTTTGGGCGAAAAATTAAGTTTCTCCAATCTTCCCAAAACTCTGGATTCTGATAGAGGGCCATGAGACTTAGACCTGAGTGCAAAAATGGAGGCTCTAGCCCCTTCCAGAGCTGAGATATCGAAACTCAAAAATTCGGCCCGAAAAAAAAAACGACAGTGGTACCCTTACGTTTTTTTTTTTTGGGCGAAAAATTAAGTTTCTCCAATCTTCCCAAAACTCTGGATTCTGATAGAGGCCATGAGACTTAGACCTGAGTGCAAAAATGGAGGCTCTAGCCCCTTCCAGAGCTGAGATATCGAAACTCAAAAATTCGGCCCGAAAAAAAAAACGACAGTGGTACCCCTTACGTTTTTTTTTTGGGCGAAAAATTAAGTTTCTCCAATCTTCCCAAAACTCTGGATTCTGATAGAGGGCCATGAGACTTAGACCTGAGTGCAAAAATGGAGGCTCTAGCCCCTTCCAGAGCTGAGATATCGAAACTCAAAAATTCGGCCCGAAAAAAAACGACAGTGGTACCCCTTACGTTTTTTTTTTTGGGCGAAAAATTAAGTTTCTCCAATCTTCCCAAAACTCTGGATTCTGATAGAGGGCCATGAGACTTAGACCTGAGTGCAAAAATGGAGGCTCTAGCCCCTTCCAGAGCTGAGATATCGAAACTCAAAAATTCGGCCCGAAAAAAAAAACGACAGTGGTACCCCTTACGTTTTTTTTTTTTGGGCGAAAAATTAAGTTTCTCCAATCTTCCCAAAACTCTGGATTCTGATAGAGGGCCATGAGACTTAGACCTGAGTGCAAAAATGGAGGCTCTAGCCCCTTCCAGAGCTGAGATATCGAAACTCAAAAATTCGGCCCGAAAAAAAAACGACAGTGGTACCCCTTACGTTTTTTTTTTTTGGGCGAAAAATTAAGTTTCTCCAATCTTCCCAAAACTCTGGATTCTGATAGAGGGCCATGAGACTTAGACCTGAGTGCAAAAATGGAGGCTCTAGCCCCTTCCAGAGCTGAGATATCGAAACTCAAAAATTCGGCCCGAAAAAAAAACGACAGTGGTACCCCTTACGTTTTTTTTTTGGGCGAAAAATTAAGTTTCTCCAATCTTCCCAAACTCTGGATTCTGATAGAGGGCCATGAGACTTAGACCTGAGTGCAAAAATGGAGGCTCTAGCCCCTTCCAGAGCTGAGATATCGAAACTCAAAAATTCGGCCCGAAAAAAAAAACGACAGTGGTACCCCTTACGTTTTTTTTTTTGGGCGAAAAATTAAGTTTCTCCAATCTTCCCAAACTCTGGATTCTGATAGAGGGCCATGAGACTTAGACCTGAGTGCAAAAATGGAGGCTCTAGCCCCTTCCAGAGCTGAGATATCGAAACTCAAAAATTCGGCCCGAAAAAAAAACGACAGTGGTACCCCTTACGTTTTTTTTTTTGGGGCGAAAAATTAAGTTTCTCCAATCTTCCCAAAACTCTGGATTCTGATAGAGGGCCATGAGACTTAGACCTGAGTGCAAAAATGGAGGCTCTAGCCCCTTCCAGAGCTGAGATATCGAAACTCAAAAATTCGGCCCGAAAAAAAAACGACAGTGGTACCCCTTACGTTTTTTTTTTTTGGGGCGAAAAATTAAGTTTCTCCAATCTTCCCAAAACTCTGGATTCTGATAGAGGGCCATGAGACTTAGACCTGAGTGCAAAAATGGAGGCTCTAGCCCCTTCCAGAGCTGAGATATCGAAACTCAAAAATTCGGCCCGAAAAAAAAAGACAGTGGTACCCCTTACGTTTTTTTTTTGGGGCGAAAAATTAAGTTTCTCCAATCTTCCCAAAACTCTGGATTCTGATAGAGGGCCATGAGACTTAGACCTGAGTGCAAAAATGGAGGCTCTAGCCCCTTCCAGAGCTGAGATATCGAAACTCAAAAATTCGGCCCGAAAAAAAATGACAGTGGTACCCCTTACGTTTTTTTTTTGGGGGCGAAAAATTAAGTTTCTCCAATCTTCCCAAAACTCTGGATTCTGATAGAGGGCCATGAGACTTAGACCTGAGTGCAAAAATGGAGGCTCTAGCCCCTTCCAGAGCTGAGATATCGAAACTCAAAAATTCGGCCCGAAAAAAAAACGACAGTGGTACCCCTTACGTTTTTTTTTTTTGGGCGAAAAATTAAGTTTCTCCAATCTTCCCAAAACTCTGGATTCTGATAGAGGGCCATGAGACTTAGACCTGAGTGCAAAAATGGAGGCTCTAGCCCCTTCCAGAGCTGAGATATCGAAACTCAAAAATTCGGCCCGAAAAAAAAACGACAGTGGTACCCTTACGTTTTTTTTTTTGGGCGAAAAATTAAGTTTCTCCAATCTTCCCAAAACTCTGGATTCTGATAGAGGGCCATGAGACTTAGACCTGAGTGCAAAAATGGAGGCTCTAGCCCCTTCCAGAGCTGAGATATCGAAACTCAAAAATTCGGCCGAAAAAAAAACGACAGTGGTACCCCTTACGTTTTTTTTTTTTGGGCGAAAAATTAAGTTTCTCCAATCTTCCCAAAACTCTGGATTCTGATAGAGGGCCATGAGACTTAGACCTGAGTGCAAAAATGGAGGCTCTAGCCCCTTCCAGAGCTGAGATATCGAAACTCAAAAATTCGGCCCGAAAAAAAAAACGACAGTGGTACCCTTACGTTTTTTTTTTTGGGGCGAAAAATTAAGTTTCTCCAATCTTCCCAAAACTCTGGATTCTGATAGAGGGCCATGAGACTTAGACCTGAGTGCAAAAATGGAGGCTCTAGCCCCTTCCAGAGCTGAGATATCGAAACTCAAAAATTCGGCCCGAAAAAAAACGACAGTGGTACCCCTTACGTTTTTTTTTGGGGCGAAAAATTAAGTTTCTCCAATCTTCCCAAAACTCTGGATTCTGATAGAGGGCCATGAGACTTAGACCTGAGTGCAAAAATGGAGGCTCTAGCCCCTTCCAGAGCTGAGATATCGAAACTCAAAAATTCGGCCCGAAAAAAAAACGACAGTGGTACCCCTTACGTTTTTTTTTTTTTGGGCGAAAAATTAAGTTTCTCCAATCTTCCCAAACTCTGGATTCTGATAGAGGGCCATGAGACTTAGACCTGAGTGCAAAAATGGAGGCTCTAGCCCCTTCCAGAGCTGAGATATCGAAACTCAAAAATTCGGCCCGAAAAAAAAACGACAGTGGTACCCCTTACGTTTTTTTTTTTTGGGCGAAAAATTAAGTTTCTCCAATCTTCCCAAAACTCTGGATTCTGATAGAGGGCCATGAGACTTAGACCTGAGTGCAAAAATGGAGGCTCTAGCCCCTTCCAGAGCTGAGATATCGAAACTCAAAAATTCGGCCCGAAAAAAAAACGACAGTGGTACCCCTTACGTTTTTTTTTTTGGGGCGAAAAATTAAGTTTCTCCAATCTTCCCAAAACTCTGGATTCTGATAGAGGGCCATGAGACTTAGACCTGAGTGCAAAAATGGAGGCTCTAGCCCCTTCCAGAGCTGAGATATCGAAACTCAAAAATTCGGCCCGAAAAAAAAACGACAGTGGTACCCCTTACGTTTTTTTTTTTGGGCGAAAAATTAAGTTTCTCCAATCTTCCCAAAACTCTGGATTCTGATAGAGGGCCATGAGACTTAGACCTGAGTGCAAAAATGGAGGCTCTAGCCCCTTCCAGAGCTGAGATATCGAAACTCAAAAATTCGGCCCGAAAAAAAAACGACAGTGGTACCCCTTACGTTTTTTTTTTTGGGCGAAAAATTAAGTTTCTCCAATCTTCCCAAAACTCTGGATTCTGATAGAGGGCCATGAGACTTAGACCTGAGTGCAAAAATGGAGGCTCTAGCCCCTTCCAGAGCTGAGATATCGAAACTCAAAAATTCGTCCCGAAAAAAAAAACGACAGTGGTACCCCTTACGTTTTTTTTTTTGGGCGAAAAATTAAGTTTCTCCAATCTTCCCAAAACTCTGGATTCTGATAGAGGGTCATGAGACTTAGACCTGAGTGCAAAAATGGAGGCTCTAGCCCCTTCCAGAGCTGAGATATCGAAACTCAAAAATTCGGCCCGAAAAAAAAAACGACAGTGGTACCCCTTACGTTTTTTTTTTTGGGCGAAAAATTAAGTTTCTCCAATCTTCCCAAAACTCTGGATTCTGATAGAGGGCCATGAGACTTAGACCTGAGTGCAAAAATGGAGGCTCTAGCCCCTTCCAGAGCTGAGATATCGAAACTCAAAAATTCGGCCCGAAAAAAAAACGACAGTGGTACCCCTCAATATCTGAGATATTGAGATCCCACATAGCATTTATGCTTGATTTAAATTGTGCAATTCTACAGTCGATTTTTAACTTTAATTAATAAGTTCAATCATTCTATTTTACATACAAACTATGAAATACTGGTAAAATATATACAAAATGTAAATATACCTTAGAAAATGTTGCTTGCTTCTGTGTTTACATTGAAGAGAAGCATGGCAGCACTTCAATCCCAGAGTTTTATATATATATATATAATCACTACATGCAGAGCTTTACTGGTATTTGATTGGATGACAAACGTCCAATCTCATGAACTGCAGGCGTTAAACTAGGTGAAATGCTCCAGAAGTTAAAAAAGGGGGCTGACATGTGATGTCCATTGTAATGGACACAGGGTCTGAATGAGTTAATAAATAAATAATATTTAATTATAATTCGTTGTGATTGATTATTGATCTACACAATTGATCTAATTTTGCCTACCTGTATGGAGGACCGAGTATAGTTCGTTGTATTCAGTTGTCCATACTGGCCATTGGCAACTCAGTCCCTTTACGGGTAATTTTAATCTATGTATGCGATTACTGGACATATTCATGACCAGTTATTAAATTATATTTTCCTTTTATTTGAGCTAAGAATCACTACAAGTATTTATTACAACATAGAGAGGTTTATAGTGTTCGTCAGTTATAAAAAAAATCTCCATCTCCTAATTTTGTTCTCTCTTTTGTAGCAACGAGAGCGTTTCCTGAGACACAGTGACACTGGACCCAGCCGTCCCTTCGACTGGTCGACTCCAAATCCAGCACTGCCTACTGTGATAAAGAGCAGCCAAACCAGATCGACCATCAGCACACGACCACGAGCGTGGAGTGTCCGGACCTTCCAGGATCTCCTTCCTCCTCTTCCTCAACTCCATAAGAAATGGTGCAGCTGGAACGCAAACAGCCCTTTCACCAAGCTGGTGGACAGTGTGAGTAATGACACATAAGCTCTTTTTAATCACATAAAAATATTAATCAAATTTCATTAGTGAGAGAAAATTACAAATTCTTACAAATGTGTAAAATTGACAACCAATCTTTCGGGCCCATAAATACGCCCTCGGCTCTTAACGATGACCACGATGAAGAACATTCATCATCATTTTTTTCTTTATCACTTTTTGTTTCATTCAAATGTGTAAGCATTGCTGGTGGCAAAAAAAAAACAAACAAAAAAAAAACAATTGCTTTCAATGTTTAGAATACAAGTGTTTTTCTTTCATGCTGTAAGCTATACAAAAAAAGTCAAATATAGTAAAAATATGTTCATCAATATTGATTATATTATCATTATTATGATTATTATCAAAAATCCAATTTAAAACAACTTTTTGTCTATTTGACTGTATTTTAAAATATAATTTATTTCTGTGAAGTCAAAGCTGAAATTTCAGAAGCCATTACTCCAGTCTTCAGTGTTTGCAACACAAACTACATTATTTTGTATTTTGAGAACTGTAACGTCCCAGTATTATTAAAGTTGTCATCAGGCATGTACATAATGATTATCAAATGAATGACAAAATGAATGACAAATTAAAAAGGTTTAAAGGGATAGTTTACTTTAAAATGAAAATTCTGTCATCATTTACTCACACTCAAGTTGGTTCAAACCTGTATGCTTTTCTTTCTTCTGATGGACACAAAGGAAGATATTTTGAAGAATGTCGGTAATCAAACAGTTAACTGGAGCCATTGACTTCCAAAGTAGGAAAAAAAAATTCTACGGAAGTCAATGGCTCCAGTTAACTGTTTGATTACAGACATTCTTCAAAATATCTTCCTTTGAGTTCAGCAGAAGAAATGCATACAGGTTTGAAACAAGTTACAACTTGAGGGTGAGTAAATGATGACAGAACTTTCATTTTAAAGTGAACTATCCCTTTAAGGTTTAAAGGAGTCTACGGTCAGAAAAATAAAGTAACTGTTTTGAAGAGACCGTCAATGTTTCTCATTACTACAATATAAAATATCAACAACAGGAAAGAAAATATTTTTTTTGTATTTTTAGAATAGATATAGTAATGAAAAAAAAATCAAGTTTTTTTCAAATTTTTTTTTTTGTTATTTACAATGACAATGTACACTCAGGGACTCCCAAGCACAACTACGGATGCTGGAAGAGGAAAGGTCCTTTCTGATGCCCCTCTACACAGTTCTGCCAACTGCTGCCAGTCCGACTCCTTCACGAGCAATGCCTCGTACCCCCTGACTCAACCTAACCAGCGCCAGCGACGGCTCAACTCCACCAGCAACCTGCGTCGCACCCGTTTCAACACCCCATGCTTCGGCCTGCTCTCCGGCACGTCCGAGTCCTCCAAACCACAAGCCAATGGAATTACAACCTCAAACACGCTCTCCGACACCAGCCAGCAGCAGCACCACCAAGCTGAAGCATCAAGCGTGGAGGACGACCACGTCGCGGTTCCTGTGTTTGCGATCTCAGAAGAGGAAGACCGACAGCCTCTAGTGTCAGCAGAACCTCCAGAGAAGCCTTTGAGGATGAATGGACAGATGTTTGAAGGCACAAATATGCCACTGCTATCCAAAAGCCAAGACGCCAGCATCCATCCAACCTCTTTAGGGAGGGGAGGTGGTGGGACGTTGGAGACGCAGGATCCTTCAGCTCTCTCTTGTTGACAGTGACTCCAGGAACAGACTGCCAGTGCCACGAAGTTTAAGTATGATGGTCATGTGACCGATTCAGCCAATAGATGATCAGAAAAGGACTCAAAACGCACATCTTATGAGCTGCTCCTGGTGTCTTCAGCACATATTACCGTGGGATTTTAACGGGGATTTGTTTGGAATATTGGCATGAATGAAAAATGAAAGCACTTATTGTTCTTCCTGTTATTGTATCCGCACAGTTAATTTTGCTAAATATAACACCATCTAAATTGTTTCGCAAGCACTCATGTAACTGTTAACAATGATCACGTAATTCCACTCACTACTGAGAGTTCGAGTTGTAGACTGGGTGCATTGTTTCTTTCATTATGAAATTCCATATATCTGCTCTATGAACAATAAGGCTTGTTCCTAATCCCTTTGCAACATGTAGAAGACCAATTAGCAGACATAGTAGAAAGCTGCTTTGCATCTCTTCAACTTCAACTTTTTTTTTTATTCACCATGGGTCCAATACACGTATTGCATTTGAAATAGCATATATTCTTAATTCTTGAGGGACATAACCACTGCATAATTCATTTCAATGTGTTTAAACTGTTCTACAAAGAATTTCAATTGTTCTTTTTTCACTTACTTATGTGCCTTTTGGCAATCATATATGCTGCTAAATATACACTGATGCAATAACTGAAATTTTTTGTATACAATCATATTTTTATTACAATTTCATATATAATGCAACTGTTTTCGTTATGGTGTTTTCCTGAATGCAGTAATACTGTCAACTGTACTGCTTTTGATGGATTATAAAGGGAATTGATCACTGTAAAGACATTTAAAATGCAGTAACTAACATTTAATGCAAATAAACATTGTATAGTGAAGTTGTGTGGCTTCTGTACAATCATTTCAGAATATGCATAGAAAGGGGAGTCATATAATTGAATGTAGTCTTTTATTATTAGTGCTAGACAAGGTTTTATTTCTAGGCATTACAAACATGAGGCACAGCAAGCGCTATTTCAACTATGAAACTTACAGTGCTATTATATGTGCTTCTCTATAGTTACTGATAAACTTTTGTCCTCCCCATTTGAAAACCCCAGTTTAAACTTTGAGGTAGAATTAAAACATAAAAAAAGAAAGAAAAAGAAATTCCCTACCCATGCAAGTAAATATTTGCTGTGGAATATTTCCCTTTCAGCAAATGCAAAGCAGCCTCCAAAGCTTCTCTAACACTCGGGACCAACCCCCGAATAAATCCCTTAACCATTCCTGCAGATTTTAAGAGTTCCTAGTATGAGGCCCGCTTTACAGCTTACATTATAACACTATTGAACTTCACTAAAACCACCTTTTAGGTGCATAGAAGAGCCTGTTTCAAAGAAAACTACAACAGGTGCACGTAGATATTTAAAAAGGTGTAATCCGATTATTATCTGATTGTATATTAATTGGTATGACAAATAATCCTACATATATAAAGTGTGTATTTTTTAAAAATTAATATTTTGCATACCAGCTAATATACAATATGATAAAATTTAGGGCGTTACTTGCATGCATAAAAGAAAATGATAATGCTGCTTAACAACATATATATATATATAGTTATTAAACAGGTGCAAGCAATCCTTAATTTGCAGTACTAAACATAGTACAAACATTCCCAAAGTAGAAAAATAAAAAACGTAAGGGTAGGGCGAGTCCTGTGTAAAACCACAACGTAACATTCACTAATGAACTGTAGCAAATCCACCAAATGTGGGTGTTTGTCAGATGCCATTAGTTAAGAGTGCTGAGCCATTCTGTCCACCTTCATTAAAGAGCAGTTGAGGGTTGTAGAGAATTGACCTCTACGGTTGCAGGAAGCCTGATCTGAGCCTCTGAAGAATGTCTTGGTGTGAGGGACCACAGAGCCCATAAATATGGCACAAGGCAAAAAATAAAGGAGGCATTAAACCCTTTCTCAACAATATCATATAACGGTAATGCGAAAAGTTCCCTGCAAGGTGTGGCACCAACTTTTAGGCCAAAATAAAGTTAAAGGGTAAAATGTTCTTAAATTTAAGAATTTGTCATGTGGCTTGAAGCTTAATGCCACATTTTAATGACTGATTGTGGTTACAGTTTAATGGATGCATGCACAATAAATTTAAACTTATAAAAAAAAGGTAAATATTTGGGAAAACTGTCTAAAACCAATGTGGTTTACGGAGTTAAACAACAAATAGAGCTTAGGGTTTATTATATACGCCTACTGAAATGGAACTTCGATGGAAATAATTATTTTCTAGAATAGAAACACAGCTCTAGCCTAGTTAGAAAATATTCAAACAGCTATTATATGGCCTTCCCATCTACCTACATATCTCAACCAAAGCTACAAGTGAAAGGAAATCTAAAATATGTTAGTAACCTGGGAAAAGCATCGACTAGCTAAAACTGGCCTAGTTGGAATACAAATTTAATAAACATTTCCCCCAGAGGCAACAGCAAAAATGCCATAATCATAAGACACACAAGTCTATATTATAAATCAGATTTGACTTGATTATCCCTAGCAGTGCAATATAACCCTCAGTGTTGTTTTTTATATATATATATATATATATATATATATATACACACACACACTACCGGTCAAAAGTTTTAGATCAGTAAGATTTTTTATGTTTTTAAATGAAGTCTCTTCTGTTCACCAAGGCTGCTTTATTTGATAAAAAAAAATGACAACAGTCATTTTAAACTGGCGTAACATTTCACAATATTACTGTTTTTCTATTTTAATATATTTTAAAATGTAATTTGAAAGCTGAGTTTTCAACATCATTACTGTTGCTTATCACACATCAGTTTTCAGTGTCACATGATGAAATCAGAAATCATTCTAATATGCTGATTTTATGCTCAAAAAACTAATTATTATTTTCAATGTTGAAAACAGTTGTGTACCATTTTCCCCCCCAAAATTCTATGATGAATAGAAAGTTCAAAAGAACAACATTTATTTAAAATATAATCTTTTCTAACATTATAAATGTCTTTACTGTAACTTTTGATCAATTTAACTCATCCTCGATGAATAAAAGTATTTTCTAATTTCTTTCCCCCAAAAATAAAAAATAAAATTCTTACTGACCCCAAACTTTTGAATGGTAGTGATTAATGTTACAAAAGCTTTCCATTTCAGATCAATTCTGTTCTTTTGAACTTTCTATTCATCAAAGAATCCTGAAATAAAAATGTAAAAAACTGTTTTCAACATGGATAATAAACATAAATGTTTCTTGAGCATCATATTATAATAATTTCTGTAGGATCATGTGACACTGAAGACAGGAGTAATGATGCTGTAAATTCAGCTTTGATCACAGGAATAAATTACACTTCACTATATATTCACATAGAAAACCACTGTTTTAAATTGCAATAATATTTCACAATATTATTGTTTTTTTGTTGTTGTTTTTTTTTGTAGTTTGTATCAAATAATTGCAGCCTTGGTGAGCAGAAGAGACTTCTTTCAAAAACATAAAAAATCTTACCGATCTAAAACTTTTGACCGGTAGTGTATATGTATATAAAAACAAATCTCTCAAATGCCTTTAGAACAGCCCTGCAAATGAAAGGGAACAAATACACACAAGAGCGTATGGCCCTTAGAAAAATAATGAACTGAATACCTAACATGTCAGTTTAGTGCAATTTAGTTCATCTTTTTTTTTTTTTTTTTTTTTTTTACATATATTTTCAATGTTCTCAGTAGCATGTAAATGTCTTGAGCAGTACATAATAATATATTGAGATGTCAAATATAACATTTGAAAGAACTGTGGAATATGCAAAGAAGCACACAAAGAACGCTTAAATCCAACTCCTAGGCACTAAAGGTTGGTTATATAATTTGTATGTTATAAATTGTTTAAGCTAAAAAGCTTTTTGAAAGAAAAAGTGATTGCCAGCGTAGTCTCGTTTAACAATTACAAGCAGAGATGTGACATGAATCCATAGTGGAATAAAGTGTGCATACTAAAAGTGTAACTGTTAATCAATATGGAAAATTGGTGTCAGTCTCTACACACAGTGCAGATCCAGATCAAATGTTTCCATATGCTTCAAGGATGATTGGTTTATCATCATCTGATTGACTTTTGCATATGTAAAGATGCCATCTAGTGGAAAAAAAGAGGTATAACACCTGCCTGTAGCAATGCTAATAAACCAAGCGTAACTCCACCAGTTTCAGTTCTTAAACCGCGTCTGCTCACACACGTGGTTGAATTTCCTGAAAGAGAACACAAAATTACTGACTGAGATTGACCATTGTGTGTCATCCAAGAAGAGATCATTTAAAGATTTTTTTTATATAAATGTACAAGCAAACACATCTATGTTGTTGTACTTCAGACTGACACTACATAGATGTACATTAGCTGCCCTCTACTGGTGGATTCAAGTATGGAGCACTTCAGACGATGGACAAGATCTGATCAACTGTGGTTTAACTTACAAAGCGTGGTGTGCTTTTACTTGAGTCCGACAGTTGCGTCCCCAGTAACAGTCTGGTCTGTTGGTCACAGAATCTGTGGAAAAACAAGCAAACTTATTGCATCACTTCCAGTTTATTCTGTAGTTTAATAGATTTGGCTTGATGTGTGGCACGACATAAATACTGTGGCATAAGAGTCTTACCTGGCAGCTCTGATGGAGGAATATGCTCTCTGTATTTGTATGCGATCTCTCTAAAAGTGCGAAGTCCACAGCAGTAGCACAGGAAAGAGTTGGCAGTGATTCTGTAATCTGAAATACATACAACAGGACGTCACTTTCAATCAAATAGTAGTAAAGTAACGGACTTCATTTCTTGTTTGAACTTATATTAAAAAATTTCAGCTGATTCGTCATTTTGCTACAGAGAAAAAGACGAAAAGGCTTGTTAGAACAAAAAGATCTGTGATGTAAAAAGAGTGCACTTAAATAACTATGAATAGGAGAAAGTGTACCGCACAATATGATGGGTCAGTGATAAGTCAGCTTTTTTAGACAGCTTTTCTGAGACGCACGCTTATAACTACAGGTCATGCCTGAAAACCTTTTTATTTTTGTAATGATTTGAGCTTTTAGAAACAACATTTATGAGATAGTTGTTGTCAGATTTCATTAGTGATTTCAAATATGAAATCATAAGCTTGGTAAACAGCTTTGGAGAATTTGATGTTTCCATGTTCAAAGAGATAAGATCTGTACTTCTATGACTGAAATAGCTGCCCGAGTAAAATGGCTTGCCTTAAAGCGACTTTGTGTGAAAGCAACACCCCACAAAAACGTGCATATTGTGATAAATACAACATATCAAAATGTTTAAGATTATTGCAGTATTATTTTCCTTCTATCACCCAGCCTCAACAATTCTCAATATTACCAGAGAGACGGTACAGGCCCTGCTGTACAGCCTGGAGCGCTTCCTGCAGCATGTGCCTCCAGCTCATTCCTCGAGAAGTCAAATAGTTCTGCCACAAAGAAAGCACAAATGATCAACATTTACACAGTTATAGCATTCAAATAACTCTTGAATTTAAAACTAAATATTTCTGATCAAACATCCAACTTGTTTGTTACATGGGAGTGGTGCTTTTGCAAAGGTAACCAATGTCAACATTGATATAGGCCATGAAACATTGCATAACATTGTTATAGGCCATTAAAAAAAGTTATGAAAAATGCCCCGAGAAAAAAAAAAAAAAAAAATCTGCCTTTTCTGCTGAATCAATAAAACTATGGTTTCTTTTTTTTTTTTTTTTTTTTTGGCACCAACATCTTACTGTAGGGTGTACTTTAGGGTTAGTTCACCCAAAAATGAAAACTATTTACTTACCCTTAAGCCACCCTAGGTGTATATGACTTTTCCTCTTTCAGTCAAACACAATCAGAAGTATATTAAAAATATCCTTGCTCTTCCAAGCTATAATGGGAGTAAATGGTACCTTAGATTTTGAAGCCAAAAATGAAAATCCATCCATCAAAAAAAGTAATCCCTACGGCTCCAGGGGGTTAATAAAGGCCTTTTGAAGCAAAGCAATATTTTCTAAGAAAAATATCCACATTTATGACCAGCAGAAGAGTGACCTCTGACCCGACGCATGACATTGACGAACGTAGAAACGCAGAGGATATAGCAAAACAAAACACCGGTCACGCATTAGAAGTCTAAAGGGAGAATTTTTAAAGAGAAATTTCAGAGGATTTAGATATATGAGAGAAGAGCTTGAGTTTGTTGCCCAGTCCTGTTTGTTTTAACCACAAGAGGTGTCTACTCTCACCTAAGACAGAACACTATACATTCCTATTGTTCTAATCAGTTAAACGATTATTAGGCTGCATAAATTAGGTCAGCCGGAACCGGGAACACTTCCTATAACACCTGATGTACTCGCTACATCATAAAAAGGATGTCATCTACGTCAGCCGGACCCAGGCCGTATCCAGATCAGATGGTGGACTTGCGCCTAGACACGACCACAACGCATCCTGTGAAGGCATCATGTACACCTCAACAAACTCGTCACCATCACTGGCGTGATGACTCCAACCTCCAACCAGATGGACCTGGATAAATATTGCGAAAGTTCTGATGAAAGCGGACTTCTGACCTGTAATGTTGCCTGAATCAATTAATACATTTAGTTTTATATTTAACAATATTATTACAACAACTCTGTAAAGCTGCTGAAACAATTAGTATTGTTAAAAGCGCTATATAAATAAAGGTGATTTGACTTGACCTAAGCTTATGCTGCTCCTACATCGGGCCAGAGGTCACTCTTCCACTGGAACTAGACTCATGTACAGCTGTCACCGGAAGCCAGTGATTATGGCTTATAAAGATATAAATATGAATATTTTTCTTACAAAAACACATTCGCTTTGCCTCATGGATTACTTTAATGATGGATGGATGTGCTTTTTTGGGCTTCTAAAAACTCAGGCTCTATTCACTGCCATTATAAAGATTGTGTGTGGCTAAAATAAGTAAGTCATATATACTCATAGGATGGCTTGAGGGTGAACAATTTTGGGTGAACAAACCTTTTAAGATGAATACAGTTCCTTATTTTAAAAGTCAGACAATGGGATTTTTTTTGAATGTTATCATTCATCAGGCAAAAAAAGGTCATATGATTTTGCATGCACGTCTGTAGCACAATACTGGATGAGTTAAAAGTTTACTACTTGTAAACTTCATCAATTATGAAATTAGTTCAATTCAGCCATAAAGCAGCTCTGCAGTGTTGTACATCATCCAGCTTTTATTCAGTTCAAGTTTACTCCTCATCCAAGAGTGTCAGTGCAGTCAAAAATACTACAATAATACATTCATATTACTGGTCTCACATGAGCAAAAGAACTGTACATACCTGAAGGACTTCAGACTCATATTGATTACCATTAAAAACTCCATCCAGACATTTGTCATTAAGGTTAAGATCTGTGAGGAGAAATATCCATAATCATTAGGGGTGTAACGGTACACAAAAATCACGGTTCGGTACGTACCTCGGTTTTAAAGTTACGGTTCGGTACATTTTCGATACAGCAAAAAGAAAGAAATGCCAGAGAAATTTCCTATTTGTTTAAAGAAAAAATATTTTTAAATAAGTGTGAGTTTTCCTAGATCTTGAAACTTTCAGGTTTATAAATGGGGGGTCATCTTTGAAGGATGAACAAATAATGTTTTGGTCATCACGTTAAAAATAACATTTAAATATATATTTATTTATATAATATTTGAATTTTGAAGTGCTGGAAAAAGATGTGTGAAGTACTTGAAAGCATTTCACCATTCCAGCCAAACTGGTTCCAGTTAGTGTTACTATATTAAATCCATGGTGAATGTTGCTGGTCTGTGGGCGTAAAGTATTACTAGTTCATTCACGGCACAATGTTTCTCCTGGTTTCCATGACAACGCTGTTTGATCTAATAGAGATCTACGGTTAATAACGGAGAAATGTGAATGCATCTTACTAGATCTCGCAGCGATGTTATTACCTCAGAGGCGAATTCAAATGTTTTCTTTACCGGATCTCTTAGCACGGTGTGGTAACATTGTTGCTTGATCGAGATCGGCTCGCGCTGCACAGATGTTGCTGGTCCGAACTGATAAACGATCCGTGAAGCACATAACGAGTAGCGCAGTTTCGTTCTGCTTTCATTACGCTTGCCATTTTATGTTGCAACGTTGTGTTGGCCGCGTCAGCACGAATTTTGCCGGCAGGAAAAATGGTCCAAGCAATCGTTCGGTTTGTATGCGTACCGAACCGGAAGCCTCGAACCGAAACGGTTCAATACGAATACATGTACCGTTACACCCCTAATAATCATTATTATAAAAAAAACACAGGCAGTGTTATACTAGTGTTATAGTAATATACACAATTATTATCTTAATCAGTCAGAAACCTACCGCTGAAATGCGCTAGGCAGCCGTGACAACCGATCCGCTGGCAGCCCCAGTACACATGACAGAAAGGTTTCTGGCACACCATACCTGTTCAAAGGAGCGGACGACAAATCATCAGGTGGCTACAGTAGGCCTGAGAACATTGATGGACAGGTGTCAGGGCCACTCACAGTGCTGCGGGGACATCTGAGGGGGAAGGTACTCGAAGCGTCGGTCAGGCATGGGCTGCAGGCAGCAGGTGCAGATGAGGTGACTGCCCTGAGGAGCACACCTGTACTCCTGAGCATCTGCAGTAGGAATACAGAGGATTTCAGCATGTTGGTTGGGCATGGATTTCTCTGTTGGTGAGTATGAGTGCATGGTTTAGGCTCAAATGTGAGCGTGAAATGACCTGTGGAGGTACCGGAGGATGTAGAGGGCCCGTCTCCAGGTACTTTAGCTGGTCCCTCAGATTGAGCAGGCTCACAGATCCACAGGGCAGAGCTGAGCTCCTTCCGATAGCCCGGACACTGCCGACACATCATGTAGGGCTGACTGTGTACAAACAAAGTTAATCAGGGTGGGTTTTCCAGGAAGCTGAAGTGAAATATACTGCATATTTATGTCAAGCACTTCCTTTTAACAAAAACACAAGGGAATGGATAACAGTGTAAAGACTCTGACCTCATGTCAGAAATGTCACTGTCATTGTCTGAGAGTTCAAACAGATAGTCTGAACTGCCCTCCTCGTCCGAGAAAGAGCGCTCGACTTTCGGCTGCAGCATGTCCTGCGTGATCTTGTTCTGGGCATCCATGCTGCGCAAGTCATCTTCACTCCGACACTTCTCTGAGACCAAAACAATACATAAAAAATAAAGCTGCAAAAATTTAAAAACAATTGTTCAAAGGTTTGGAGTCAGCAAAAACGACTGCTTTTATACTACAAAAATATTAAGTAGCACAACTGTTTTAAACAATGATAATGAGAGATGATTTTAGCACCAAATCAGCATATTTGAATCACAAATATTGACACATATTTGTAAAATTATTTCACAGCATTACTGTTCTTTACTGACATGATAATAATTGCATGAAAAATAATAAGAGACTGCTTTACCTGACCATCCTATTTGTGCAAAGACATTTTAATGGATCTAAAGTGCACACTCTTAGCAGCAAATATGCTTAATCTCAATACCGGTATTCATCTCTTTGGCTAGGTTGTGTGTGATAAAGTACCTGGGTGTTGGAGAAGGTAAGCCTCCACCAGGTTGTTGAGAATGTGGTTTTTACGGATTCTCTCCACAGGACATCGGCAGGTGGGGCAGAAGGAGGAACGTTCCATCCAGCCAGAATAACAGGCAGCGCAAAATGTATGCATGCAGGGCTGAAGACTGTAAGGAAGCACACACATTAACCCAAAATTCATTCAAACTCAGTCTCCACACATCTTATTAAAATCTTTCTTTAAAGGATTTGTTAAAAAGGTTTATATTAAGTAAACAACTGTAAGGGATTCACGTTGGCCAACATGTCCATTCGGGTTTAAGTGTTAATTGGCGCACCCTGGACTGACCTGACACAGTCATGCAGCAGATCTTGACAGACGATGCATGTGAGGGATTCTTCCATCTTGTCTGGTGTGGCTCCCTCAGTTTTGTCTTTTCCCGCTGCTCCTCTGATAGGGACCTGAGGAGCTGCTGCAGAAACAGCAGATTCACTGAGAGTAGATCCAAACCCATTCTGATCATCTGCAAGACACATACACAATACACAAACGTTAAATTTAAAAGTGTGCAGATCCGAAACACATTTTAACTCCAGATATACACTAAAAAAAACTTGCTGACTTTTGAACAGTAAAGAAATTTTAAAAAAAGATATTTAGCAAGGATGCACTAAATTGATCAAAAGTGACATGTATAACATTACAAGATTTCTATTTCAAATAAATACTGTTCTTTTTAACTTTCTATTGATCAAAGAATCTTGAAAAATATGCATCACAGTTTCTACAAAAATAAACTGTTTTCAACATGATTGTAATAATAGGAAATGTTAAGAATCATGTGACACTGAAGACTTGAGTAATGATTTCTGAAAATTCAGCTTTGCCATCATGGGACTAAATAATATTTTAAAGGGTTAGTTCACCCAAAAATGAAAATTCTGTCAGTATTTACTCACCCTCATGTTGTTCCATGTTGTTTATTTGTTCTGCTGAACACAAAGGAAGTTTTAATCAAACAGATCTCATTCCCCATTGACTACCATAGTATGTATTTTTTCCTAATATGGTAGTCAATGGGGAATGAGATCTGTTTGATTAAAACATTCTTCCAAATATCTTCCTTTGTGTTCAGCAGAACAAATAAACATATAGAGGTTTGGAACAACTTGAGGGCGAGTAAATACTGATAGAATTTTCATTTTTGGGTGAACTAAACCTTTAAGATTTATTCAAATAGATAAGTCATTTCAAACTCCAAACATATTTCACAATTTTACTGTATCTTTTAACAAATAAATGCAGCCTTGGTGAGCAAAAGACACTTTTTAAAAACAAAAATTTTGAACAATAGTGTACGCGGCATTCTTAAACCATCAGAGCTGCAGTCTAGCAGTTAGTTCATGTGCTTATGAGGGCGACACTGGAAAAAGTTGTAAAGTTAGCAACTATGAAATACGTTTCACTGACATGTTGAAATACAGATGCTCAGCTGATTTTAGTTTTTCCAAAACAGTTTCACAGCACCTCTGTCAGTTTTCCTTCTTTTCCTCTGCATTTCCATCTCTGGCTCCGTCTGTTGTCCTCCCTCAGTCCAGTAGGTCCACTTCAGGCGCGTGTGATTAATGACCGGCTCCCCGGCGCTGCCTGCTGGTGCGGTCATCTCTGATTCTCCTTTACGAACAGCCGATGAACTGACTGGGTTCTTCTTTGCAGACACATCTGCTAAACGGTAAACAAGCATATATTGACTATGGCCTCGTTCACACTAATATGTTTTATTAGTCCCGAGATGGCGTTTTTATTCATGAAAATAAAACGGTCCTAAGTGGATATATTTGAAAACGCCATTTGCAAGTTGTAGTGTGGACTATCAAAACAGAGGTATTTAAAAAAAAATGACGTAAATTTAGTTGTGGTGCATATTGTACCAATAGATATTCATGTTTATACCAGTTTTGTAACTTATGTGCTATTCACTTTTACACTGTTGCTAAAATATGTTACTTTGCACACTCTTCATTTCACAGACCTGCAAAGATGACAAATATGGTGACTGAGTGCGACCCAGACACATCAGTGAATGGTTAGATATGTTGCTCAATAAAATGATCCTGTCGGAAGAATTGCGCGACAACTTTTTTTTATTTATTTTCCATCGGCATTATCTCAGTGAGCTTTTGTAAGGTTTTACGCATGAATTTGGTGTATTCATGAATTTAAAAGTTTCTCATCCACACCGAAACGTTGGAAAGTGATATTGTGGACGGAGAGCGTTTTCAAATGTATCTGGATTAAATGTAGCTGTAAAACACTGTAAATTAAAAAAAAAAAAAAAAACTTTCAGCATAGCTAAAAGACATTGCATTTACAATTATATAATAATCATTTTCTTGCAGGAAAGTGCATATACAGTGTGAACTGTAATTACCAGAGCAGGCAGATAAGGGCATGTTGTAGAAGTGGAAGGACGAGCTGGAGGTAGATGGCTGGGGGTCCTCATGCTCAGACTGAGGTAGAGGGTTCACAATAACAGGCTCTACTGGTGCTGGTTCACTCTCGGTTTCTGTAAGATCAGAATCTTCTTCTATCCCAGCATCTGTAACTTACAGAAATAGTTCACTCAAACAAGAAAATTTCTGTCAAAATGGGATCAGTGATTCATCTGTACATTTCCTTCCAAGGGAATAATTATAATAATAACAAAAAAAAAGGTTTCGTAAGATCTCTCTAATCTTCAAAATCTAGTAAAGGCAAGCTCATACTACACAACTCTCTTCCTATGAAACAACTGTCCTTTTCTGCTGACAGGCTATAGAGGAATGCATTGGCGTCACTTTCCCGCCAGAACAACCCCCCTCAGCCTGAGTCTGAGTGGCAAAAGATCTGCAGCGTGACTGGATTTAATAGGGGGAAACTGCGAAAATGTGACTAAAACGAACAATTTTATCAATTTAAACTAAATGTTGGACTCAGTATAGTGTTCTTTACAACTTACTAAAGATCCAGTGATCCATGGATATTGACATGCAGCCAGGAACCGTATTGCCTGACATTTATGTTTGCCTGATTTCGACACCGGGGAAATAAAAGCAATATAGACCTAAACATAAAGCAAATTTGCCTGTGAACGCTTTATATAAATACAATATAGGTCTAAATCCGGGTAATCACTTATATCAGTGTTATATATAGCCTATATATAACATCATATCGTACAGCCCTAAAACTTTATAGTTTTTTTTTTGGTCAGTGTTTATTAAAAAACATCCAATAATGCGGAATATGCAATGATAAATATTTAATTGATGAGTTGTTAATATATATATATATATATATATATATATATATATAACAATACAAAATATATGGGTATGGTTTTACACCTAAATTCAGCATATTGACACAAAACGACACCTTACGCTGACTGGAGTCCAGTTGTTTCTGTGAACTGCAGCGATCCATTTGCTCCTGTTTCTATAGCAGTCTGTAAAAATATACCTCTGATATTTTGGTCAAATCTAGTTGTACAGTCAATCGCAAAGCTCTTTCCCTCTTTACACGTGTTGTGTTTGTTTTTCGCGACATTCACGCTGAAAACAAATACAGCCGCTCAGTCTTTTTGCCACTCACTGTGAGTAACTGCAGGCACTCCGGCCGACGGTGACGTCACGCGCATTCCCTCTATAGCAAACTAAACATCTGTATAACAAACAGGAACATCTGAATGAAATGATCAACAATCGGTTTACCTTCAACGTCCTGTGAGGCACCTTCATACGGCCAGATGGTTTCATACATGTAAGCAATGTCTGCAAAACAGAAAACAGATGAGTGATGAGACTAAACTGGGTCATATTTTTGGAAGCAACTGTACTACCAAAACAGAAAATGATTAACAAATGTAAAAAAGAAAAATACTTTGTTCCGGCTCATTCTTCCTGTACACAAAGTTAATGACATCACTATTTTGCAGTAAGTGCGTCTGTTTCTTCACCACTTTGGACATGTTGATCACTGTCCCATTGGTGCTGAAACAAATAAACAAACAGACCATTATCAAGCAGAATGTTAACAAATTATGGGTCCTATTGAATGCAGAGAGTGCTATTCAGAGGCTTAACGATGTAGGCAAATAGCCTTTTTTGTGAATTTTGTTTTTAGGGACTATGAACAAAGAGAAGGAAACAAAGTTATGGGGAAACATCACAAGCTGGATACAAACTTAGTCAACATGCCTGAGCAACATGTCCAAGCATGTGCATTAAACCGCAAGGCCATATTTCTGATACCCACACTGTCTTTTGATGTACTTGGAACTTGACAAATTACCTTTCTATGAACCTGATAGCCTCTGATCAACTTTAGTATTGACTATTTAGCAACATAATAAAGTGCTGAGCTAAATTATTGTTAAAAATGGCCAAACTGTACAAAAAAAAAGGTTAACAAATGAGGAAGGGGTCCTTGCAGTTCCTAATACGTTGATTGTGTAAAACTCACAGCAAAAAGACGGTCTAGCATACACACTCACTTAATTATCTGGATGGATATGTACAGCAGCGGAGAGCTAGCATACGTTTAAATACATGAGACATGCCGTTTCTACAGACGCAGATCAACTAGTGAATCTCACTGACTATTAACCAAATTACACTTAATTATTCACCAGTGCAATGATTAAATGTCATGAGGGAATTGGATATATATTTGCCACAGGGCCAAGCATGTCATTAATTGAATTCACTTACAAATGTAATTAGAAGTCACAGTATAATTTGGCAAAACTTAATAGAACTAAAAAGAATTAATGCCAACTGCAACTACTGATGTTTTTATTCAATGGGCATTAGACTCTAACATTAGCATAATTTACACACTAGTCTTATAATAATTATAAAATAATATCAGTTCTGTAAATGTATACACTTCTTGCTGTAACCAATGTATTGACATCACCCTTTATTCAAAATATTATGAAACAGATTTTGGAAGCATAATGCATGATTGTTCTTGGAGTGAACAGTTGGATTTGTGAAAACGCCATGAAACAAGGCAAAATGTTTGAAAAAATTTATTTATATATACAATTTGTCAGATAAATAAGTTTATCATTTTGTTTGTCCCTCACATTTAAAACATTTTTTTCATATTTTGATGGTTTAATTGAACTTGAAGGGTCACTACTGTCTATGTCTATATATATATATATATATATATATATATATATATATATATATGATGTTGTCATAAAATTATTCAACAATCCATGTCCATCGACTATATGTCTTACCTCATGTCCTCCAGCCACACCATTCCTGAGTTCGGATCTTTAGTGATTTTGCAATGATTCCCTGAGACCAGTTTATTTGCCGGAAATGAGAGGTCACAATCTATGAACACAATATGTCAGTGAGGTTATGATATAGAGACAAGTCAACAATAAATCAAAATGGAATACATTCACTTTGGTCATTATAAACCTTTTACAAAAATGTTCCGCTGACCCAAATGCCAGCCTAATCTGCAAAAATGCAAGCTTTAGCTTTTTTTACATGCAAATTTTAACTGCATGTAAAAATTTCAAAAATATATTTTGCATGAAGAAAAGAAAGCATACAATTAGGACCATTAATAATATTTGCATTGTGAAATTTCCTCACAAATGTCTCACTACTGTAATGCAAATAAACAAACAAATCACAATTATTAAATAATAATAACAATAACACTCTAGTATTTTTTCACATTACAGTAGCACATGTTACTAATGGAAACCAACTTCATGGGATCAGTTCATGATAAATATATACTTTTCAATGCAAGTTGCTATGTCTACAAGGGTACATAACGGTGAAAACTCCCCTTACGATTTTATCCTATTTTGTACTAAAGTAAAATGGGTTGCAAAAACATTTTCATGTCAAGTTTAATAAAGCATGTTCCTCTTTTCTCTCCCTGACCATGCCCATTACTTTTGGTGTGGCATTAAGTGTGGCATGATGTGATGCAAGGTTAAAAATTAGAGTACTTCAGTAATGAAGCATATCAGTTCTGCTAATAACCAGTGCAGCACACAGAACCAAACAGACACATGGATTGATATTAATGAAATCAGGAAAACAGACAGTCTTCAAACCCAGACAGACACAGACAGAGTCAAAGGGATACAACCTTTCCCTGCACACCAGCACAACACAAAAAAACTACTTAATATTCCAAGAGCATGTCTTCAATAGACGCCTTTGTCATTATTGGGGTGGGGGTTCGTTTGCTGAACTAAAGAGAGTATTGTTAAAAGCAAGGGCTCACTAAATACATGCAGACACTGCTTCAGACTGATTATCTTGAGAGAAATAAAGTAACAACTAATAAAAGTTAATAAGTAAAACTTGAAGTCATAGGAGAGTCTATGAAGAAATTTCGTGGAAAAAAAGCAAATAACGGAGAAGCCTTTTTAAACTGAAATAATTATTTCACAAGTGTGAGCATTGAGCAATTATTAGTGATGATGTTTAACTCACCTTTTTTTCTCCCCACAGTGCATTCTTTATTTATGAGTAATAACTCTGAACCCGGAGATCCGTCGACTTTAACCAGTTTCCCCCAGGCCTGACCGCTGCCCTGATGCGTCATCTTCTCTTCTTCCTTATTTTACCAGCCAGACAGTAGATCTCGTCACCTACAGACACATAAGGAAAAGACACACATAAATGCAAAGGCATTCAACCACAATGCAGACTATATTATAAAAAAATAGAGTCGAAAAAAAATAGTCTGAAAGAAAAAGACTATAACAGCATGCTTAGTCAAATAAACTGCACAGGAAGAGACCAGGGAGAACTGGGTTGTAACACAAGATGACCATCGGTTTGACCAATTAGAAATAAGCTACAGGGGTGAATCACTATCATGCTGTAGAAGTTATATACTATCTGTGTAAAACAATCAGCATCTGAACCAGCAGATTTTTCTGCTGTTTAAAAGCTTTAAGCTTTACTTATATCACAACTGACCAAAAGCATTGTTAGCCAACTATGAACGCAAGCTCTGATGAATTGTGTTGGTAATGACAGAACTTGAGGTTATTTTGAGATCATACTTGGCTTCAGGAAACCATTACCACCAATGGTCTTTATGATCAACTCAGCTAACAATGCTTTTGGGAGATGCAGCCCTGATTGTAACATGACTTTCCAGAGTACTTCTACTTTCTATGCTATGTTATTTGTTTTCAAATTTATTAGGAAAAAGAAATTGTACTTTGTTTTGAATGAAAATGTTTAAAAGTAAATTAGGATGGGGTTTAAAATTTGATTAACCTTTACAATCATGTAAAACCATGTTGTCTGTTAGTGTTACAGACTACAGTAGGCTAATGGACGTAAAGCAGGGTGTAACAAGACTGTAACGTTACTTTGATATTAATTATATCAAGTTTAGGCAAGTTATGTATTTCTAAACTTACTTTAATTTGAAGCAGTTAGATACGCAAATATAACACGAAAGTTTTACGAAGTTAAAGGCAATTT
Organism: Pimephales promelas; assembly: GCF_016745375.1. The sequence continues at coordinate 5,477,178 of NW_024121876.1, read as the reverse complement.
TAAACAAAATAACACTTTGACCGCACTCAACGTTACTTGATTAACCTAAGTCAATGTGCTAAACAGCTAACGTTAACTGAAGCTGCCAACGAGTTCGTTGTAAAACGAAAGCCTAGTAACTAGTAAACTAAATGATACGTGCTAAATATGTAAAATCATTAATTTCTTTACGTGAAATATTTCAAGTCGAGTTTTGTTTTGTTGTGGAAAGCTAAACAACGTGAAACGGCGCAATGTTTACCCGAAAGGGCTGCTAACAACTCAAAGAGTCGCTAGCCCACAATCACATCTAAAACTGTTCAAATGAGCGGAATTAAAATGTAAACTCAACCTGTAATGTTTTCAATGTACTAACCTAACCAGCGTCCGAAAGTATCCGAAGCATTAGCGCATGTTGACTTGAATCCTCCGAGTGCTTTCGTTTTTATTTTGTGGAGCACTTCCTGCCCAGCAGTGGCATTTTTTCATGCATCAGCTGAGAGAGAGAGAGAGAGAGAGAGAGAGAGAGAGAGAGAGAGAGAGAGAGAGAGAGAGAGAGAGAGAGAGAGAGAGAGAGAGAGAGAGAGAGAGAGAGAGAGAGAGAGAGAGAGAGAGAGCTATGGGAATGAAGCTGGCAGGGGGTCACCATGCTTCTGTCTGGCCCATGTGAAAGCCCTGAACAAAAACCTGTCTGGAATGATGTCTAGACAAGAGACAGATACACATTATAGAGATGGAGATATATGTTGTGAATGGATGGATTTGGGCATTTTCATTTAATAATGATTTAGAATGAAACATTTAGGCAAGTTTTTTTTTTTTTTTTTTTTTTTTTTTTTTTTTTTTAACACCTAACTATCCATTGTATTTAAAAGCAGATTTACAAAATATATAGCTTGATGCCTGTGTGCATTAGCCTACGGTCAAAATAATTGTGAGATTTTTCTTTCTTTCTATTGATAATAATAAGCCTGTAAAAAATGTACTTAAAAACGTTAAGTGCCCCTATTACGCTAATTTAAAGATTCCTAATTTTGTTTTGGAGTCTCATACAATATGCAGCAAAGGTGATTTTTTTTCTCATTAATATACACGATTTCTCATCACCACGAAAAAAAACGTGTTCAATGATTCAGTCCATAGACAATAAATACATTATGACATAATAAATACATTAGACGTACTAAATACATTATGAATATACTTATGTCTATTATTCAGTCTCTCTCCGAGAGCCTACTCTGCTCTGATTGGCCAGATGGCCCGGTCTGTTGTGATTGGTCTACCTCTTACAGCGCCTGTCGGAAACGAAACTTCCATTGTCACTACTCTGTACCGGAAAAGCGATATGTAATGCGCATGTGCGAGAACTAAGTTTTTCTAACACTTCCTGTCATTATCAATGTTTTTACGACAACGTTACTGTCACTACTCGATCCGTACTTTACAGTCACGATTTGTACTGTAAAGGATAAATAAAAGTCAGTTAAGAGGCTTCAAGTCCCCGTGAAATCAAAATTGAACCTATTTACTTTGTTAGCGCATATTACTAGTCTTGTGGTGAACAATTAATCCGTGCAAGTAAATATATATTAAAAAAATGTTTTACCTTGGTAATCTTTAATCAAAATCTGAAAAGTTACTTCCGGTCTGGAACGGTTTCTTTTTCTGATGACGTAGGTTTCACAGCTTGGGTGGGGAAACGCTTAACCACTCCCCTCAAACCGTTAGTTTGCTATGAGCGAGAGATGGAGAGGAGGAACGCTAGAGTAAAACCCATTATGTCTATGGTAAAACCCTGCCCTCTGTTCAACGCATTCTCACCCCAAGGCGTCACCTTTGACCATGCTTCAATATTTGACGTTTTAGGCGCCCTTTAGCGTCAGTTACATGACGCGATCCTACGGCGTCATCTAACTGACGCTAAAGGAAAGCGTCAGTTAGAGGACGCGGTTAGGTTTAGGTGTGGGGGTAGGGTACACGCGATCCTAGGGCGTCATCTAACTGACGCTAAAGGGCGCCTAAAGCGTCAGATATTGAAGCATGTCCAAATGCTTTCCAAGGCGTCAGTTAGGTGACGCCTTGGGAGTGAGAATGGGCTGAATATTCCGTTTCACTTGGAAATACGTCATAGCACTGGAGAAAAATCGTGTACAGATCGTGTTTCGATCGAGTAGTAGTGACAACCACTGTCTAAGGTGACAACTAACTGAACTTTAGCTCAAGAAGCTTCTTAAAGGTGCCCTCTGGGATAAAAAATCGAATCATACACCATATTCCATACCAGATGGGGGTAGTATACCTCCAGAAATACCTCCGCGGCCGCGCGCACTCATGTCTTCAAACAACACGGGCGAGCGGGTCTCCCACGCGCATATTAGTCAGTAAAACTATTAGTAAAAGGTTGGAAGACCGCAGTTTCACGTGGATCATTTGGAGATTTTGAGAGATTAGAGACTAAATGAACAACATCTCAATACTAAATTATTAAGGCCGTCTCATAGACAAGCCGGTGCCAGGCATTTTTAGTTTATGGTATTCGTTTTGTTCATGTTACATTTTTATCATTAGTTTGAATTAATTTGACAGACAGCATTCCCTGATGTGGACCAAGCTAGCGCCTTTCAGAGCTGCCAACTCTCACAAATTCACCGTGAGACACAACTTTTCACACACTCACGCACGCCACATCCATTTTGTCATGCACAGAAAAGGACACAGAGACCGATCTCAGCTCTCAGATTCTGTTCATTTTATTACGCAATTCAAACAATAAATGCAGTTTTGGCGCTTGTAAATGTTAGACGACAGATCCCTAGCGCACGTGAACCGATCATCTCTACTAGCTAATGGTAAAAGAACACGAACACTCTTGAAAGATATGTTACAACTTACCAAAATGTATTCCTCATGCATAATATCGACCAATCATTTATTTAACTCATCCCTGAACTGAAATTTAGTAGTGGGCTGTATTTCCACACGACATCACGACATGACATCAGGTTCAAGTTTGTTCAAGTACACACAAGCCGGCGCGACTTACTCGTGGTTACTGCAGTTTGGCTGGTGGTAAGGTTGCCCGCCCGCATACCGCCTCCCATGGCCGAAACTGGTATTACGACACCTGCCGGGCCGGGGCTAATAATTTAGCATGCTAATTTAGGTTATATCTCGGCGGCACTATAACTTGTCAGTTTTTTAATGACATCATTGCACTTATTTCTTCTCATTCTTTTGATGTGTGTATCTCATTTTTTGGATATTTTTACCTTAATTATTCCATATGGCACCTTTAAAGGGATAGTTCACCCAAAAAAGAAAGTTAGCCCATGAATTACTCACCCTTAAAGGGATACTCCACTTTTTTTGGAAATAGACTCATTTTACCACTCCCTCAGAGTTAAAGAGTTGGGTTTTACCGTTTTTGAATTAATTCAGCCGATTTTCTGATATTTAGAAGAATATCAGTATATACAGACAGTTTCTGGTCTCATTGACTTCCATAGTACTATGGAAGTCAATGTTCAAAAATCCATGATAGCTCTTTAGAAATGTCTAAATAAATCCTGCTATGACCTGTTGTATGAAGTGTATTTATGCTCTGATATAAATGATGTTCCGATAAGTGAAGTGTGGGTGCAACACTAACAAATGTATTCTCCTCACAGACAGGGTCAGAACAAGAATTTGGAATGTGGGGGATACGGATGGGGTCTTCAAGTGAGTGAGAGAGAGAGAGAAACTGTCACCACATCTGCAGGGGCCAAGACTGTGGTCATTTGCTTTGGCAGAAGTCCTTTGACCAGCTTTCACTTAGCTTTTTATAGCCTCTCTTAGATTGAATAGAGTGTCTCAGAGGGCTCTAAAGGTGTCTGAACAGTCTGCCTCTGATAAGTGCCCCGGCACTTTTAAGTCAGAGCCTGTCTGTTCACATCCAGTCCGTGCCAACTCATAGAGCCCTGCAGTTTATTACACTGTCAGGATGGGGGACTTTAACCTGAGAGGTTCATTTAACAGAAGCAGAGAACAGCTCTATTGATTTAAATAGACAAATTGTTTATTAATAGTTATTGTTAATATATATTGACTGACTATGGTTTTGCATGCTTGATTCTTTCTTAGTTCTTATATGCACATTCATTATAATTGTTGTTATTTCGTGGACAGATAATTTAACTTGCCAACACATTTTATACAGTGACACCAATGTCCTTCATATTTAATTTAAACCTATTTTGTCAGCTTATCGCTTATCTTCATCTAAACTATTTTCTTTAATTATCATGCATGCAAGAATTTTATGAAATCAACTATGAAATCATTTTAACTAAATAAAAATGTCTTTACTTTTAAAAATCCATTTGGGATTTGACAGGACTGGTTAAAATAAGTATAGTGGCAAACATTGTCAGATACAGCATATACTCCCTTGAAACACTTTTAACTGATGATGATTAAGAGATGAGATGATGAAGATTTTTATCTCTCATTTACACCAAGGAGCCAAGGTGGTCAGTGGAAAAGTCTAGAGAAAAACTGATTTTTAAAAATAAATAAATAATAAAATAAATAAAAAATAAATTATTATATAATAATAAAGTTAATAAAAAATAGAAAAATACGTCTGATTAAAATAAAATATTAAAAAGACAGAAAATATATAAATAGGATTTTGATTGATATAAATAAATAAATATTAAAAATAATTTAATTAAACGGTAAATTTTCTTCACACACACACACACACACACACACACACACACACACACACGCACGCACGCACGCACGCACGCACGCACGCACGCACACACACACACACACACACACACACTTTAAAGTAGCAAAATACAAAAATATATATCATAGTAATGGCTTCGTAAAAAAATTAACGGTTCATATTAACCATGTTCATATATAAAAATGTAGGCCTATATACAAAAAATATATATTTCATATATAAAAATCATTCTCTGGGACACAAACGCAAAGAAACCAAAGAAACATTTTATCTTGTACATTCATAATCGCAACACTTGGATGCAGCTGTAGTTCTACAAGCATTCCAGCAGGGGTAGCTGTTGGTCTATGACACAGTTATTACAGCATCACACTATTGCTGCAGGGTACAGTTTATTTATAAACATTTTCAATACATTTAGACATAATTTCATATTTTTCCCAGTAATTTTTAACAATAAAACATTCAATGTCATTTGTCAAGAAACTGATTACCACATTATTCATAAACCCACGCGTTCACACTATTAAACATGATTTGTATTCGCTGATAGTCTACGTGAGAAGGATGCAGCCAAGAGGCACAAATGTCAGGTCAAAATTACATTTTCTCATGTTTGTTGTATATGGCTATTTTGCAGAAGCACAGTTCTTATACTACGGAAGCTATTTTCCTCTCGCCTGCGTCTCCACAGGTCGTTTCTATGGAAAACAGTTTTTGCATAATCTCATTGCTGGTATTTGTTTGAAATTGGTGCGCTAGAAGGGCTGTGCGCATGCGCAGCGCGATCGGCTTCAGTTTTGTTCAGTTCATTTTCATTCTCAGCAGAACCCCCTGAATGGTGAAAGGCTCCAACTTAGACAAGAAGGAATTCCCAGCATGTTTTATCCATGTTAGCGATGATTTGATGCTGGTTATTTCCCATAAAAAACTGCCCAGCTTAGTGTTCAGCTTGTTTGTTGCTGGTCCGATGGAGGGTTGCAGCACTTCTTTCAACATTTCTGGCCAATTCACTGATTTTTCAGTGAGTTTAGATGATCACAAACTATTAGACTAACAAATCCCTCATGCTTCTCTGACAGTCTCACCACAGCACTGCAAATCAAAGACATGGAGGACAGAGAATGGCGGGCAAACTTCATTTAGAAAAGTCATCATTCAAAGCCTGCTTGCCCTTCTTTCAAAACCCTTATTAGACTCGGTGAAGGGAGATTACAAGCAAATAAAATTACTTTAATTGTAATATTGGATTTCATAATGGCCTCAGATATGTAATTATGCCCCTCTTAAACTTTTCATTAAAAAAACCATTTGGCAACAACAAAGGACATTGTGCCAGGGCGCACAGCTTGTAGGTATTAGACATATTTCTCTGGGAAAGAAAAGAATGAGCAACCCAAACAGAGCAGAGAGGGACGAGAAACTGATAGCAGGTGAAAGAGCAGCGTTAATTAATGTGAGATTCAGTGCACATGCGGAACAACACAACAGGAACAGGGCACAGAGCGCTTGCCATTTTATGCATGATGGACATTTTATCTCTCACAAACAGCCTCAGAGTGAACAGATTTATGACCGCATGTGTCAAAATGTAATCCCATGTATGAATATTATGGCCATTCCATATACAAGTTTCAAAATTCTGGACAAAGAAGATAATGGAGGCATGATTTGTAGCCTATGTGGCGTCATGGTTTGCTGCTGGTGATTCACAAGCAAAACAGGAAGACCAAGAATGTATTGCAGGAATAATCAAATATACACATTTTTATACAAAAATGTAATCAAAACACATGTATGATGCCAGTGTAAATACATCTAAACATCCTTAAAACAAGATACATTTAAATGAGAACTACATTAAATAACAGGACTTGTTTTCAAAGAATCTGGAATTTATTTGTACTATCCCATTGGCAAATAGTTTTGTTTATATTTTATAAATCATTTGGTTCATGCAATTATTAAAAAAACAAACAAAAAAACATTTGAGAATGCAAGAAAAATCAACTTAATATAAATATGAACATTCGGAACTATTAAAAGGCCCTTTTTTAAAGTGGGCGTTTAGATATTTTCACTGGTAAACAAACCAAAAGCAGATTAAGAAAATTATTTTTTGCATCGTTTGAAGTCGGTATTTCCATTGGCACAACTTTCCATAAAATCGCTTCTATGGAAACCTCTTTTTTTTGCATAAACCTTTTGGAATTTGTTTATAAGTTGGCCAACTTCTCCTTTGACCTTTCCAAAGAAGAAAGGGAGTGTCAGCACATGCCGTGTGACTAAAACTAGCAAGCCGAAAGCTAAAGATAAGAAGCATTCTTGGGCGACAGAGTAACCCGTCCTGGAGAGGTTGGGCTTGATAGCAGCACTTGTTGTTTTGATGTGTTTAATAGCCCGTTGTCAACAGAAGCCAAACGCTGATGGTTGAGCCACTGTGTAATGGCGGGTTTAGGCTGATAATCGGATGTCTGCAGCCAGGAGTGGTTAGCCAGCATATAAACGTGGCAGTTATGGGTTGGTTTTACATGCTGAAGCACACTGAGAACAACCTTTGATGGTCTAGTGCCAGGGAGCGATATGCTGTCTTTTCATGTGAAATGCAGTTCTATGGAAATTCAGATATTTGAAATTATAAACATGCTCCGGTCAATGCACTTTGCTGACTAGCCAGGCATCTGCGCTGTACAAAGGCTCATGTTGCTTGTAGCCCTGCAACCACTACAGAACCTGCCCTTAAGCTTTATGACATTAGTGAACAGGGAGAGATAAGATATGGGGATTGTTGAGTGTTCATGTGGTGATAACAGACAACTAAAGTTTTTTTTTTTTTTAAGCAGTCTGCCAGACAGTATAGGCAAGAGCAGAGCTGGTCTAATGTCTCTTCGACAGGGAGGAATGCGGAGATTTTGAGCTCAAGCCAGGCATCTGCAATCATTTAGCTATGGGTGTGCATACAGCGCCCTCCCATCTCCCCCTCGAGCAGTCGTACAGCTCGCAATACTGTACAAAGCCAGCTTAAAAAACACTGGGTCAAGTGCAGGGCAGTTGTCAGATGTTTGTTGTTAGTCATATGTCAGAAGTGAAAGCAAACAGATTAAGAGATTTTTTTTTTGCAGACAACTAAAAGCACATATTTGCATGCAGGCCAAGGCCATATGCGCCCTTCATATAACCAACTAAGTGTCAGAATTGTAGTAAAACATTTGGGAAGAAATGTAAGTGGACAGGCCTGGCAAAACCACGAGCGATTGCTTACTGACCAGTGTTAAATAAGCCTGTGTAGGTCTAAGGGATTTGCTTTATTGTAATACTTAATATTAAATTGAGTACTTGCAATATACACCACTGTTGAAAAGTTTGGGGTCAGAAATGAAAAAAAAAAAAAAAAAAAAAAAAATCAGCAAGGATGCATTAAATCGATCAAATGTGACAGTAAAGACATTCCGAATGTTTCAATTTCTGTTTTTAAAAATCTTTATTATCATCAAAGAATCCTGAAAGAATGATTTCTGCATGCGACACTGAAGACTGGATGCTCATACACCTTTGCCATCACAATGCATTACATTTCAAAATAAAGATTATAAAATTGAAATATTTCAATATAGTTTTTTGTTTTGACAAATAAATGCGAGCATAAGAGACTTATTTTTTTTTTTAAATCGTACCGACCTCAAACTTCTAATTGAATAAAATAAGATAAATAGGCTTAGGAGGGTGAACTAACTTAAGGGGAAAGGCTTTGATAAAAACACATTTGAATAGTTTATCAGTTTATGATGATATATTCGCAAAAATTCAGAATTCAGCTGGCGCTCTGAACCAACCTCTGACGTTACAGCGACACATCTGATTGGCCACTGCATTCATAAGTTCAACAGAGTTGTGTGTGATTGGTTGTAGTGTGCAACAATGTAAAACTTATGATGTAACCGATCCTTTTCATATAATCTTATTATTAGATTTATTTTAAATGACCCATGGTCGGAAGGCTCACACGCTCCGTTAGTGACAAGATACATACACATAATAAATAATAGTAACTTAAATAATTAATTAAAATAAAAGGTTTGTTTTCCCTCCAAAATACATTTCTCCTTCGGATCATATGCAATAACACAATTCACTGAATGTGACCTAAAATGACTTTCTCTATATGAAGGGCGTCTTATGCGCTGTGGACAAACAGACATTTGCGAGAATCAAACAGGGCGAGTGTTTATGGATTTCACAGATTGCTTGAAGGAATAAATAAAGTTTCAGTGCTTGATGCGAGAAGTCTCGCTTCCCAAATGAGAACCAAAAAAAATATTTTAGAGAACTTTAGAGAAAAGGGAGATCTATATTACCTGAAGACATGCAGCTATTCATCACTATTCATCATTAAACAGTCAATAAAGAACAGTGCTTTTTGGCAACTGAGCATGTAGTTACAGCATCTACCAACAGGGGCTAACAGGACTTAAAAAAATCCTGAACAAATAAAAGTCAGTGTATGAAAAAGCTTTTCTTATACTAACCTTCTCTATTGTGCATTAGCATCCATCTCCACCAATTTACTCTTTTCCTCCACCCTTTACAGGCAGCGCCGTTTGCAGGTCGTCTGAATATCATGCCTGCTCCGCTCCACTATAACCTCCATCTCTGCCAGATGAACCCAGCTGCAGAAATTCTCATTGGTTTTTATGGTTTGTATACACAATGATGCCTGTGTATGCGAGTGTGAGGAGTCAGGCAGTGAGCTTTCACTGAGGCATGAAGAAAGAGGGGAAAAAATCAGTTAAAAAATGAATGAAAGTGGAAAAATGATTCTGGCTGCTGGGGCTCAGTTGGTTTGTCTGGAATTCTCTTTCTCTCTCTCGCTCTCTTTCCTTCTCCCTGCATCTTTCCCTATCCACTTTACATCTTTACTCTCCCTCTACTGTATGCCATCATAGCTCAGTGGCCTTTTCAGTGTTTTTAGAATAAAAGATTGTTTGTTTCCATTCCCTTCATATGTTCCTCTTTCCAGAAGCACCAGTCTGACAGCATCAGTGTTAGAGAGACACTTCAGTCTGGAATTCACCCTGTCTGAGGTCACTCCGTTATATGGTCAGTATACAGTAGCACAGCTATTGAGTATTATATATTTTCACATAGTATTGCCATCTATATGTGTACTTTTCAGGGTGTAGATGAAAGTTTAGATGGAAAACAAGGGGAGAAAGCTAGTTTAATATAGAATTTGTCTTAGTTTACCGTCACTCCTTAAAATCCCCCTGGAATCAAAATGCAAGTTTTTTTTTTAGCTTTTAGTGTGAATATGTTAGCTTTAAAGTTAAGTTAGTGTTTCAAAACAATGACACAATTCACATTAAAGCCCCGTTCACACTACAAGAGATGGTCCTCACTGCGGAACATGAAATCCATGGGGAGGAGTCGGATCCAGATCACCTAAACCTAACCAACTCCGCCCCCTGATCCCTAAACCCACCCTAATCCCTAAACCCAACCCTAATCTTACCCATCTCCACCCCTTGGATCGTGATCCGACTCCTCCCCGTGGATCTCATGTTCTGCATTGAGGTGCTACTGGAGTACAAGCGACTTTGTTGCTGCAGGTCGCCAGTGGCTGCGCTGGAGGGCGTTCCCACTACTGGTTGCCTAGTAATGTTTGAGTGACATTCACGGATGTTAAATACGTTTTCTTGCCGCTTCAAATATTTTAGAAGGAAAAGTCTAAATATAAATGGAATCAGTACATAAAATGCATAATATTAAATATGAACGAGAAACAGTGAGTGCTATTTGCCATCGTGGCTATTTAACTGCAGCAAACGGGCAAATACCGGTCTTTCTGGGTTCCCGAAACCATTCAGCACGGAGTCAGGACGGTGAACACCACTGTATGTACACGGAGATATATCATAAATTATAGGACAGTTTATGACTGCTAAAACGACCTTCTCGTACTGAATTTTTTTAAAATTGTGTGAACACGAAGCAAATTTTCCCGTGAGTGAGACTGGAAAACCAGGAGTGGGTCAGGAGTGGAGTGATAACAGAACGCTTAGAGTGGAGAGAGGAACGTGCTTTTGCTCCAGTCCAGGCTTTGATTACATCTCCCTAAGCAGGATTGAACACCTCGTCCTTCTGAACCATTCAAACTAAAATTAAAGGGGCCATGAACTGGCTTTTTATTTTTTTTTATAAATATCGTTGTCTGAGGTCAACGTATGACGATCGCTTAGTTTTACATTCAAAAACATCAAAATGAATAAGTATTATGCTATTTTTTACCCTAGTTTTTTCGATGGTCCATCTCTATACTTATTAAAAGTAACTTTGGAACTACATGTCAACTAGCAGTCTCATCATTTACTCACCTTGTTTCAAGCCTTTATTATATTTCTTTCCTCTGCTGAATACAAAAGAAGATATTTTGAAGAATATGGCTAACCAAACAGCTGATGGACCCCATTGACTTCAAAAGTATGAAAAAAAAAAAAAAATCCTATGGAAGTCTATGAGGCCCATCAACTGTTTGGTTAGCCATATTCTTCAAAATGTCTTTTGTGTTCAGCAAAAGAAATAAACTCATACAGGTTTGGAACTACTATGGAAATTACACTCTCGACTTATCTTTCATACCGACACTCTGGCCAATTATTTGAGTATAAAATAAATATACGCTTTGTAGGCTATATTTATTTTGTATAGTGTCGGTATGAAAGAAAAGTCAAGTGTGTAATTTCTGCTCCACTACGGAGGTTGGAAAAATTGTGACCATTTCCAAAAACAAAACGATCTGTTGTCCGTTAACTGAAATTTTGCCAGCAAAAATGCTATTTTTTTTTCCGTTTTTTTAAACAATGCTCATTGCAGCTATATTTATGGCATAGACTAGCAGCCAGGGACCATGTTAACCAGCCAAACAATCGAACACTTCAATGATGGATGGACGGAGCAGACATATGTGGTCATTGAAAAGACAAAAGCAGAATAATAAATGTGAAGATTTTCTCTATCCGGTCCAGATCTGGAAAGTGCTAACTAGCTGATTAGAGGGAGACAGCAGAAGGCCAGAAAGGCACAGATGCTCAGTGTCTATGGAATAACCCTCTCAATTACAGCACGGCCAAATTGAAACGGATCCCAATTTAACTCTCTTTCCAATACACCTCACGGCAGCTTTCCCAGTCCGTCTATCTCTCTCTTCGGCGATGGCCCTCTCTGAAGCAGCACGTCCAGATAGGCTGCCAGACGCAGCAGGGAGACCATCGATTCTCAATAACACCACTAATGACTGCACACTGCCTGACGCATGCTGCCATTACTTGAGGTGAGGGCCGGGACCGAGGGCAGGCCAGAGCGTGGCACGCCAGATGGAGCCAGTTAGGGATGGTTATGAGGATGAATTGTTTGTCAGTTGGGGAGAAGATAGATAGAGAGAGCAGGAGAACGAATTTGCACGTCAGAAAGACAGACAAAGATAGAGAGACTAGAGGGACAAGTAACTTCGTCGTCTTAATGCAGGACGGACCAACTTCGGTCTATTCTTTTTCAGTTTCTTTCACTTCTTCCTCGCCGTCTTGATCCATCCCTCATTAGCAGGCGTCACTCCCATTAATGAGTCCAGACCGCAGGTCAATACGGCACTAGCCTCAGAGTCAATACCAGTTACCTACAACACAAACACTCAAAAGCTGCACTTGCAGAAAATCGATATTGTGTAGCAGACCTGTCCCATCACCACTCTCAGCCTATTCTCTACAGCAGTGCTGACATACACGCTCTTTCCCGTGAAAATATAGTGAATAGTGACTGTGGAGAATATTCTGCATAAATAGACTGAACAAACTCTAATTGACATACAGACACTATCTGAATTTTTTTGAAAAGCAATCCAATTCTGTCATGAAAAGTCACCCGAAATTCAGTGGATAATAATGTTTTGAATAAAGAAAATGAACTCAATTTTTCAAGGAATTTTTGCATAAACATTTGAATTGCAAAGTACATTTGTAAAATACAATTTGAAGTGTAAATCATCTGCTGCATTGAAAAATATTATAAGACTAATTAGATACTTGTCTTCTCGTTGTTGTAATAAGAATAAAGTTTTCTTTTTCAATTAAGGCCGTGTGTCCACCAAAGCATTTTTAGCCGGCTAAAAAACGTCAGACGCTCTGCGGAAGACGCCGTGCTTTGGGCGCTTGAGAGCGTTTTGGCAGCGCAGCATTTTTTTTCTGTTGAGACGTTTCGTTGCTATGATACAGAATATCCGCAGCAGTTGAATGTTGTGACAGTGTGTCGGTGTGGTATTAGTCCCGCCCCTCCTCCACCGTGATTGGACGGCTGGGTAAAAAGTGACAGTGATGAGCGCTGCGTTTTATCCAAAGTTGAACATTTTTCATCTCTCAGCGACCAGTAAAAACTCTGGCCGCTCGGCGCTTCAGCGTGAAAAAAAATGCTCGGCGCCTCGGTACGCTCATGGCGTTTAAAAAACGCAGCGCTCCCATTGAAAACATACGCCAGGAGTGTGGAAAAATGATTTGGTGGACACACGGCCTAAGGGTAATATGTGTTTCATTAGCCGCCTTTCCACCGCAATTACCAGGAACTATTTGTCCCAGGAACTTTTTTCATAGGAACTTTTTTTGCCCCAGACTGCTTGCTTACTGCGTTTACACCGCGGACTAAAGTACTGGTCCGGGGCGGGAACATTATGTAGTGACGTTGAACTGCGTGCGACTGCTCCGCGTTTTGAGTTTTGTATGGAGGAGATTCAAGCTTTGCTGCTTCTGTGTGTGATTGGTTTACTAACGAGGTAATTCACAAAACGACAGAAAAGATGTGAGCACCCAAAGAGTATTCAGAAAGCTCGTAATGCTAGATATAAAAGTAGACGTTTGTTATCAGCGGACATTGACAGTGAGATGGATGGACGAACGCGCGCTATAGGGCAGAAAGGACAAGTGATAAAAACCAATCAGCATGTTCAGCGCAGAAGTCCCACCCCGAAAGTTCCCAAACTCTGAAAAAGTACTACCTCTCCAGCAGGGAACTTTTTTACCCGGAACTTCATTTAGACCCATGGGGTGAATTCATTTAGACAATGAAATGAATTAAATGAATTCATTTAGTCCCTGGTTCCTGCGGTGTAAACACACAGAGTACCACCCCAAAGTTCCTAGTTCCTCAGGAAAGTTTGGGAAAATAAAGGTGTAAAATGCACAAAAAACTACTTATAACTTAAGACATTTCTTAGTGAGATCAATCCATCCTTGTGTATGAAACATTGCACACTTCATTCAACATTCAGCGAGTTTACTGAAGAGGACTATAAGTAAATAGCAGACAGGTATGCAGATATACGGTCCAACCTTTATTCCATACATTTTTAAACCATGAATGTTCATTTTTTTTCACGCCTAAAGCTCTACTTGTTTTGTATACAAGAGTCTAAGAAAAACAACTGCACAACACCACAAGGTCGACAGAAAGAGTCTATTGCCACCCCAACCATTCCAATATGTTTCCCAGATGTCCAGGTTTTGTGGCTGGAGAAGTGTTGACTGCTAAAACAGTTCCTTTATGACCTGGAGGTTTATAGCTGTTTGTTTCATTGGCTCTTAATTGGACAAATGAATAACAGGTATCCAGGTTCTCACTTTAGAACTCCATTTTGACAACCGTCCAATCAGAACTCTCTTAATCCTCTTTGCATAGATTGCATTACCATGACCGCACCCCCATTTGATTGGACAGCTCCGTCACCATGGTTTTCAACCTGGAAGTGGTTCAGTTTAATTTCATTGTTTTTTTTAGAAACATTTAAAAAGCCTAACAAATGTACAATGTCATTTCGTTCCAAGTAATATCAACAAGATATTTACAATATCTTTAAATTTTACATAAACCAAACAAGAATATTGTAATGCATATTTGTCTGCATATCTCAAACAAAAACAAAACAAAAACTTCGAAATGTAACTTTGTACATGGTCAGCACTGAATATCTCCAGGTACCATAGAGCAAATCAACTGTCAATTCAGATATGTAGACATCCATATCCTGCAGCTCACTAGTTTAAATACAGGGCAGAGAGAGAGAGAAAAAAAAGAAACTTAATGCAAATACATAAAAAAATGTCTGTACATGAAGGATAGGAAATGTACAAAGAAATTTCAGAATGTCTTTTCACTTGAAAACCGAAAAGGCATTGGATTAATAATATATTAATATCAAATTTCTGTTTGGTAGTTCACGTTTATGTCTCATCTTCGGAGCTACCTACTCATTTCTTCTACTCCAATCAATTAAAAAAGCCGGTTGATGTGCTTGTTCCAAGGTACAAATTTTTGTACAAATTACACATTTATTTATCGTTTACTCTACTTTGTGTGAAAATAAGTGCATGTTGCCTGTGTCCAACTCAAGCGAGGCATTTTCCTTCCTAGTACGTTACCGTGCCTCCACTTCTTTGGGGTTGCGTGACGGTGAGTACTCCCGAGGGTCCTGGGTGGTGATTGGCGTAGTCCGTCTTGGTGACGCTGGTCTGGCAGCACCAGAGGGTACCAGAGGTGGTGGGGCACTTAGTGCTGCAGTTGGGGGTGTCCGGTTAAGAAGTCCATTATGTCCTGTTGAAGGGCTAAGCCTTGGGTACGGCATCCCACCAAGGTGCGACATAAACGGTGGCATGTGTGGTAAGTGTCCTTCGATGGGCGACTGGTGAAGTTGGTGAAGCCTTGCCCGATCCAGTTCCTCTCGTAAATGCATCCGTTCCCTTTCTTCAGCCTGTTGCCTCAGTCTCTCCTGTTCCCGCCGAACCTCCAGAAGGTGTTCGTGGTGCGAGTAGTCATGTGCCTCCCGATCCCGATAGGCCCGTTCTGGATCATAGATGCCAGGGAACCGGTGTCCAGGCTCAGAGCGAAGCTGAAAGTCCATGCGCCGCTGAAGGTCGAGGTTTCGGTAAGCCTCTCGTAGAGGATCCCACGAGAACGCCGGATGTGGAAGGCGGTCTCGACCTGCTGCAAGAGGGCTGACTCCCATAAAAGGTGCCATGCGGGTGCGTTCAAGCGCATTCAGACTTCCCATTTGATGCATGGCACTAAGAGTGAGCGGCAGCGAGTGTGGCATGGGGACTCCGTGAAGCGAGGCCTGAGTCGGAGGGTCACTACAGCGAGGAGATGGCGGGGGAGGCTGGGATAGTACAGGGTGGTGATGAGCTATTGGTGTTGTTTGATGAGGTGGAGGGGGGACATGAGGCTTAGGGGCAGCTTCAGATCCAATCACCATCACGTCCTGCTCTTCCTTGCGTTCCTCCTTGATCTTCATGTCGTTCTTCACCTTGTGTAGCAGATCCCCTGAGCTGGTTTCCTTTCTATCCCGCTCACTTTCTTTAAGCGGAAGCGGTTGTGGGATACCCATTTTGATTCCTGCGTCGTTCAGGACATTTTTCGAGTAAGGAGAAGGCGATCTGTGAATGGATTTGAGAGAGTCATCTGAGGAACGCCTGTCTGTGATCTCCTTCCCTGGAGAACGACTTTCTTTCACCTTTATGTCTCCTAAAATGGCTGCCTCTCGCTGGCGCTCCAAATGCTCTTTCTCAGGCTCCCGGTTGCGGTCGGCACTGCCGCTGCGGTGTCTGCCAGAGTCAGTCGAGTTCTGGCTATTTGAGCGGATCAGGTTGCTGATCTGGTAGCTAACTGGAGCGGAAGCTGGAGATGAGCGGTTCGAATGGCGATTGCGATCTATAGAGTCTCTGCAACAGGAAAGAACCCATCATTAGTTGCATTAGTAGACAAAAAGAAGGCAAATGAAATCATGAAATCAGCAACACCAACCTGTCCTTTTCTTTCTCTTCTTTCCCAACAGAAGAGTCCCTTTTTTCTCTCTCCCTCTCTTTTTCTTTCTCGCGCTCCCGGTCTCTGTCTCTATCGTGGCTGTTTGCAGAGCTGCTTCTTTCTGCGTCTGCAGATTTGGGCCACTGTGGAGGGGTCGGGAAGGAGGGCGGCGTGCGGTGCAGCCGATTCCAGGTGTCGTGATGAGGACTACTGAGACCATGCAGCCCTGGACCCTCTTTGGGTCCAAACACACTGTTGGCCCCTGAAATAACAAGAAACGTAACATCAGTGTGTCAGATCACAGTCCAGTTCTATCAAGGTTCTGCATACACAAACTGAAAGGTTAATGGGGTAGTTTCTTCTACAAATGGGGTACACCAAGGGCTGCTTTTTAAGACTTTTCAGCAGAGAACAAATGAATGACCCAGCGGGCTCAAAAGCTATGAAAAGCAAAGCGTTCCATAGAGATTCTATTTCAATGCAATCAGTTTCACTAAATAAACTCCCGTTCAGCCAATGAAGGAAGAAGGGAGAGGAAATGAGATATGGCAAACCCCTACTTTGCGAGAAACTAATAAATGCAAGAGCAATGATCAACCAATTGGGTTGCGAGTTTGAGTTGGGGTGTGAATTTGGCAAAGGCCTGTCAGCGGTAATGGCTGCCTCCCCCCGTTTCCCTTAACTCTCATTTTGCATTTGCAGCAAAGCTAAGTGCCTTTCTTTCATTCCCACCTCCTTTTTATTCCCTCTGCACTCTCTGTGGTCTACAGCTAAGCTGTGCTGCACTGAGCTGAGCTGAGCTAGAGGCCGGGGGCCAGGGCTTACCGAGGGTTGGGTTGCCTAATCCACCGAAGGCACTGCTTGAAAGGTTGCTGAGGCCGCCAAAGGTACTGGAGCGACTGAATGGATCTGCAAAATGCCAAACAGGGATTAGCGACGCGGGGCCGGAGGTGCCCGACCATTCCAACCGGCTTTTCTCTTACAAGCCAGCTTTGTTTTTAGCGTCACTGTTACTGCTGCTATTCTAACTCCCTAAGGGTTGTTTATTTCTCCCAGTAAGATTGTTGGAGAGTGTTCACTGGCTGCGGATTAGGTAGCGAAAGGTGCTGGCAAGAAGAGCGATACCTGATTGGAGTGCGATTGCTTTGGACATTTGGAAATGTCTGATGTGGAAAATGATTAAGTGAAAGCTAGCAAAACAGCTTGTGTGTCTCCCATTTCCTCTAAAAGTTTATGTGATCCTTGCATCTACTTACCCCCTACCCCAATTAAGATATGTATTAATACTTACCTTGCTAGGGATGAAGGAGCCAAAATAATCCATGCAGTTGCATTAATATATAATCAAATAAAATACAAAACAAACAACCTCTAGCCCACAGAACTGAAAACACAATTCAGTGTTTTCCATGTGGAACAAGCATTTAAATTCCTGAACTCCAGGAATGGATTTATGACTAATCCGAAGTGTTCTTAAATAAGTAAGCAGTCATTTAGCAAATGCTTTTATGCCAAGAAATTCACAATACACTAATTCACATGAACAATCCCCCTTGGAGCAACCTAGAGTTAAGTGCTTTGCTCAAGGGCACACTAGTGACAAGTTCTTGACTTAGAAACCAGAAGCCTTCTGATTACCAGTCTCGAGCTTTAACTACTAGGCAACACCTCACCCAACTCTGCATTTTAGTTTTCTCTCCATTTCCTATGGGCCCCAGGTGTTTACAAATTCAAATTGGATTGACTTGAGAGCTCACTGTGTGAAATCAGCATTTATCACTAAACTCAAATAACATATCTGATAGAAACGGTAGAGGAACAGAGAAACGGTCTGAATGAAACAGAGCCCAGTGAAAGGGGAATGATAGTAAAATAGACTTGTACTGTATATTGTTATACAAAGAGAAACAATGGTTGAGTTTTGGTCAGAATGGTTTCTGACACAAAATTTGCGTGTGTGGTAATTTGGTGAATAAAAGACATAAGAAATAATAATGATAAAAAAAAACAGTCACTGCACACTATTATATCATTGTATTGCTTTATATTATATCTTGAAAATAAGTGTATTTTGACTTGTTTTAATGACTTTGCTTTTTTATAATCCAAGCCTGTTCATCAAATAAGTAACTTTCATGCAAGACAAAATATCAAACTAAAGTGTTTTTGCTTAAGTTTATCGTGTTTTAAGCAGGTTAAGGTATTAAACAAATGTACTTTTTATATAGAAAAAAATATTTTATTGTTAAAAAACATTTTGAAAGTTGAGTTAAAAGGGTAAAATTAGAATATCTGACCCTTTGGGGAGACACTTCTCAGCCGACTGATACCACACTAATAGGCTTTAGATATTATACTTTATTTGACGGGAACAAAAACAAGGCTATGAGGGATATTAGTATAATATTTTCAATTTGTCATGTGGAAATTTGTGGAAAGCCGTGCTTTAATAGCTGAATGATCATCACTGAGGTGTGCAGCACTACAAACATATGGAACAGATTGCTTTTCTGCCATTCTTTGCCTTGTTTATGTTCGCATTAAATAAAAAGTGATTTCAACATGAGATGAATGTATTAAATTTGAATTACAGAAGGACATAGAGAAGAAGAACTATTTAAAATGGTGGTTTACTTACACTTACCTGCCAAATGGCTAGGAGGCAGGAAGCCGGCGTGGTGAGGAGACGGCCCATAGGGTGAAGCAGCTGGATGTCCCGATCCTATAGAATACAGTAAACAGTTAAAAAAGCCAAACAGTTACATTTTTCACCACGACAGAAGTAGATGTAGTCTCTATATTGTAAAATACAAGAGACTAAGGTTAGTTTAAATACTTTCTCCTATTCCAGTTTAATGTGGAGAGACAAATAGAAGCCAACCTGGCTCTACCAAAGGTGTGTTTAGAGGGAAACCGAGTAGTTTACCCAGACAATAAAAGGACAGTGATGTCTTAGATTGAGTGTTCAGGTTGCATTTCAAAGGGTCAACCGTCTATTCATATGTCATTTGTTACTGTGTATCATTAATGAAGAAACCAATTACAAGCTCCTTCATGACACCACGCTGCATAATTACAATCCAAAGGGCAGACACGCTCTTGTTGCCCTTCAACAAAGAGCTTCCAGTCAATTATATCAGGTAAAAGCATTTATATTCATGCCCGTATCCCCAGCTTTGAGCCAAGACAACGTACAAAATAACTACATGCAAATGAGAAAATAAAAATCCATGTTTATTATACTGGAGCCATACCAATAAAGATATTGCAGTATAATTAGCAAGATTACATATTAATAATCTGCGGGGGAACTATCTTGATTGGATTATAAATATAGTTTATAAGTGAAATGAAAATCGCTTTTATATAAGTAATATCTTAAAGTGGTCATGCAGGTCTAGCAGTGATTTCAGCATCAGATTTTCCCATAACAGCAGGAAAGGGAATTATTTCCAGAAAGCGTTGTGTAACTGCATCTGTTTTTATCTAAAACTGTCATCTTTTTCATTTCAAGAATTTAAAGTAAATACGACGTGGTTACACTCTATTACACTAAGTCTTATTAGAATATTAGTAGACAGTTAGGATTAGTAGGATAAGTTGACATGTAGCATGTTTAGTAGAATATCTGCTGAAGGAGCATCCAAATAAAGTGTTGGCAGGTGTTAAGCAAACTCTACTAATACTCTAATGTAGTTGCAAAGTTACTTATTGTTAGTAGAATGTCTAAAGTGGACCATTGAAATAAAGTGTTCCCTGAAATGTTGTTTGTTACTCAATTTACAGGACATTCAATGAGAAAAAAATTGTACGCATTTGATTTTTTAGCATAACCTTATGCATATTGAGACTAGGAATGTGTACTGAGAGTAAATAGAGTCTAGTTTTATTGGGAGTTTTCTTCACACACACCTGTTGATGAGAAGAGGGGTCTGGCCAGGTCATGAGGGTAGGGGAACCCAGGGAACACGCCTGGAGCTGGAGGACGGCTGAATAGATCAAGTTTTCCATTCATGTCCAGTTTATGCGGGTCCAAGTGCATCTGCTTTTAAGGGACAAACGTCATTTTGAGGTTATATTCAACGTGACTATGATATATGTGTACAAAGTTTAAAAAGTACTATTTATTTCTTTATTTGTAAACCTTCCTTAATTAGGGAAAATTACTCAAACTTCAATGCATGAATCATTACAAAGTGTACTTATGCATTCTCGTACTTTGCTCACACTAAAGCTAACACAATATTAAAGAAAGAGTCCTTTCTGAACCTTTCTTGTCTTCTGAGATAACTTACTTTCATCTTCTGCTGATGATGGTAGATCTGCCAGGCGATTTGAACATGCACAGCACACCATTTACCTGGCTTCTGACATGAGCAAAGAAGAAATTTCAAAGCATTAGTAGAATTTAATGTGTAACATGCAGGGATTTGAAGGGATATGAAAATATGATGCTTACTCTTACTGAAGTCCTAAAAGGATCTGTTATCTGTTAGGAAAGAAAATAGAGAAATTAGAGAAAAGTTCAAGTTCATGAAATGCTGAAAACACCACAATCCTCAATAGTTTGTAATGACTAATCTCTTACCCTCGGGTCCTTCGGAAGGAGTGTGTGCGGGACCGTTCCTGGTCTTGCTGCAACATCAATAGGGTTTGAGGCCTGGAGAGAAAATTAAAACCTTTTTAGAAAAAGCGGTAACACTTTACAATAAGGTTCATTAGTTAACATTAGTTAATGTATTTACTAACATGCACTAACCATGAGCAATACATTTGTTACTGCATTTGTTCATCTTTGTTAATGTTAGTTAATGAAAATACAGCTGTTCATTGTTTGTTCATGGTGCATTAACTAATGTTAACAAGATTTTAATCAAGTATTAGTAAATGTTGAAAATAACATTAACAAAGATTAACAAATGCTGTACTGTATATGTGCTATTCATTATTAGTTCATATTAACTACTGTAGTTAACTAATGTTAACTAACGAACCTTATTGTAAAGTGTTACCGAAAAAGCTAATGGAACAATGGACATAGAGGTCTGTTTCTTTCCTATTTTCAATTATGAACAGTTTAGAGATATTACGCTGCATTGCATTTTTGGCTGCTTGGTGTGATATGACTAATGTCTACCTGGCACAGAAAACATCTTCATTTTTAGGCCAGGAAAAAAATGCAGCTTAACCAAATTTTAATTTTTAAAAATTCATAGAGGTTTTGTGGCTTGTAGTCTGTGTGTTAACTTTACGGTAACCTACTGTGCGCTAGATTAAAATTAACTTTTTGCAGATATAGGCATTTAAAAATGATTAGCAAATGAGCAAATCACGGTTCATTGCTTTCATGTAACTGAAGCCCTTAGGCTATTTGTAAACTCAATGCTTTAAAAGGAAACATGTCAGCTCAGGAATCTGTGAATCATCATGGGTGTAGCAAGTTTAAAACTTCACTTTAGTCGCAGGTTTCATGGATGCCACAGTCATTTATTCTAATAAACTTCATACTTGTTGGAAATTCCAGACTCGCTCTACCTTTGACTGTTAGCTAACATAATAGTGAGAGTTATTTGAGAAGTGCCAGGTAAAAACCATTACACACCAAGTGAGTGAAAGCTATACACATTGCAAAGAGAGAGACACACACACAGCTTAAGACCACATTGCTAAGTCTAAAGTTAACACAAAAGCCTCCAGCAGGTTATTGAGCCTATGCCTCTTTGCATAATCCATTAGTGGAGAAAGTGGCAGTGGTAGATTTCTCCATCTGTCTGGAAATGAAGCTGTGTGGGATTCGAGAGCACTCTGAATACTAATAGTGAGGTGAGGCTGGGCTCTAGATCAGGGGACATGCCACATTTATACTCACTATAGAGAATGTAATGTTAACAATACCAGGGATACACAGGGAACAGGTAAACATATTAACACCGTGGAAGCTCTTTTGACCAAAAATCATTGGTAATATGTAAAAAAGAACCGTTCTATGACTGGTCAACCACCCGTGATCACGACACCCTGAACAGCATATAGAGTTCAAATACTGTACCTAATTTCTCAAATTTAATGAACATTACTTTTGACTAAATGAAACCATTAATTTTGGTCCCGATAAAAAAATAATTTCAGTGAATCCTGTAAAACATTGAAGAGGAAATTTAACTTCCATTCTCATAACTGAGAAAAACTTTAAACTAATCCTACACTAACACATTAATATTTTCATGGTCAAATGGCACCTGTGGCATCTGTGTGATCACACTACCAGCCTTTTATGGGCCATATTTTTAAAATTTTCAATCTTAAAGGTGCTCTAAGTGATGTCGGGTGACGTGACTTGTATTTTCAAACAAAACGGAGGCTAGATAGACCCTCCCTCCGCCTCCTCATCTCCACTCACCCCCCAAACCCCACCCCCAGGGGCTTCTTGTCAGTTATTGGCTGGAACAGTTTGTTATGTTTCATGGAGCGGGTTGCCACACTTTGTTTTTGTTGCCATTTGTGAAACCTGGGTTGTCTGCATAGACCGCGTTTTTTTACAGTGTGTTTAGGGGACAGGCAGCTAGTGGATAGTGAGGAGATGTTTGCTGTATGTGAAAAAAAAATGTTTGGGCCTAAAAAAGTGTGACATCACTTAGAGCACCTTCAATCTTGAATCAACGACAGTACATTCTCTCCTTCTCGTTCTGCTCAAGTCAAAACAGTTATGTCTACGTCTGTTAAGGTCTAACCTTTGGCTGGAAGGCGCCTTGCAATGAACTGAAGGGCCCTGAATGTGGAAGCAATGGAGGCATGCCCGGCATCGCTGGCGGGTAGGAGGGAAAGAACTGCAAAAAAGCCCCCCCAAAAACATGTAAAAAATTTACAAATAGGCATATGTCTCAAAGTTAACAATTGATTTCAATCTGATTCATTTTTCAGTCAAAGCAAGGGTAATGCAGTCAAAAAAAAGTTGCCACTTACATTCGAATGTCTCAAGAAAGGATTGTCCAGCTTTGGGGCGTACTTGTCGAACTGAGAGAGGGAGAGAGAAAGAGAGAGAGAGAGCACAAATTAAAAACATATCAACAAAATCAAAGGCATCTGTGACCAAAAACATGAGAGAGCTTTACTGCAGAGTGCTTACATAGTCAAATAAATAGCAGATGAAGCTCAAATAAATTACACCCTTTTAATAAAACAATTACACAGTAAAACAGCCATTCAATGTCACATGAAAGAAAACCACAGCAGCCGCAGCTGGCACAGGGTTCACAGAGCCGACTCGGGAGTGTGGGAATACACTCACACAAGATTGCTAAACAAATGAAAGGCACCCTTCACTTCCAATTAAATGGATGTGTCATTCCTTTACAGTTTAGAAATACATATAGAACAGAAACTCTTTCAAGTCAAGTTCAAGTTAAACAGGACTATAGGATAGCAACTAGAAAAAGCATGTGAGATTCTGTATTTGATGAGCCAGGAAAAAGCTGTAATGGTTTAGGATGGTTTATGGAAATAATGTCATGTCTTTAATCTTAATTTTTCTTAAAATCATTGTAATAAAATGCATAAATGTTATACAATGTCCATAAACATTTAAAAAAATCCATTTATGTTAATAAAGCCTCAGTCTAAGTGTCCAAGTCATTCTAATTCAACTGGTTCAAGTTTTTAGCCCTCCGAGTTCAAGTCATTTCTTTTACATAAACACACAAATCCTTTACAAACCCACTTATATAGTGTTGTTTCTACAGGAGCCTATCATCTTATGTCTCAGGTGGTGGTAATAAAACTGGATAAACTCTTCTGTGAGTGTGTGTTTTCTATAAAAAGCAGGATGTCTTGAACCACAGCCCACTTAGGATACAGACTTTACTGTATATTCCAACAGATCAGCACGCATAAGCTGCTTTTATCCTGCATTGTATGAATGTATGGTGATAATTAGCTTAAATCAAACACATGAGTTTGCCCTGGCTGGGAAAATTGCTGATCTGGTTTCCAATTGCACTTCTGTGATCCTTCTGAGGGCTGCACACCTGCTTTATGGTTAACACTTGCCGAGTAAATACAGCAAAGGTTTATAGTGGTCTATAAAAAAAACAGTGCTTCATAAATCAGAGCCCCTGTGTCACAGCGAAATCAAGGCTCAATATTACATCTGTAAACAATTAAATCTTTATACAAGGAAAGCTAGGAAGAAGGGAAGAAAGAAAAGGAAACAAGAAAGGCATTATATAAAGTGTGTTACTGTTCAAACTCAACATGAAATGCCATTCGCTACCCACTTTACTTTTTCGAATGTAACAAAAGGTAGTTTTCCTTTGTCAGTAAAGGATATTTCTTCTTTGGAATAACATACACCAATGAATTATGCACAAATGAGACCAGGAACATGCATAAAGGAAGTAAAGTGGGTTATTTTTTTCATCTCATGTTGACATTTCTAGCATAGTTTCTTAAACCAAGCACAAATGCTTTATAAAATCAATCATCAGTGTATTTGTCAGTAGAAAACATCACATTTAAATCACATGGTGTTAAAAGAAATTCAACAATAGCAGTTCAGCAAACAAGACATCTCGTAAAACATTTGAGCATTCATCGTTATTTCAGTGTTTCGATTTCTGATGATGAAACAGTTCTGTAACCCATACAGCAAACATATGGCATGTTTAAGCTAATATGCAAACAGATTATAATCTTTGGAGATGGTAATCTATGATTTAAAAAAATGTTTTACTTTTCATCTAGTGCTCCGGCATAATATCTTTTGGATTGGTTGACAGCAGCAGCGATGGCATGCAGATAAGGCGCTCTCGTTCCTGTTTGAATACGCTTCAGAAATCTGAATGCATTTTATATGGCTAGCTAACTTTGAGGAGCCGAATTTATCTGATTACAGACTGCCAAAGTTTGCCTCTAATAGCCGCTTTGCACACGGAAGCAATTACGCTTTATCAAAACAACCCCGTTGATGTCATGACTTTCATCTGCGGTGAGGTCATAACGTTTTGACCGCAAGCTTTGAATGTGTCACATAGAAAGAGTTCTGTCTGTACCTCAGTCACGCCATAAGACTCTGTCTGCCTCCTGTTTTCCTCAAACAGCCCCCAGCACTCAGACACATCACCATTCTGCTCATATGAAAGCAATAAAACATCTCTGGCGCACACTATAAAAGCGCAATGAGTACGGCATGGCAGCAAAAAGGGTATTTATTAGGGAAAGAGCTACAATATTTGTGGTTGTCATGGGTCAATTCTTTGGATGATGGGTATCGCTTATGTCACTGAGATCAACCCGTTGGCCTCTGTTTGAGATCTGGCCTGGTTCAGGGTAAGCCTTAAGCCTCAGCAGTGGGTTGTAAACTCTATTACTTATTACACAACAATTAGTTCCGGTGCGCCATTAGGATCGGATGAACGCTGTTCGCATCAGTCGGCTTGTCAGTGTTTGCAATGTTCCAAAAAGGCTGCCAGTCTGTGCGTTGCTCCCTTGCATTGAACTGTTTTTCGAGAGAGGAGCGACAATAGACGAAATGATGTGCCATATATGCCAAATATAAGTTACTCGTGCTGTTAGCCTGAATATCAGCACGATTGTGATTCGGCCACACGATTGTCAGCGTCAATTGCTGGAAGAATACGATGGCCGCATAGAAAGGGCTCGTTTTAAATAGGTCGGAGAATTTTTAGGGCGAATAAATAGGGAGGTAAGGAAGGGTGTAAAATCTATCCGTTTTTTACTTATCCTCACATTTCTGGCTGGGGTACGCACCATTGGAGGTGCAGTAGGCGGCCCAATGATGGCTGCCGGGGGCAGACTGGCAGGGAAAGGCGTAAAGGTGTGCTGATGCGTGTGTTGGTGCTGGTGCATATGCTGATGTTGGTGAAACTCAGCCCGGAGGAGCGACACAGGGCCCAACGGCGACCCTGTCGCCCCTGGAGCAGGCCCCCGACCTCGCTCTGAACTCTGAACCAGGAAGCGGTTGTTCAGCTCCTGCCGCAGAAGATCATGCTCTGCAAGAAAGGAGAGCGAAGGGAAAAAGGAGGGAAAGGGGAGAGATGGGGAAGACATGGGAGGGAAAAGAAAAAAAAGGCAAGGGCGGCCAGTGAGTTTTCACAACAGCGGTAGGAAGAAGCGAAAGAGGGTAGTCACCTGGCTTTCTCTGTTTCTCCAATTCAAGGTGTGAGGGTTTTCTACGTGAGGACTCATTGGTGGAGGTAAGAGAGTTGCCTGTGACAATGTGCCAATCAGAATCCCCGAATGAGGCTGGCAATACATGATTGGTTGGTTGAAAGATATCAACAGGCTGGTATCTAAAGACAAGAGAGAACCAAGAGTCACCTCAGCAGAAAACACACACACACTTGCCCTGACATACTGTACACAAACTCTTACAAGGACTTAAAGGGATAGTTCACCCCAAAAGGAAAATTCTGTCATGACCCTCATCACCCAAACCTGTATGAAAAACTTTCTTCTGTGGAATTTTGACCAAAATATATTACAATATATATATATATATGAATAAAAAGTGTGTTCCACAAAAGAAACAAATGCATACAGGTTTGCATACAAATTTTTCATTTTTGGGTAAACTGTCCCTTTAAGAGCCCTTTTAAAGTTTGAAAAAAATTTGATTGATGCGTTTAAAAGACATCAATATATACTTTTAATTTAAGAGTCTACACTTGGTTTCTTACGATAAACTAAGCTATGTTTTTTTTAGTGATGGCAGCTAAAGAAAGGATTACACTGTAGATGCTTACTGCATGTTAAAATATACTATTTTTTTCTAAAATACCTTGTCATTCTATACTTGATCCTTAGATTTCGATCAGCATGTTGAACTAAACTGTCTAGAATTGGCATCTAAAAGCCAGTAATCAACAAAAAAAATTATACTTACCGTACAAGGAATGGCAGAGATGGAGAGGACAGGTATAATTTATCATCAAAATTTTTGCATATAGCATATATTGTATCAAACAAGGCATTTCAGATCTGACATAATTGTCAAAAGTGCCTGAGGATCCAGATATGAGAAAATAACAGTGTAGCTTCTTTATTACAGGTAACCTATATAGTAGAAACTGGTCACATTTTTCACATGCTGACCTCTGATGCATGCCTCATCTCGTCTCGCACCTCAAAAAATCTTGAAAAGAATGTGAATTAAGGGCAGTTCTGTTGTTACTGAATACTGTGCCTGTAAAGTTCTTTAACAAGGATTATTTGTCAACAAGCTGAGGAATTTTTTTCCAAGCAATTAAAGTACAGTAACTGCAGGAACAGTCACTAGATTTATGGGAACTAAATTCGTGCAAATTTAGGACTAGTATTACAATATGCTAATTTAAGTCTTAAAAATGTGAAATGGACATGAATAATAAACAATGTTTATATTTTTGTGGTCTCACATACTTTTAATTTTATAGGTCCAAGTAAAAAGAAAAAAAGTAGGTAAAAACTGGACCCTCCATTCTTATTGGTCAATGGATGCTAATGTAATAACAGTTTGTGTATTCTTGTAATAACAGTTTGTTTATTTTGTATTTGTATTACTTAGGTGGTTATCATGGTTTTATTGTAATATTTTTTACGCTTTTGGCACCTGCCCAGGGACTGCAGATGAGAATTAGCTTTTAGCTAAATTTGGTACAGTACATATATTGTACATTGTCCCTGTTAAATAAATAAATACATAAATAAAAAATAAATAAATGTCAGAGTAAAAGTTTATATTTTTGAACCTTCACTTCTGCAAACATTTGACACTTGACTTTTTCTTCTACATCCTTTGAAAGGCACCTTTTCAAATTTAAATCAGTGGATTTGCAGCATTCTTTAGTGCAGCGTAAACTGTAAAGTGTACACACCTAAGTGCAAATTCATTATTTTTTTTTTTAGCAATTTCTTATATAGCAGAATTGACGAAACCTAGTGGTTCCCACACCAACTACATCATAAAAAGTTTACATCTCAGTAAAGGGATTCTTTTTTTTTTTTTTTTTACCTGGATAAGGTGGTCCGGCAGGGTGTCCTGGCACCACCAGGCTGTTGGTCGGAGGAGGCAGTGTAGCAGGGTTGGCGAACATGGCCGGATGGCTGGAGATGTGAGAGGGCGAGTGAAGGGAGTAGTGGGAGGAAGGCAGACCGGCTATGGAGAGAGGAAGTGGAGGAGCAGGAGACGGGAGGCCGCGGAGGTGATGAGGGGAGTGAGACAGGTGGTGTTTGGGAGGAAGATTCGAAGGGTTGTTGCTGTGATTACAAAGGAAAGACAGGATATAAGAAACAACATTCATATTAAGACAGTTTATGAATTTAAAGCTGTCATGAAGTTCAAATATAACTGTCAAATTTTCTGTTTATTATTACAAAATTAAATTAAATTTTTGACAGGAAAACGTAACAGTTAATTACATACTAGAAATGCGCGGTTGGCGGTTACAGCCGCAGACTACGCGGATAAACCGTGGATCGGGCGGATGACGTGATGACATTTTTTTTTTTAAATTATATTCGGGCGGGTGGCAGGCGGTTGAACCAATCACATAAAACATATATGTTGTTAATTATTGTTATAGATTATACCTACATCCAAATTAGGCAGCTATTATCAGCGTTAGTTGCTTTACAAACGGCACCCCATACAATAGCAGCATGTTGAAATCATCTGCCAAAATGTGTTTTCTATTAGGCTACATTGAAAATATTGTACAGTAGCCTATTATATAAGGTCAGGTTTTCGGAGACGGAGTTCACTGCTGATATTCTGACAGCTTTCTAGTCTCGCGGCTGTCATCAGCAGCGCCTTGTATCACCCAATCAGCGGGTGGCGGGTGGGTGTGGTTTTGAAAATTGGTCAAAAACGTTGGTGCGTATGGATGGCGGTCGGATGATGAGTTTTGTGATGCGGTTGTGATGAAATGATAGCCCATCCGCGCATCTCTAATATATATATATATATATATATATATATATATATATATATATATGTGTGTGTCATGGTCAGAATTACTGGCACCCTTAGCAAATATGACCAAATATGGCTGTGGAAATAAATATGCATGGTTTATCCTTTTGATATTTAAAAATTTTTACCTTTCATTGAATTAAAACAATTGAAAGTGGGAATTGAAATCACACAATTATTGGCACCCCAATTGGCACCCCTAGAGTAAAATATACCTGGAGTATATTGCCATTCATTTACATTTTAAAACTGTTTTTGCAAACTAGGGACTAGGTAACTAGGAACCTGAAATTGATTGAGCTATTTGTCTGTAACAAAATAGCTAAAGCATTGAAAACCACTTCCACCACTATTTAAGTTCTAATCAATTAAAGATGTTACAAATTTACCTGGAAGAGGACGCGTGTCTATATTGTCTTAACGCTCAGCGAGGAGGATAGTTTGAGTAAAGGTATTATAAAAAAAATGACTAACCTGATGTCGTGAAGACTGCTGTAAGGTGAAGGATGATGATGATGATGACTGATGATTGGCCGGCTGTGGTGTGACGGTGGTGGGAGTCTGTGCTCCAGTGAATGTGATTGGTTCCTCAGGAGGGGAGGGGTGGGGATATGGGGCGCAGATTCCTTCTTGATACTGAGAGGGTTTGGGGAGATAGGGTGTGGTCTAGGCGGAGGGGCTGCCGCCGCAGCAGGGGCAGGAGACCCCGTAGGGGGCGACGCAGGAGTCGGACTTGAGATCGGCGGGACAAACGAAACGTCGTTACTCTGTTCCTGGCTACGCTGAAGGCCAGACACTTTGGTCGAGCTGGAAGTTTTGGACCCGAGATTCTCATTCGTTGGCGTAACTAAAAAGGAAAGAAAGACAAAACAGAGAAAATGTTTTATTTAATAGTCAAATATTTTATATATTTTTTTAATACAGATGTCAAATGTAAAGGTTCATTCACACCAGGAGCGATAACTAAATATATCAGCATCCATGCGAACACAAAATACTGTTCTGTTAATTAGAAGTATACATTGCAGTTATGTTGTCTGCCGCTTTCAATGTTCAAGCTATTTAAAGGGTAGGGCAGGATAGATTTTAATTGGCTCTCAATGTTTTTATTGTTAAAAAAAATTCTGAAACTGATATCAATCAATCATCTGTGAGGTTATCGTTATAGTTGTGGTAAAGAACTTCCAGATTGTCATAGAATTAGAGCGATTACTTAAACTTTATAGTTATTGTCTTTGGTGTGAATTGGCCTTAATGCTGCCTTTATTTGACAGTATTTTGAAACAAATCCCAAACCACACTTAATACAAAGCATCCGATAATTTGAGCCAATACTGACTGTATCTTGTCCACACGATAGGACAGGGAAAGCACCACAGGGTTGTTGTTTTTTGTGGCTCAGGTGCATGCAAGCATCTCAAATCAAATGTGCATGGAGTTTGGCACAGCTGAAGACATGTAACCTATAGCGTGGGATTGGTTTGCCAATCCATCCATTAGTTTGCAGCAGGGTGAACAGAATCCAGCTGCGATGCCTTCTCTGCTCACTGTGCATAATGCTGGCATCCACCATGACACCAAATACATCCACATCTGTCTGACTGTCTTCCTCTCTGTGCCTCAACTCTCTTATCTCCCCTTTATCGTTTTATCCCAGGTTCCTTTTCTTTCTGTATTTCTTTCTCTCTCCATGGGTTTTATGAAGTGTTTAATCAGGTCATTTTCATGCTTGACTATAATCAGATGATCCAATTTTCTGCAAGCAATCCAGTCAGAATGAATAAATCAGAGCTAATTAAAGTTAAATGCCGTTCCCATTCATAGATTTACAGAGCACATAGTCTGCCATGAAATAATTATGTTTCAATTGTGCTGTGAAAAGGGATCATGCACCCTTTATACTGGCCTTTCAGAGTCCCCCTAGCTCACTCTCTATTTTTCACAAGATATTTCCAGGGATTTCAGTAACACTGCCACAGTCTTTGTATAAAGGAACTTTTGCTTTTGATCAGTTAATCGGAGTGCAGTGCAAAAAATAGCACTGCGGTAAAAAAAAGCGGTAACACTTTATTATGGTGGTCCCTTTTGAACATTCTGTTGACTTCAAGTAACTTTGCAACTATATGTCGACTTATTCTCATTAAAGCATTAGTAGACGTTCTGCTTATTATCAGCTAGCTCTTTTTTGTAATGCTCCTCCAACAGGCATTCTACTGACTATAAGTAACATATAAGCAACTACATGTCAACTTATTCTAACCCTGACCGTACCAGTCCACATATACTCCACTAACACTCTAATGAGAGTAAGTTGACAAGTAGGTGCAACTTTACTTGTAGTCAACAGAATGTGTTAGGCCTCGCGTATGTTTTCAATTGTTTTCAATGGGAGCGGCGCGTTTTTTAAACGCATTAGCGTAACGAGGCACTGAACGTTTTTTTCACGCTGAAGCGCCGAGCGCCCGATGCGTTTTTTTACTGGTCGCTATGAGTTGAAAAACGTTCAACTTTGGATAAAACGCAGCACTCATCACTGTCACTTTTTATTAATTAATTTATTTATTAAAGAGCTAGCTGATTATTTATTTAAGAGCTAGCTGATATTTTATTTATTTATTTATTCTTTTTTACCCAGCCGTCCAATCACAGTGGAGGAGGGGCGGGACTAAACAACATTGACCAACTGTCACAACATTCTGTCTGTTCAACGACATCAACCAGCAGATCTAACCGAACAAAATGGATTTTTTAGTATGAAACAAATTATCTGCAAAATCAGTTACAAGTAAACTCTGCTGCGGATATTCTGTATCATAGCAACGAAACGTCTCAACGAAAAAAAAAAAACGCTGCGCTGCCAGAACGCTCTCAAGCGCCCAAAGCACGGCGTCTTCAGCAGATCGTTTAGCGTTTTCAGCTGGCTAAAACCGCTGTGGTGGACACACGGCCTTAAAGGAACCATCAAAATAAGGTGAAACGGTAAAAAAAAAGTAAAATAATCAAGGGGTTAGGTGCTCCATAACATTATCAATAAAAATCTAAATTAAATACAACAGCTAGTGTACATACACATATAAATATAATATTTATACATTTATATATCAGCCATCACTAATCTGAATAAATGTTTTACATAAAATATTATAGAATTTGAATATGCCAATTGTTGCATATTGATCTCGACACTGAAAAAAGTGTTGGCTTATTGACCAGAATCTAGATGTCAGTGCATTGCTTGAGCAAACACCTGTTTCAAAAAACAAATGTGTCTATTTTACTGACAATAGTGCTAGAAAAAAACAAGGAAAGATGGAGAGGTGGAGAGTAATTTAAGACAATATCTTCCCCAGGCCACTAATTAGCCCATTTAATGCAGTCCTCACTCATAACAGCTTAGTGCAACCTCAAACAAAGGCCCTGAAAGCTTGCAGCACACACACTCTCTCTTCCCAGGCCATTAAAACCTCAGACCGGCGTTCCTAAATGGAATATCTGAGATGAATTAACATACCACTTAATCATTAATGGCCACCAATAATTGAGGGATACAAACGCTAGCTCGAGTTCTTGACATATTTCTCACCTGCCGCATGTGACGCACTTCATAAATGAGTCCAAGTCTACAAACAGAACATGTTCTTAGAAGGAAAATTGTCCTTTTAAGTGTGTAGGTGGTGGAGCTTGTGGGTTGGCTTTTGAAGGTTTTTTTGGCAAGGATATGTAGGGCAGAGCCTCGTACAAGATTAGCGCAAGGGGAGAACTTCTACCCAATCGCTTGGAAAGGTCTAAACAGATGCACTCATAGATAACCCCGTCTTGCTGCCCTTTCCTACAAAGCAGAGAAGAAATAAGTTGCCCGTCAGCGACGTTGCCTTGGAAACCAGTCTCGGAGGCACGTTCATACAGTGAAAGCGGACAGTGGTAGTCAGGCTCCTCAGCTAGCAGTTCGTGGCACTTTAGGCATAATGGGCCCTGCGCTTTCTCTTAATGATGATTATAATGGGTCATAATGGCAGCCAGCAGGCAGGACAAGACACACAAGCTTGGCTTCTTTCTCATTAAAAAAGTGCCCTGTGAATGTCTCTGCTTGTCTGGATGCCTGCTGTATGTAACGAAGAGGCTTCTTCCCAGTCTAGAATGTGGCCGTAATCATTTCGCAGAAAATATGACACAATGTCATTCGAAACTTGCAGTTGCTGAGCGTGTCACCTGTGAAATTCTCGTCAGTTTTTGGTTGTGGTAAATTGTTAATTTGTCAACCTCACTGTGGACGCATCTGAATATGGATAGGGGCAAGTTGCCACATTAAATATGTATGGCTTTCAATTTCCTCAATACATTCCATATTGTGACTGTTGGCCCTGAAATGCTTCCTTAGGATTCTTTTAATGAGGAGACTGTGCCAAATAAACTTGTAACTCCTTTAACTTTTGTTTTTGACAACTGACAGGCCTCAAGGCAGAAATATTTCCCTGAGACAAACAAGACCTCATTATCTAACACCAAGGTCAGTGTGGTGAGTGTGCCCGCTAACAACAAAACCAAACAACACACCAACTTCAGTGTAAATGGAGTATTTTTACAGCTTACCCCTGCAAACTTGGCCAGGATGATGCTAGGGGCTTGACTTATTGCTTGCTAGGTGTTCACTAGCTATTTACTTAATAGCCAGAGACTTTTTCACCCATTATATCCTCCACCGGGCACAAATGTCATTCTGATTGCTGTAAGAACAGTAAGAGTACACTTATATCTAACAAGTGTTTGATCATTCATGTCCATAGCACAAATGGTGCAGAAAAACATGAATAAATAAGCAAATGAGTATTAATAAATACATATTATAAATTAATAATGATATTTTTTTTGGTCAAAATACAATCCTATACTACACTATAATAGACAATAGTGCAGCAAGATAAATATAAAACAAAACTATTTATTATATATAATAATAATAATAATAATAAATAGGGTTAGGAGTTGGTTCAAATATAACAATTTACATTATTTAACAAGCACTTGCCATGACATTCAGTTCTCTCAAGCCTCGAACAGAACAACGTTTTCAATCTGTATAATGAAACAGGCAACAACAGAGACCCTTAAGACTGAGTGAAATCACAGTAGAGCGATTAGACACACAGACAAGAGCGCCCTCAGGAACACCCACAGATTTGTAGAGGTCAGAGGTCGCATTCTGAGGAGAGAGTGACACTCCCTTGGGATGTGTTGGCATCCCTGTTCACCAGATGACACTTCAGCAGACTATTGATCTATCTTCTTCCCCTGCTGCTTCTCTCATGGTAGGATCCCTCAAGGGACTCTGGGCTCAACACGTGCCTACTGCGGAAGGAACCACCACCCGTGTTAGTAGGGGTGTGTGTTCTCATGACGGATGGTTTTAGCAGAAGCAGGGTGACCCCAGCATCGCCCCACAGCTGTCCCACTAAGATATCCTTGACCTTTGAACTCATTTCAGGCTCAGACAGCCGTCTTGGAACATCTGGAGAGCTGCCGTACTCTACCCATTATACACACACACACCGACATGATGAAAGTGCAGACAGATGGCTTTAGCTACCAGAGGAAATTATTTCTGATGTTCTGAAAAAGAGTCTTAGTCACTTTTCTAAATCTACATATAGTAAGTACTTGAGTAGCTAATAGCAAGTAAAACATTTATTTGATAATTTTTCTATAATCTATATTGTCAAGAGCTTATAAGTATATGAGGTAGCAAATATGATCCACGATATCAATATGATCCACGTCACGATAAAATATGGCACAATGTACTGTTACACTGAATGAATTTTGCATATTTAAAAAAAAAAAAAAAAAATTCCATAGGTGTTTTCCCGATATTTACTGCATTGTGTTTTAGGATCGAAAAAAATGTCCATAAACTTCATGAAACATGTTTTTCCTAAAGAAGAATTAAAATAAATCAAAATTTAAACAAATATATAATTATGATATTTAACCAAAGTAAAATTTGTATCTCGGCTAGACAAAGCCTTTGTTTGAAAGTTCTGAACAATATTTCTAAAAAGTTTTGAACAATCAAAGTTTATAGGTCTTATGAAGAGAGAACAACAGAACATCAGATAGATAGATAGAATGACAGAAGAAAGATAGAGATAAGACAGGTAAAGTGACAAGACACTGAAAATAAACTCGTCTGCAGCTTGAGGGATTGTGTTTAATTTTAGCGCAATAATAATTCATGGTTGCATACTTTTAAAATACAAAGCGTCAAGACATTATCAGGGCACACTAATCCTAATGTTGCATACTATGATTTGGGATGCAGCCTGTGTCTATTTCCAGACTATTAAGCCCCCATCCACCCCACCCTACCCTTTACAACAATATTTTCAACCGTCTCCTGTTGCACATGCAAATGGGAGATTATGGATTTACGTCTTAGTCTGTCTCTGTTTTATATGTAATAAAAACAGCTCATATGCAAACAGGGTCTTAAGATAAGGCAGCAGGGGATGCAAATTCTCCCAAATGACCAGGGGCCAATGATGCTTATTGCAAATACTCACACACCGCACTGCCTTCTGCTGCGAGAACTCAAGCCTAACACTACACATTCTGTGCTCATTTCCCTTGCAAACCCTGTGGTATATCTCTCCATCATCACTGCGTGCCAAACAACAAACATTAATACTCATGCACAAAGACAGATATAGAACCACAAGTAACAAACTAAAAACTGCCTCAAGCTGATGAAGTCAACAAACAGAATAAGACACGAATTTATCTCGCGAGCAGGTGCTGCATGGAAAGCTGTCATCTTTTCACAGTTTAGCTGCATCCAGACAGGAAATTCTCTCCTCTTTACCAGTCAAATCCACTGGGATCTGCATTTCATTGTGCCAACAAAGAACAGAGAATGCCAAAACATCTAAATCGCAACTGGGTGGGTTCCTCAAGCTCATGAAAGAGATTTTGGCGTCAGAAATGTTGATTATAAACCGGAATACTGTCTCACAGCTGTCAAAATGTGATAAATTCATTTTAAATGAAGGCATTAAAAGAAATTAAGGCATATTATTATTTATTTTTAGTATTCAATGGGTTTTAATACAAAAAAAATCTACAGTATGTATTAGAATAGTTTGATGCCTGATTTCAAATGGTATTTCTGTGTAATGGTATAGAATTTAAATGACTAAATGATCACACACACAGTGTTTCAAGACATTTTAAGGGCCAATGACAGCTGGTGCAAAGACATTGGTCCGCAATTTCCATCTCTGTTCGGGACAGGGCAAGGTGGCACCAGTGCACTCTAGGTGTTAAGCTGGAACATGTTGGCTGGTGAAGCCACACAGAAAATCTGTGAGCACCTACTGTTCATTTCAGAAATCTGGAAGCTTTCCGTGCCCTCCATGAACCACTGCTTCACCATGCTGAGAACAGACTCACACTGTGCCCATATGGCTCAGACGGCATATGCCATCCTGTTCCATGCCATGCGTGATTACTGACGGACAGAACGAAGACTGAGGGGGAAAATGCGTAAGACACAAAATGATTTACTGCTTTCTATTGGCTCTGAGTTGCATACTTATCATTTTGGGGACATTTTGTTCAAAACTTTCCTATGAAAATTCTGTCATGATTTATACTCATGTTGTTCTAAACATGTATGAATGAACACAAAATCAGAAACTCCAAAGATTTTCAATGCAGTGACAATGAATAGGGACTTTTAAGCTTCATAAAAGACATAACAGCACAATAAAAGCAGTGTATTAGTGCTCTTCTGAAACCTTACAATAGCTTTGCATGAAAAACAACCTTAAAATGGTTGTTTATTGAAAATGTTGTCAACCACCCTTAGCTCTCCTTAACATGGTGATGGAAGAACTAGTGAGTTGTGACTAAATCATTTTGAGTTGAACTAATCAATCTAAATGATTCATTAATAATTAATACTGACTACTTTAAATGTGCACAAATAATGCGATTATTTCTAATAATCAAGGTCTTAATCGCAGTAAGATGTTTACATGACCCGAGCAGAGGTCTACACTCCAGTTTACATGCAATTTTCATTATTCTGATTATTCGCTATTAAGTAACACCACACTCAGATAGGAATACAGTATGCATGTTACCGCCCATTGTTTTAATCTACTCGCATCAAATTCATAAAGCATTTTTATGGACATACTGGTTATTTTTCGGCACAGAGATGAGCGTCGCACGATGAATATGCTTACATGCCTGTTTTTGTAAGCAACAGGGTACGAGAGGCTGTGCTGTATTGTGAATAAGTAACGAAGCGGAGTGCCTACAACCCCTTCAGCCATTACTTATTCATGATACAGCTCTTGCCAAGTACCTTATTGCTTTTATAAAACGGTTACCACACAATAAAAATATTCAAGTAAAAAAATATGTAAAATAAAACCACTTTAAGCCTTCCTTCCGCTAGAAAAAAATAGTCCCTGACCGTGAAGAGCAACAACGTTCCAATGTGTAATATGCAAAGCTCAAATAAAAACAACATAAGCCAAGTTCACACTACAGGATTTTAAGCCTGATTTATGCCCGATTTGTAAATCGTTGAGCTCGCCGACAGGTCAGGGTGTTATCGCATGCAAATCGCGGGGGATTAGCGGGCGATGAACTCCTGCCAATCTGTTAGTATGAAAGAGCCAGCAACGCAGCGAAAACGCTCGCAGACGCGTCGCCGAGCCCAGAAAAATATCTAGCCTGCTAGATATCCAGAGCCGTCGCGCAACTCGCCCTCAGTGATGTCATGAGTACAGCCTATCATAGCAACGCATGGGTTGAGGACACCAGGTAAATCTTAGTTTATCTTTTCTTTTCTCAGAGCAGATCGTCGCGCAACTGTGCAGCACTAGTTTCTGTCTGACGTCCATATTCGCGTGTTGTGTTCTCTGCAGTTTCGCGTCATTTCTGGTTCGTTTTATTGCGTGGTTTTCGTGACAAAACATGGTTTGTAGACAAGATAGAATCGTTGGGTGACAGAGTTGTTGTCAACTCGTTATTTATTTGATTATTTTCAGGATTTAGACCGTACCATAGTACTGAAACAGCTCTCATTGAGTCACAAATGATATGCTCTTATAATCCGATCGTGGTTGTATCTCAACAACTCGTCGTTGTCAACTCGTGTAGTGAGTTACCTCCTGTTGTGGATCAATCACGTTGTGTTGTGTGGTGTGAACAGCTCAACAACTTCAACGCTCCTGATTTCACTGAGAGCAAGTCATGTAATGTGAACCACACAGTTCAGCCCGACGTTTTAAAATCATGTAGTGTGAACAAGGCTATAGGAACTGCAGTGATGCGCAGTGATAAACAGAACAGTAAGGTGAAGCGGTCATAGCCGTGTTTTATATCGTGAAGCACAGCTATTGACCAATCAGAATCAAGGATGGGAACTAACCGTTTTCATAATGCGATTTGAATCGTGTACGCCACATAGTTTAATGTGATTATGGTTACTACGATTATGAGCTTAATCGCATTAGTTTAATCGAAGTATTGTGTTTACATGAGGTAAAGTTTAATCGCAATACTGCCAAAATCCCATTATAATCGCATTATGAGGGTGCATGTAAACACACTCACTGTTAAAGAAGATTATCAATGAACAACAACCTGAACTACTTTGCATCCCTTTTTAAAGTGCCAGTCCTTGTTCATTATAGCTGGAAAAGAGCATGTAACACTGTCTTCATATTTTCTCCTTTCTGCTCAGCGGAAGAAAGTCATAATGGAAAATTTAGAACAACATGAAGGGGAGCAAGTAACACCATAATTTCCATTACTGGATGAAAAAAACGGCTATTTTAACACGTATGCAGCACTTCTGAAACATTCATTTTTATGACGGCGATAAAAATACAAGCTCTTCACTAATCTATCTGTGCCTCTGATGTGGGGCTGGGCATTTCCAAATGTCCCAGATTGTTTGTGTGGTACCACGTTGTGCCCAAACGGCTCATCATTTCATTAATTAGCTTGAGCTGCACGGTTGGCAAACGCGGCAGGCACGGCGGCAGCTGTCTGGATTGATTAGAGAAGAGGACCCAGCGCTGCAATTATCTAGATGACTGCAGACAATGGCTGTCTGCTCTAATAAAGATTCGTCTTACGGCTCAGAAGGGTGTTGGAATCAGCGGAGACTCAGTCGTATGCAGGCCAATACAACAGACACATCTCGATTCCTCGGTCTTTGACATTTCGAGTAAAAGCCAAAATAGTGGAACTGCCCATAAATGGCCAAATATCAAGTCTTAGGCTTTGGTTCTTATTAGATTAACCTCACTATAGGGTTTGGATTAGTTATTAATAAGATAGTGATGTTGGCCATTTTGAGTTTATTGGGATAGAGAAATTAAATTAAGTGGTCATTTTGATAAAAAAAAAAGAGATTCATTGTGCAGTGTGGACAACTTCATTGATAACAGCAGAACTTTGTGAGATCGCTGACATCTTATTAGTGATTATAAAATAACTTTGCATTCTTTCTAAACTATATACAGTATAATCCATTCAGAATTTGAATAAAATCAAACAGCTAATAATATGTTGCTAATGTTGGACTGCCTTCTAAAAATCAGCAACCTTAGAAATAATGATAGGAAAAGCCTGCCCCGCATGTTGACAGGATTGGTTACAAGTTTGTGACGGTAGCCAATTTACATGCAGCCAATTTCGGGTTATGGTCGGGTTAAGGTCACTATTCGGGTTTCTGAAACATTAGGAATAACCCGTTTACATGCGTGAGCAGTGAGAGTTTCTCCTGTATACATGGAATTGCTATATCCCAACGTAAACGGAGACGCACGGTTAGCGTCTAGACGTAAGGACAACCTTAAGACGCAATATGCGTCATTCATTTCCGATTCTTATATCCTTTATCAAGACAGCAACAACAGCAGCACGCGGTTAATGAATAGTTCGGGGCAGATAGCGATCGCCTTTGTTTGCGCTTTGACGCTGATAACGTTACTGAGCTCGCTCCAAAAGTATGCTGTGCTTTGTCTCGCCTGGTCTCGCCATGTTTACTTCCGGTATACTGCACGCGGATTTTTGTATGCACCGAGAAGTTTCTCTACTCAAAAGACCAAGATTCCTTGCGAATAGAACATGCGAAGAACACAAGTCACTATGGGGATATGCCAATACGCGTTTACATGACCAAAAATTTGGGTTAGAAAAGGGGTTCCCCAGGTATAATATCCCGGTTTATAAATCCGGGATATGAGCATATTCGGGTTTTTACCGGTGTTTACATGGCCGTTCGCGACCGGGTTATTGCTAATATCCCGGTTTTGAACGGTTTATTGGCTGTATGTAAACATAGTCATTGAGACTGTATTTAGTACACGGTGCAAATTTAAGGAGAAAACACTCAGCAATATTGACTCATGATATTGCACGTGGTCTGTCTGAAAACATACAGACATATAAACATTAAAAACTTGATTTTCACCACAGCGGATATCATTCAAGTTGTAAGAAGAGCACAAAAACTGATGACTGACAGCAGCCGTCATTATAGAACATTCTGGAATGGCAACCCATTCTCTCTCTGGTTCTCCGGCTCTGGTTTTTTTCCAGCCGACTTTCAGCCTCGCTTCACGGGGCAGCGCCAGGCTCAGCATGGGCAATAATTCCACCTCAGCATGTCAGCTTTATTTAGCCGCATAATGCCCTTACAAACCTAACAATACCTCTTTGTTACCCTGCAGGAGAGCATCCTCTATTAGCACTGCCAGCTGCTTTTCTCCTGATTTACAGGCCGCAGAGAAGAGCAGGAGGTGAAACAGGAGGAGAAAAACAAATGAAAAGGAAAAAAAAAAACAGGCCAAACAACATGGTTGAAATCCATTTGGGGTAACGAGCATTTTGCCATGGGAGAGAACAAATAAAGGTGTTCTCTAACAATGCTATCAGGCATGAACCTGCTTCAGACCAGTATGACATTGGGTGCATATAATATCATCTTTCAGCAAGTAACTGATTGCTTTTCAGTGGAAGGGGAAACGGATGAATGGGAATCATTCAACGGCCCAAGTAGCATAATATGGGTCTGAAAGAGCTCTTGTGCTTTCTTGCCCCTCTCTTTTTGTGTACCTGGAACTGGCTTTCCTACCACGGTGAACTCTCAGGAACAATCCCAGTTTGACAGGCCTTTTTCTACCCGTCACACCTGACTTCTTGTTTTGACATTGTGGCCATAGTGGCAAGGTGGTGGTAAAGGCATATTGTCAATATTTTCGTTCGGATAATGTTCCCTCAAGTGCTTTTGCAATGAGCATTGGACGGAAACCGCTTTGCTTGGTTAGCATGCACATCCACACACAAACCTCCAAAGAAGGGGCAGATGGATGACCAAATGCATGTTTTTCAAATGTCTTATGATCTTTTCTTGTTCCCTAATGACTTGCCATGTGACTTTATTATAAAATAATTCAGCCATCTCAAGGCGAAGTGTATCTCGACATCTTCACGGCAAATTAAACTGGATAATCGGCTTTAGGCAGAGCTGATTGTATCTTTCATAGTGTGACTGTGGAAAAAAACATATTAAAGAAAGAACATGACACGAACACGGGTCAAGTGACAGTCAGACCAGCGGTTTAAACAGACCCTGATAAAAGAGGACTTTTCAAAGATCTCATTGTATGGAATATTTATTTACCTTCATTTACATTCCACATTAAAAACATTACTCCTTTGCCCTGAAATATTTCACAGATGCTTGAAGAGCATTACGTCTCATTAAAGACCATAAAGGGAACATATTATTCTGCCGTTTCTATGAACGCCTTTAGAAATTGTGGATGAAACTGAGATTGCATCACGGGTGAAAAGAAATATTTCCGCCAGCACCGCAGAAGGCACTGGAAAAACTCTTCTCATTTTACTGAAGGGGGAAATAACCCCAAACAAAACATTCATTGTCACTCCACAATCTTATCTATCAATCTATATCCTTAAAGGCTTATTTTTCAGGTAGTCTGAGGGCTAGCATCTGACAAAAAGCTTCTGTATTTACCGAACCAAAAAGAAGCCCGAAACACCATTATCTGGGAGGAAGGAGGTCTTGAGTCCTGTTCAGAAATGCATCACTTCTCTATGACACTGTTTTAAGAGGCGACATCTAAGTGTTTACAATCGCCAAGCGTGTCCTTTCATGCAGTCACGGGCTAAATTACAGCTCTGAGACCCTCTTGTTCAACTCAAATGGGTCTCCTCAGGTGGGGTTGACACTGGGATAAAGACATGGGATAAGGTTGCAGGGAAATATCAGGTTAGCAAACACACACTACGTTTAGGCTTTAAATCATGCAGGAACAGGACTAAACACAATGGGGAGAGGTATCCGATGACTGCTAAAAGCTAAACAGAAGCAGAGCAAGCAGATTTATGGAGGTAAAATATGAATATGACATTGTTGTTGACGTGTATAATGGAAAAAACAACAACAATATAATACTTAATAAGTATAATACATTCTGATTCACAAAGAAATAATTATTTTGATAATATTTTGTATTTTAATAAATCAGCCCCAAAGACTTATAGGAGAACTCCGGCGCAAAATCAACCTTTGGTCTAATAAAACATCAGTACCTAGTCAACCGTTCTCTGAGATTTATTTTCATGATAATCGAATGTAAAGCGTTTTATCTCTAAAAACTGTTTAGTGTATAACGCTAGTAAATGGGGCATATAATAAGTAAAAAGAAATCTTTTTTTTACCACTAACAAGGCTCAAAATAGCCCCACACTAACACAGTAACATAATGAGGGTCCCTAAATACAAAACAAAGCATTGAGAACTTTGTAAGTGTACAGACCGTTTAATAAGAAGATACGTTATAAAGACAGTACGCTTCGTGTATACAGGCGCCGCCATCTTTGGAAAACAGTCTCGACAAGTCGAACCATGAACGACGTTCATACAGTTCAGAAACACGTTTGTGGTTCGACTTGTCGAGACTGTTTTCCAAAGCCTGTATACACAAAGTGAACTGTCTTTATAAAGTATCTTCTTATTAAACGGTCTGTACACTTGCCAAGTTCTCAATGCTTCGTTTTGCATGTAGGGACCCTCATTATGTTACTGTGTTAGTGTGGGGCTATTTTGAGCCTTGTTAGTGAATTTAACTAGCGTTTTCTTTTTACTTATTATATGCCCCCATTTACTAGCATTATACACTAAACAGTTTTTAGAAATAAAACTCTTTACATTCGATTATCATGAAAACAAATCTCAGAGAACGGTCAACTAGGTAACCAATGTTTTATTAGACTAAAGGTTCATTTTGCGCCGGAGTTCTCCTTTAAGTTATCAGTCTGAATCTGAAATCCAGCAGTTAATACATTTTTACTAGATGTTTGTGACAACATATAAAGTACATTGAGAAAAGTTTCACATACATCAGTACAACATGCTGGACTTATTGTACTTCAACCTTGTTCGTTATACTTCAATTTAAATAAGGCCTCTACTCAGACCAGGCTTTCTGAGGCCAGACTATAACCCATCTGTATAGACTTTAAGCAGTACAGTGGGGAGGGAAGTAACAAAAGAAGTCTGAAGGGCCAAGGAAGGTTTTGGAGGTGTGCCAGTAAAACTAATGGAGACAGGCCCTCTGTCCTGACCTCGAGCACCGCTCAGGGGGACCCGCTCAAACATGCATGTCTCCTCTAATTTCCTGTTACACACACACACATAAAGAAATAACATATTGCCTACACACACACACACAATACTATAAATTCATACATACATGCATACATATATATATATGCATACATATATCATAATGTTAATTTTGGACCCTGAGTGCAATTTATTTCTAACA
This sequence comes from Pimephales promelas, assembly GCF_016745375.1. The sequence continues at coordinate 5,432,777 of NW_024121876.1, read as the reverse complement.
ACAACACAAAACAGACCATTTAAAAGGTTTACAGTTGAAAACAAATGCATGCATCTAGAATCCATCTTCTTGGAAGCATTGGGCACACAACACCCATAATAAACAGTAGTCAACTAAAAGAGGTGATCATGAGTATAAGGGCTCGCTTAATGTTCAGGATTAATGCATGAGGTGTAGCTTTTCAAAGATTTCTGTTCATGACTATACTCACAGCAACCTTTCAAGTAGAGGTCTATCTACGTGTCCTACAGAAGGGTTTGAGTGCAAATAGGCCCGCTAAAAGCCTCCTAGAAGAGGAGCATTTAAAGCTGGTTTGAAAGGGAGACCCAGGTGGTTCATTCTTGCTGAAGAACCTTTGGGAGATACCAATGTTTTTCACTGCTCATGGTTTAAATTCAGGCAGTTAAGTAAAGGAAAATCCATAGCCTCTGGTAAATAATAAAGCACCACAGCTGCCCATGTAGATATTCACCAAAACTGTCTTCTGTGACATGCTTTCAATTTTCTTGCAATCATAACAGAACCCCTCCAAAACACACCCTTATCAAACTTCACACCTGAGCTGAATATATTTTTCTCTGATATATCTCGGCTTTATATAAAAAAAATAACATTTAGGGTTTCCAATCCAACAAGGAACACCTCCTTGACATTCACACACATTCACCATTCACACACATTCACCATTCACAATTTAATTCAAGATTTCAAATCAAGCTGAAATTCCGTAATTTTTAACTAATTTGTTTATTTAATATAGCCTATTTCATTATAATACATATATTCACAAAAAAACCCTAAAAACTAATGGACCCGGGTGGATGAATTGCTTGTTGAATGTATTTAATATCTTCTTCATTCCGATTCAAATTCCAATTGAATTCCCTCTGACCAATTTAACAACTATAAGAAAACTATATTGAAGTCACATGCAAGTTAATTTCTCAGTATTTAAACTTTAAGATGACATCACAAAATGTACATGAACTCCACTAGCTGTAGCGCACAAAAAGCAGGACCTGCTCATCTTTTCCACATCTATTGCCATCGTGGCTCTCCATGCCCCCTCACACCTAGGAGAGGCAGCAAGGTCTACCTCTAAATGGCTCTTCATAGTCGAGATCCACTCCTGGGACCCTCTTATCCGGTCTCTCCCCAGCAAGGCAACACATCAGCGGGGTTCAGCGTCCCACTCTTTCGCTGCTCTCCAGTGCGGTGCTAAAATAACAGCCACTCTGGGTCTGAATGGGGCCACTGGAGAGGAAGGCTGTTAAGAGGCCTATCCTGTGCTCGGCGCAAGGGGGAACAGATGCCTGTTTGATTAATAGAAGACCACACAGACTGGGATTTCTACTCTTTTTTTTCTTTCCTTCCCTTTTCAGCAAAGAGAGCCTCACGCAGAGTGGTATTTGCGCCTTAGCGTAGCTCAAAACGATTAATGACAGCCTGAACATAAAATGCGAGATCTCTGCGCAACGTCTCTCGCTGAAGAGCGTCCCTCTGCGGTTTTCTACCATGTGCTGATTTCAGGGCTAATTAGCTTAACCTCACAAACCGTCTCTGAGCTGCAAGACTTCAGTGTGATGAATGTAGATGGAATAATGCGTCTGCGGAGCAACTTAGACGCACAGAAGCATGTGTTTGTACTTTCAGTGGCGACGTGACTTATATCTTAAATACGGAGTATGCATAGCATTGATAAAGAGCAAATAAAGCAATAAAAACGTGAATGCTACTTTGTAGCATGACATGTTAAAGCGCGCCCAAGTCCTTTGAACTCCAACAAGCATGGAAGAGCTTTCATATTGTTCCCGGTCATGGATTTCTGTTCATTTAACCTCCTTCCTGCGCTCGGCCACAGAATTCCGGTCTTTATAAGATCCTTCTGAACAGGTTCCCGAAATGTCGAATCCATTACAAGCGTGTTTGCAATATCCATCCAGTCTAGCAGTTCGTCTCTGCCAGTGACTGAACATTATCCAAGATTCATGTTTGGCCACAAGCAACAACCATCTGGCTTTGCGAGCGAGGATAACAACGTCCTCTGCAAATAGCATTGACTTCAAACGCAGGAAACAATGAAACAAAATGTTAAAAATCTCATCCTGGCATCTCCTTCAAACGTGCGATAAAGAGCCAAGCGTTCAAATTTGATATTCACTGCCTATTCTAGCCATCCTGATAAAAAGCATACTCGGTCTCGCTTAAAAAAAAAAAATGCAGCTACCCTGCAGCTAGACTGATGGTTATCCCAGCCCTAGCGGGAGTGATCACACTGGGGATGGTTAAACGAGCTCCAGCAATCAACTCTTGAAAGAAACTGGTCATTAGCTGGCCCACAAGTGCTAAAATTACCCTGCGCAAATGCAGGCAGACTCCTGAGAGGGCCTGACCTCAACTTTACAAGCCGCTTTCCTCTGCTCCCCAGCTGTAGGGCTGCAAGATCACCTCAAGAGCGCTGCTCCATCCCCGTCTGGTCCCAGGGCGGACCTGGCACAGGGTAAGGATGGTTTTAACAGGCTTAGACTGGTAGCCCTGGGAAAGCTTACTGAAAGGTGTAAGATTTACATTTCATATGTGTGCATTTCGCAGATGCTTTCATCCAAAGCAAGCATTTCAAGGTGCACATTTACATTCTTATCAGTTCTTGCTTTCCCTGGGAATCGAACCCATGACCTTGGCGTTGCAAGTGTTTTGAGCTAGAGGAAGGCTACAGCTGTGTAAGACACTTTAAACCTGCAAGTATCAAATGATACCACTTAATGACTTGAGTAAAAAGATAATTTTTAAATCTTGTTAAAATGTGTTCACTTAAGATCTGTGTATTATTTTCATGAACATATTTTTCCTCAAAAGCCTAATTACCATAATACAGCTGGATGTTTTACCAGTTATTCTCAATGGGGTTTCTCAAATGTAATGAAATGATTTAATGATCTAAATAAGTATAAATTAAATGAAGTACAACAAATACTTTGATGGGCATAATATGGCACAGAAATGTTTTTTGGACAGGCATAGTAGTGAAACCTCTGGACAGAGTTTGCTCTCTGCAAAATAGAGTTAATAACATTTGTATTTGAAAGGTTAAGTTGTGCCTCAGAAATTATTGGTTTAGAAACTGTCCAACGAACCTCGGCAAATGAAAGCTACAGCAATATCAATACCCCATCCAGTTTAAATGCACAGCAACTGATAGCATTTCAGCAAATGGCCAGACATCAACAAAAATCAATACACCATGTGCGATCATTCAAATAAATTGGAACGAAATGAAAAGGGAAACGAACATGTCGAAATGTAATATTTTCTGAAACGCGTTAAGAAAAACAACTCCCGCCAGTTAAGATAATAGTTACATCCACCTTAGTATAGCATGGCTCAATGCCTCTCCATATAAATAGAACATGACAACAGAATCATAATTTAAAAACATCATAAATATTGAAAGGAAATTAAAATAATTTATGGAATAGGTTGGTCGACAGGGTATGCTTTCCTGTTTGCACAGAGCAAAACGACGGGCGGAGAAGAAGAGGAAGATAGCTTTAGTAATTGCTTTTTCTACCCCTGAAGCAGCTTCCTGCCTTTTATCAAAAAGGCAATCTCTGTCAGTAATGGCTCAATTAATAATTAAACACATGTTTTATCTCCTCCACGCTCCTGCTATTTATTTTCATCTTCCTGACAGGCAGAACTACACAAACAGGGTTAGCACTATCAATAAAGAGGAACATTCATAACACTCGCTTTCCAGAATGAAAGGAAAACACATACACACACATACAAGCAAGCTACCCAAACAAATGGTCATATGTTCTGAGATGTTGGTTGGGCAGAAATAATGAATGTTGGAAATAATAAAGAGATATGAATGCCATTCTTCCATTTGAGCTGAAGTTGCTTCTATTTCAGAGCCAAGTGGGACCAAACGACATTTATGAAACACAACAGAAATCTTCCTTGTCTAAAACAATTCGATGTAATATACTGTACATACAAAAAGCTTCATAGAGTGGGTGTTCTGTCAAAGCAATTTACATGCTTTACAAATCGGTCAGACAGTTGGATCTCTTTCTGTCCAACAAGCCAGAATACGTTGCAATATGGACCAGACTTTGAATAGCTTGTTTTCACGTGACCTCACGCCACTGCGTTGCCATGGCGCGAAATGCAGATGGAGGGCAGGAAGTGATCTTCTATATTTAGGAAGCACTATAACACACTCAAAATGCCTATGTTTTGCGTCGTTTACGGTTGCTCAAATCGATCAAACTACGAGGAGTTTTTATCATGTTCCCAAATTTGTTGTTCATAAGGGGGGAAAATACAAGAAATTGAAAGAAAAACACCAGGAAAAATGCCTTGCAAACCTACGTCTGCGGTCGGGAGGAGCCGAATGGGAAAATGCCTGTGTGTGTGTGTGTGCAGTGATCACTTCGTCAAATATGAGTTAATACATTATTTATGTGGCTTATACTTACATTATTCAGGTGTTTAAATACACTTATGTGGCTGTTCGTGTAACGTACCAGACTAGTTTCCGAACTTCGTAAAGTCAAAGTTAGTTGCTGATATCTACAGGCTCGATGGCAGGCAAATCTCTCAATTCAGTTGAAAATCGCTCCTCTTCATAACGTAAGGATCACGTCCAACACGTTTCGATTTTCTGTTTATATATTTCTCTTGTAATAGCGTCTAAAGTAGTACAGTACGGATTTTCCTCCATCTCGTCCATTGCGCTCTTCACTCCTTGCCCTCCATCTGCAATCCGCGCGTCAACACAATCACGTGACTGCAAACCACCTATTAATGGCAATATGTGTGTAAACCAAGAGCCAAAAATGCGGAGAACAGAAAACCCAAACAAAGGACAATATTCATATCTAAAATGACAAGCTTGGCCAACAAAACAGCAGTGGAACATTTACACACAACACCAGCTGGACATGCTTTATCAAACCCATACAAATCCAATTCCACCTGTACATGCAACATTAACCTCCGCAATGACGGGTGGGTTTAAAATTAGCTGCTAATCTTGGAATATCTTAAATCCGTACGCTGGTCCATCCCTGTCCGTGACTCCTCGATCTCTGCACTTTCACGATTCAACAGCTGCAAAGCTGATTAGCCGGTCAAGAGGTCAACTTCTATTCATTATTTAATGGGCAAGAGGCCACAAACACTGCAGTGCTAAGGTTAGCAATACATCAGCATTAACCTCAGTAGAGGAGAAGAGCCGCATACAAACACACCGTTTCCCCCCAAAATCCTTTGACCTCTGCTGGCCTCCACACATTTTTCTCTCCCTCTGTTTTTTCACCCATGCAGGAGAGAGTGCATTTTATATTCTGAAGGACTGAGGGGAGGGCGTGCGCGAGGGGGGGCTCATCCACCAAGGCGGAGCAGGGAGCAGACTTTTATTGACATGCAGCAAATAGCGGGTAGGAACAAAGGCCACTCAACGGCTATTGAATCGTGGGCCTGCAGACAGAGTGCTTGATTAGCGATTCGACACAGAGACCCTGAGCCGTGTAGCATATAATGAGTGCTTAGAGAACGACCCTGCGGCTCCCTGGGGACGGTGGAGGGGAGGCAGGGCGGGGGGAGTAGCACCCATCCTCTCCGGAATTGATTCAGCCAAATGCTATCAAGAAAAACAGAGTATAACGTGTGACGACCAGACGTGGCTCTTAATCCGGAATTACATGCGTTACGATAACGGTATGGACTGCAAAATATTATTCATAATAAATTAGTCGGGTCAATTTGTTTTCGTGTGTTGGCGAGCGGACGGATTTCTGCAACGGTGGATTAACGGAGAAAAACGGCGCGTTATCAATTTGATCTTGTGAGGATGTGGCAATGGCCGTCACCCCCCTTCTTTTGTTGCTTTCTCACTCTCTTTCTGTCTTTGTTCTATAGTCCTAATCCACTATGTGTGGGCCGGTAAGTTTAATGGAAACAATTTATTAAGTCCGGCTTAAAATGCCATCTGCTGTTAAGCCTTCCAAAGCCGCTAAGCTCTCAGTTTGGCCCGAAGCTGGCGGTGCTTCTCACGTACAGTAATACGCTGTTTAAAATGAGCACAACGGGTCAAAATTAATCAGGATTAGCAAACCAGAAATCCACTTCACAAATGGCTTTTCACCACAATCTTCCTTCGCTATCCCAGCATGCCCCGGGTTTGCCTGACAGACATCACACACAAAATGGGTGCGTCACCGCTTCACTGATGGGTAAAATGAAGAGAAAGAGAGCAACCCCCCTCCCAACTATGCTTAAAGCCTCTAACCTTATTGTGCTGCAGGCAGATGCTGCACACGGATCTAGGTCCAACAATCACCATATGTAGCTCTGCATTAGCTGTACTCTAATTCCACACAGAGTAAATAATACATGTACAACAGAGCCACGTTTCATTTGATCGAATGATTGACAGATAGAACGATAGATCGTACAAGCAGTAGATAGACTGACAGCTACACCAAACTAATGAGCTATAGCTAGAAAGAAAGAACGCCACATCGATGGATTGAATGATGGAACTAACGATAGAAAGAATGATCAATCGATATATAGTCAGAATGAATATTAGACAGTTCTATGAACTAATATGTTATATTAGGGCTTTTAAACGATTAATCGCGATTAATCGCATCCAAAATAAAAGTTTGTTAACATAATATATGTGGGTGGACTGTGTATAATTATTTTGTATATATATATATATATATATATATATATATATATATATATATTCACACATGCAAGTATAAAAATAAATTGTTTTTATTTATATATAATATAAATTATATATAAATCTATATACAGTATACGTATGAAAATATTTCTTAAATATATACAAGCATGTGTGTGAATTTATATATATAAAATAATTATACACAGTGCACCCACATATATTATGTAAACACAAACTTTTATTTTGGATGCGATTAATTGTGATTAATCGTTTGACAGCCCTAAATTATATAAGTTATGAGTATGAATCCACTATGCTTTCATCTAGGGCAAGAAAACCCTGTCACTAAAAACACAGCGATTGTGGTAATTATGTAAGAACAGATTTACAGTAAAACTAAACAGCTGTTAAGCTGATACGAAACTTGTATGTCACCGCAGTACTTGACTGAGGGCACAAAATCAATCAAATCAAGCACCAGCGTGCACGAAAGCTGTTTACAGAAACAAAGACACATGCATATTTGTGCAAGCAGCACCACATTCATGCTGAGGTATTTTCCCTGTAATGCAATTCTCCAAAGCAAGACGTGAGCCAAGCGAGTGATCAGTCTGCCAGAAGTTCTCCAGGGCAGACCAATTTGGGGATCAGAGCTGAGCGAGCTTTAGATTGGTCTCGGCGGACGAACTGTAATGGGACACATATGCTCCTATACCGCCAAAATATAGAATAACAGTCTAAAGGAAGGGTGCATTCCATGGAACAAAGTCTGGACAAACCCACATTCAAAAACGACAACAGGAGAACAAGGGTAATAATACTATACATTCCTTGCCAAGTGCTTTGGATGCTTTTGCCAGAAGAGTGATTATGGCAACAGCAAAAGCGAGTGAAAGGCCATGTGACATACAGGAAATTCAAAAATAAACGCAACAACCACCACGATTTCAATTAATTTCGCTTAGGAAACAGAACTTTTAATTTCAGGCAAGAATTAAGAAGAATGAAGGCATCTATAATAACAGAGAGCCAAAGTTTTCCAGGTGATACCTAAAAAAAGACCAAACTGGAACTACTGTGATACCACTGGATATAAAAGTTACGAAGACTCTTTTTTTTCTTCTAGAAGTATTATGCAACTTCTAGAACATTAAACGTTAAGAAATCCACACTGGAAATGTTATGAAACTCAAAAGTCACAAAGTCTGAACTGGATATCAAAGATTACGATGTCAGAAATTGAACTATCATCAAACATCGTGGATTTCAAATGTTATGCATCCCTGAAAAATCTATAATCTCTACAGTCTGGGCTTCAAATTGCTAGTACGATAATATTTATTTCCTGCAATCCTAAATCACTTAATCCACATATTCCCACTCTTGGTTTTGCATTCTTTTCAAATCCTAATCTGGCACTTCCTACCACTTTCTGCTTTCTCTGTATCATCCCTGTGATCCATGGTAAAAGTGTGTGCTTGACACACATTAGCAGGATATTGAGGAAGATGCAGTTTGTCTCGCCATCAACAGTAAGAGATTAGGGAGAGCCTGTTATATCAACAACAACAAGAAAAAGCTCTGAAGTGTTCAAGCCATGTGCTCTGATCTACTTTTAAATGTCAGTTGTTGCACAAGTCTTTTCCAATGGTTATGTCTGAAACTCATCCAGAGACATGCATAAAAATGACTTTACTATGGAACCCGACAGTAGTCACAAGTTCTACTCTTCCTCTGAGCTCGACTTGTCTCGTCTCACTTCCTCTTTTCGGTGTTTTCAGAGAGTAGGGGGCAAAAGACTCATGCTGGGCATCAGAAGTGTGGCATTAAACTCAACATCTCTGTGCAACAAACAGAATTCGTTTCACAACTTAGTTCCCCTACAAAACCTGGATGTGGACCAACTAAAAAAAAACTTCAAGGGGCAACTTCCTACTGCTCTCAGCTAAACTTTAACTACAGCTGGAAACAGTAAAAAGTAGCTCAAAACCGCATAAAAAGGCAAACCTCTATCAGCAGCCACTTGAAAATGAATGAAAACACAAGGAAACAAATAATCACAATTTCACAATTTAACAGTAAGATTTAAACAGGCTTTTAGCAGGATTACAATTGCTGTCTGTCATAGAGGTCTAGAGATGCAAACACACCCAACCCAAGCTTCTGATGAGTCTGGCGGCCCAGGACTTACTGCTACCACATTTAGTGCATTTGAGGGGAACCTGAAAAGATGGTTATCTCTTTGGCTCACAAGGCCAAAAAAACCCTTCTAACTGTAATATTCATGAATTTTTTTTTTGAAAAATAGCACTAATCAGGCAAGAGTAATGTTACTCTTGTGAATGGTTTTGAAAGTGAGCTCAGAGTTGCCATTGGGAACATACTGCATAGTGTCAAGTTTGGGGAGAAAAATATTAACTTAAAGAACAACAATAATCTAGAGATTATCAGAACTGTGGCCTAGAACAGAGCTTCCTAGAGTGGAAAATAAGTGAAACAAGGATTTGGTTGCGCGAGTTTTACTACAGTGCAATTTGCACAATGAAAGTTTCTTATATATTATTGACAACCCTGAGGTATTCTTTGTTTCAAAAATCAGGCTTAAGTCAGGCTTAATCAGGTCTTGAACATCCAATGCATGAAAAATGACATGTGAAACATTTATATAGCACCCACAAGATGCTCTTACCTTTAGGTGCAGTAGGCGAGAAAAGCTTCTCTGATCCTACATCAGATGCCTGAAAAACAGAAGTAAAACATAATTAGACCCTTTTTAAACAACTGTAAAGATGGCTACCAACAAATAAAGAATAGAGCAAGAGAAAAACAGGACGGGAATGACATAAAAATCCAAAAGACAAGTACAGTAAAACACTGTCCAAATGTTTAGGTGGAGCCATCTTGCTCAATTTTCCACATCCCTGCTCTTAATGATTTAACAAAAGATCACTGATGGATGGTGACATCACAAATCCTACCCGCAGACTACAATAGGAAAACAGTAATCTCCCTACAAAGTGACTTAAGTGCTATGTAGACTAAACACGAGTGTGCTTTTCCTTCCCCTCCATGTAGCAGAACGTGTAGTTTCTGGCAAGCAGCAAGAAAAAGAAAACAAGCCATGCTCCTACCAAAACACACAGTCATTGACAGACAGGACATAGGGCTCTTAACGAAGAAGAAATTCTTCACACACTATACACAAGGGTGGTAAAGAATGCCAGCACACACATTCCAACTTTTTCTCAGAATAGCGCACTAGTGACAGCTTTTGTACCCTTCCTTCTGAGAGTACATATCTCTTCCTCTGAGATACATGTATTACAGCAGATTTAAATACAAAACAATGTAAAAGAGACCATAAGATCAAGGAATATGCAAAAATACATATTTTGAAAAACAACTATCTGGTGGGTTGTTTGTTGGACCTGTTTCTGATGCTCTATTCACACAGGAGGTCATGGCTCACTGCGCTGTTGTTTTGTAGGAGCGTTCCTACTCGGGTATAACTATATCCGCTGGTGAATCATGATCTGCACTCCTACGGCAGTTGCCACATCATTTCACTTCCTATTTGCATTAAGTTGAGCCAAACTAATCAGAGCTAAATAAAGAAGAAGAAAAAAAAACACTTTAATGTTTACATGAATATCAACCTATTTATAATTTGTCATATCATATTTAAAAAGATCTCTTGATGGTCTACTGACTTGGATGATCCATCCTGACCCTATATAAAGCTTCACTTGGTATGGTTTATGATATATGAATATTTAAAATTTTATGTTATGTCTATTATCTTGTGCTTGTTTATGAGTACGATATGGTAAAAAAGTCAATATGGCTCATTTTTATAAACAATATACTGTGGACACATTAAGCCCAGAACACACCAAGCCGACGGTCGGCCGTCTGGAAGATTTTGTGCTTCGGCCAACTAAGTTTCCTCGGTGTGATGCGCACGGTTCTGTGCCGTTGGCTGAAAATAGTCTTCGACGGCTTTGTTTCGCCCGATTTGACATGTTGAATCGGCGTCAGGCCGTTGGGGAAAGAGAGAACTCTGATTGGCTGTTCAGTTTGCACGAGAACAAGAGCAAAACAGCAAGCAAAACGGTAAAGATAGAAGGCTGTTCTTATGTTACGTCTTCTTACCTGAGTGTTCCTTGGCGGATATTTCAATATTAAAAAAACGGTAAGCACACGCTGCTTTGTTTACTGGCAGCGTCGGTTTTCCTTTTGGAATGACGAATATAGACTAATATATCTAATATATCTGCAGAAATAGACAGTTGGCTCATTACACACAGGCGCAGAACGCACATTCTAACTGACAGTCGCCTGTAGTTCTCTCGGTGTGTTCAAGTGCAGCTTTTTACCTCGACGAGAGGCGACAACACTGTCGGCTATTATCAGCGCTAGTTCGTTGGCGTCATCTTGGTGTGTTTCGGGCTTTAGTATTTTCAAATTCGGCAGAACGTTTTAATGAAAATGCACCTCAGTTTGTCTATTTGAACCTTGTGGAAGCCAAGTTTCTTGCTCCATTAATAACGTGTTTTTTTTTATTATGTGTACTCAGTCTAATATGCAAAACCTCCTGTGAGACCAGACCCACTGTGTGGCATAATTTCTGAGACCTCCGCTGACGTGAATTCTGGACTACATTAATAAAGAGCTCTATTTTAGCCCTATAATTCACTACGTCAGGGGACTAATTTTTCAGCAAGCGGGATTTTTCACTACACAAGCTCTCTGTGTCTGAGAGCTGGAACACTTTAGCTCACACCCCCGTAGGATTACATGAAAGAAAAGAGGTTCAGATGGAACTGGGCCCGTAGCATATGTATAAGGGTTTGGGCAAAGACTGCAGTTAACGTTTGTTCGGCTTATGCCTTTAATGTTGAAAAGAAACTTTCAATACGATGATCCGTCTAGGAAAGGTATTTTTTTGAGAGCTTGAAAAAAGAAAGGAACTGCCAGAGCGTAAAAAAAAATAATAATGGCGGTTGCATTTCACTGTTTGTGTTTTTTGCCAGTGAGCTGTTCGACCGAGCAGCCTTTAAACAGTGTCCCTACAGGCCAGAGGTCAAAGATCACCCATAACAAATTCTTTGCACTCTTGCGACGCAGGGGGCCCGAGTGGTGATTAAAGGACAGGGCGATCAAAATGAGCAGGAAAAGAGAAAGGAGAGAAAACAAAGCTAAGTCCCAGCCCGCTGAAGGAAGCAGAGGGGCTATAACCATTTCAAAACGGAGGAAATTGAAGCCACATTGCTGGGAGCCAAACAGCGCTGGCGGGGCCGCAGGAGGCCTGACCCGAGAGGACGTGCGATACTGGATCTGGAGGTAGAGAGGCCAGGCCTGGGACTCTGAGATACCAAAACAGCCCTCAGTTCACTTCTCCCATTGCACTCATTAACTACAGCCAATGATGCACCTCCTCTGGACCACGACCCGACTCTCACAGGAGCCGCAGAGGAAAACAGCCAGAGGAGGCGGTAGGGAGGGAGTTACACAAATAAAAGGGTCATGGTCATGTGTTGAGACATGCTGCCTACAGCTGTAAAGTGCCACTGGAAGAAGGAACAGGAAAAGGAAAACATGAAGGTGAAGTCGGTTTAATTCCAGCAAAAGATTTAAAATAAACAATCACAATAGTCAGAGTTCCACACAACTATTTTATACTGCTTCTTCTAATGCTCCAAAACAAGACAATGAAAGCAGTCTACATAAAAAAAACACATTGATTGATTTATTCTGTGGTCCATCTAGAACTACGTATAGACAGCATTTAAACATTAATTCTTTCGAAAAATGCATGCAGTTTTTATGGCCTCAGTAATTGAGAGAATATATGTAGCCTTCATCTGCCACACCACAAGACCAAAAAGCACTCTAAAATGCTTTATGGAAAAACCCAACCATTGGATTTAAAAGTTGTATTTAAAAATTAAACCAATGGTTGGGGTTTGTCAATATTTCACCCAACCATGGGTTGAAACAACCCAGCAACCCAAAATCAATATGGTGAAATATGCAAAAATGACATCACATTTCATCAACATTCAGATGTTACTGCAAAAACCGTGGAATCAAAATGGAATTCCTATCAAATAGAATTCGATGGGATATTGGGGATGGTATGATTTGTTTTGATTGTTTTTGAAAGAATCCTCTTATACTCAGGATTTATTTGACCAATAATAAAGTCATATTTTGAAATATCACAATAAGAAATTCTGTTTTTTATTTGAATATATTTTAAAATGCAATGCATTCCTGTAATGGTAAAGCTGACTTTTCAGCATCATTAGTCCTTTATTCATCCACATGATCACATATGATGACAGAACTCAGTCTAATATGCTGATTTGTAACTGTTGAAAACAGTATTTGTGGAAACCATGATAAATGATTTATCAGGATTCGATGAAAAGACCAATTAAAAAGAACATTATAAACGTCTTTACCATCACTTTGGATCAATTGAACGTGTCCCTGTGAAAAAAGAAGAAGAAAAAAAAACCCGAAACCCTTAAATCTTTTTAACGGTAGTGTAATTTAAAAGGCACCATGGTATCATTATACTGCTAGTTTCTAGTGGTTAAATACAAATAATTGAATAAGTCCACCTCAAGCTCGATGAATATAACCAAAATCCAATACTTTATAAAATACATGATAGAACCAACAAAATAATAAGACAAGTGATCGGTTTCCTCCTCTGTTCCTCCCACCCCACGCCCCTCCGTTCATCTCATGGGTTCAGTGCCAGGAGAGGGTGGCACAGTGGAGCCGCTGGAGGCTTCAGAGGACGCTATGGCACTGACGTGATGTCATGCTGCCAGGGGCAGGCAGGCGGGCCAGATGGCATCAATTATCAGAGAGGAAGAGAAAAAAAAGGGTCATCCTGGCCTGAAGAGAGCTTCCACAGAGTCCTCTGATTAACCTGACAACAACCGGATGACCTCTACAACAAACAGGGTTTAGCATGTGGATCATGTCTGGGATTTATCATTGTCTCCCCAAACTCGTCCTCATTCTTTTTCTCTACCATCAGTAATCATTCCTCGCCTATCTTCTTGCTATCTTCTCTCTCTCTCTCTCTCTTAATGGCAGGATGTTGTCCAGAACCTTACAGGCTTCTATTTTCTAACTGTTTATGTAACATCATTTTAAAGAGGGACAGCAAAGGGCTGATAAACATCTCAATCATCACCCTCTTAAAAACCCGCAAGAGCCACATCAATCTCAATATTTTGCTATGTATAATGTAGAATCTTACAAAGTATAATGTAGGTTTGTGTGATTTTATTGTTCAGAATATTGTTCATCATCATTATATATATATATATATATTATCATCATCATCATTATATATATATATATATATATATATATATGGAGAGTTCAGATGCAAAAGCCTCTAAGTGCCATTTGAAATTTTCTTCTAGAATGATCATTTTTATCAAGCTTGTATATTTAAGTTCAGTGATTTCACTTAAATGGCAATGATAATTACCTATTAATTGTTATTTAAGAGAAATTACTAAGCTTAAATATACAAGTTTGATAAAAAATCATCATTAAAGAAGAAAATTTCAAATGGCATTTAGAGGCTTTTGCATCTGAACTCTTCATATATACATATATGCCTGGATGTTATTATTAGTTGTTAATTATTAAGCAAGTTCCCCAGGATTGCGTGATCATGTGCGTTTACCAGCCGATGCGCCAATGCAGTAATCCAGGCATACAGGTTCCTGATAATGAAACTCCAAATTAATTATCTTCACTGTGTTTGTCCTTCTCTCTCCCATTTCCCTCCCTCCCTCCCTCTCTCTCTCTCTCTCGCTGCTCTGCTTAATGACCTCCTACATACTCGTTTATCATGAGCTCTGCTACATCTCTCCCCCTGCGCTCTCATCCTATCAGCCGGAGCGCAGACCGCCTCCAGTCAGAACAGGTGTGTGTGTGAGAGAGTGATTACAGCTCTCTGCCCTCTCCACTCCACAGGAGAATGACACACACACACACACACAAACTCCCACACCAGCGCATTAGACATGCATCTGCACCTAAAGCATCATTAAGATGATAATGTATTCTACTGGGTGACCGTGCAAAATGCAGTCCTACCCACAAGTCTGTGCTGCTCGCCGCGAGCGCCACATTCCACGTCAGCCGCGATTGGCCGAGGGTGTGGAACGATTCCTCCGTTTAACTCTCGCTTGGCAACAACACCACGAGAACCTGCAGCGGAATCACAGCACAGCTCCTTTGGTTTGCATATGTAATACGCCTGCATCCTCCTCGCTCTGATCTCTCTTCATTCATCTTTCTGTAGTAATCTTCCTTATCCATTGTCTTCCTTTTTTACATCTTCCTCGCTATAATTTAATCTCTCCATTTCATTCACACGTTTTTTTTTAATCTTTTTCCCCTGCTTTTGAGCATTCACAGGTTGTTAACATAGCAGCAGGTTGGTGCGAAATACAAATTAGAAAAGCTATCCGGTGAGAGTAGGGCAGAGTGAGATCACAGGCGAGGAAAAGAGAAATGGAGGGAGAGTGAGAGAGAGAGAGAGACGGCCACAGTTGTTGTTGCCTCCAGGGCCCGACACATGGCCAGGCATAAACACATTATGAGAAACCAGGTAAAAAGTAAAGAAAAACTAAAGAAAAGTGCATTCATTCACATAGAAAACCTAGTGAGCTAACTAAATAGGGATCACTGATACATTGCCAATGCAGAACGCAATGAGTAGAGATTGAATGATATTGCTTTATGTTATACTAATAATCAGTCCCTCCAGGATTTCACGATTTTTTTTTGTGTGATTTTTTGCGATCAAAATGACTGATTTTGTGGTGGTAATTTCCAAAAATTTGTGAAAAAATTTGCGATTTATATATAACATTTACCATTACAGTATTCAGTCCTTCCAGAAAAACGCAAAGTTTTTTTGTGATTGTTGCGGGCAAAAATTGATTGATTATGCCGCCCGTTTTCTTTAAAAATGCGATGGAATATGCGGGATATTTATGTGTCCGCCTCGAACACCCCATGTGTGCGGGTAATTTCTGTTTGATGCTACTTCTTTTATCTTATGTTGTTTATTAAGTATCGATGTGACGGTAGAACGTGTGACAGACAGTTATACGAGTTCGATTTGTGAGATGTCAATCGCCTCCGTGAGTCTGTCTGGCGTCGCGTAATTGCGTCACTTCATAACGTTCCCATGGAAACAGGGGGAAAAGGCTGCTCTTGTGTGAAGCAAACGCAACATTTTTCAACTTCTTGCTAAGATACATGTGACTTTTTTTGCAACGAAACTGCGAGGATTATAAAATTATGCAAACCCTGCATATTTTGCACGGAAATCGGCAATTTATGCGGCGAAAGTGCGGCGTATTTGAAAAAATGCGGCCCCCGCATAAATATGCGGACTTTGGCTGATTTTGCATTGAATTCAGCGATCGCATAATCGCGTTTGTCTGGAGGGACTGAATAATATGTCTCCGTTCAAAAACAAAGCAAACAAAAACCACACAATGATTTATTGTGTTTTGTCATTTGAGCACCACAGCGATTCAGGCAGTCTTACAGTCCTCTAGTGTGAGCTTGCCCTCAGCTCACTAGGTTTAGGAACAGAGCTAGCGTATCCCCAACAAAACATTAATTCAGCAACTTGGTGGGCTGAAAAAGCAGCATGACAAATTATCATTGTATTCTAAAGCGCTTTTCACGATATTATCTCAAAGCAGCTTTACAATGATCTGTGACCTCTAGTAAGCAAACCAAGGGCGTACAAAGCCGAGACAGCGAAGCCAGTCAAAATTAAATTCCGGTACAAACCAACTACTTGTGCTTCGTCTGCTTTCTTGAAAGCAATGTTCCCATGCTCCTGGGTGACAGACAGTAGCCACACAGGGGCTGTCACGGGTACAGGCTCTCACAGGCCTCCTCGTCTTTAATGTGAAAGCAGGGCAAGATAAAACGTGGCTTATCGGCAAAGGAATCAGAGCCTGTTCTTTAGTAGACACACAGCAGATACAGATCTTAGTCCAGGGTTTCTTTCTCCTGCCAACACATGTGAGATAAGGAGAGTAGCAAAGAAAGAGAGCGAGAAAGAGATAAACAAGCTTCCATTGTGGCTAACCGGACACTTCCATTAGATGGTTATGTTATTCAATCTTACGCGACTCAAGTAGCCTAATATCTAAAACTCGAATAAAACTGTAAGAAACCGAGAAAAATAACAACTAAAACAAAATTAGGCTATCAGAACGAATAGTTTTGCAATAGTAGTGCAAATCTACATGCTAATCGAGTAGCCACAAGGGGGTGCTACAGAGTGTATACACGTTTTAATTAAATAAAACATATTTAAGTGTAGTTTTGGATTAAATAAATAAATAGGCCAAGCAAACATGTTGCTTTTATAATACGATGATTAATATTTATATTTAATACATAAAATATAAAGCTTGACTTCAAAAAGTTTGAAAAACATTTGAAATATCTCTTCCTAAAAAAGCAGTGGTTGTAAAAGATAGATGAGATCAAGTACTTTAACGACATATTGAATGGACAGTCTCTCACAGCCTCATTTCCATACAGGTCAAATCAAGTATGACGTACTCTGGCTAAGGTCTACGGTACAGATCATCAATTAAACGCATCCGATTCTTGCGAGACAGCTTGAAGCGCTATTCAGCGCTGTCCTTGTTCACCTTGTTTTCTTCAATGAGAACAACGTCTGAGTCATTCACTACCTCAGGCAAGTATGAAGGAGAGCAGAGGAGAGTTGCTTTTTCTTTGCAGATCTGCTTCGCTACAAGGGAAACCCATCCAGGCACATTGAATAATTCATAAACGATAAAGGGTTTATGCCCCTTGCTGGGCCTTCATGTGCAGTAGGTAGAAGAAAGAAAAGGATGTTGAGGATTGTTCAGGTCTTGTTAGACAGGGATCACAGTGGTCTGACTGCGAGGTAGAGCCAGGCCTGCTCTGCCAAGCACTGACGCCTTTAATGAGAGGAAAAGATGCAAAGCAAGACGCCCTGCTGAATTCGCCCATGTGAATCTTACATGAATCATCCCCTTGTAGAGCAAACGCACAGTCGGCCAAAATAAGCAGGCATCCTGACCTGAATCAAGGGTGCATTCAGGACCAA
This sequence comes from Pimephales promelas, assembly GCF_016745375.1. The sequence continues at coordinate 5,414,895 of NW_024121876.1, read as the reverse complement.
AATACTCCCAGAGCAGCACATTGCACTCTTGTAAGTGAGAGGTCTTGCTGAGTACTCCATTTGACCTCTGACCTTCCATATGCTGCCCTCACTCACACTGCCTGAACTGGAACTGCTTGAAATCAAAGTGGTTGCAAGATCTTGTGAGCGAGGGCTGCATGATGTATAGAAATAAAACCGATTATTGCGATTCGGCTGATATAAGCTGCAATTTAGGTAGATATATGTGCTACTGGTTTTCAGAATGAAGCGTGTAATTTACACACGTGTAGTTTGTGTTTACATAGACCCCAATAATCTGATTGTAATTGGACTACTAGCACAGTTGGAACAAAATAAGTCACACGTAACCTTGTCAATCAGACCCGAAATCAAAGAAAAGCAGCAATTTAGAATAGTATGCGCAATCAGCAGGGAACCCAAAAAGAAAGAAAGATCCATTCCAATTTGAAGCTTGTGGCACATCAACCCAATCACGTTATTTAACGTTCATGTAAACCGCGTTCGGATTCATCAATCAATTGATCCATGTAAATGTAGTTAGTATTCTCAGAATGGCTACTGTGAATCAAGTCGCTGTGAGTGAAACCGCACTTCACTTTGAAAACAGCAACCTGTATAAAAAAATAACAATAAAAAATAAAATAAAAAGCTTGATGGTATATAGTTTGAAAATGAAGAAATTAAGATGTAAATATTAGTATTTTAATTTTACCGGGAAAAAAAAAATTAAGAAAACAGCAGAATTATTACAACAAATATATTTCTTAATAAACACAATGAAATTATTCATATTTGCTAGTCATACTCTACTGGTCAAAAACAGTGTGAATGTGACCTATGAAAACTCAAGTGAATTTTCCCAATCCATTCAACCCTAAAAGGATTTAGCACTTTAAAAAAAGTCTTCAGATTATTATTATTATTTTTGAAAATGCACTCCCAAACGAAATCACCCCAAATCACACTAGAATGAATAATTCCTTCCAAAGAGACATTCAGTGAAACATCTAGTATTTCTTTCATATCGTAAAATACATCACAGCAAATCGAAATATTGCCATGTCAGTTTTTTTCCAATATCTTGCAGCCTAACTGTAAGTACATCAAAGCAAACCAGGCACTTCCAGGATTCATTTGGACACTGCAGGAAGTTGTAGGTGAAAGAAGGAAATGAAAAGGCAAAGGCAGGGGGAGGTAGAAACTGACAGCGTGCCAAAGACTAATCCCCCAACTCCTCGCTGCACAAACAGACACGGAATGTCCTATATAAAGGAAGCTCACAGTTGAGCCGGGCTCCTGTTGGGAAGGGACGCGCCATATTAAGTGGAATTTACTTTTAAAGCGGACACCGCTGCTCGTGTTACCGTGTGCTGTAACGCTATCCCTGAGCCACGGCCTCTCACGGGTCAAGCCAGCTCTGCTCACGCCTTTAAAATCACCTCGCAAGCTCCGCTGTCCTTAAAATAGTGGGAAGTGAAGGATGAGGACACAGGCACCTGCTTCTCATTTAAGGGATAGTTCATCCAAAATGGAACTTCTATGATTTTGTTTTTTTCTTTTTTTAAACACAAATAATTATATTTTAAATAATATTCCAACAAAAACAACAGTGGGTCCCATTCACTTTCATTGTACGTACAATAAACATACAAACGTTTCAAAATATTTTCTTTTGTGATTTACAGAAGTCAATGTACATCCACAGTGATAATTGAACTATAGTGTTTTATAGCTACAGTCTTCATTATCATAGACTGTAAAAATGATGGACAAAGCGTCTGTGACGTCACCCATAGACTTTCTGAAGTACAGTTTTGAGGCTGTTTATGGGGGTAAATGTTCAGAAAGGATACAGAGGTGGTATGATGTGGTGTTGTGTCAGATCATGGCCGAGACGTAAAATTCCACTCGACGCAGCCTGTTATCAGCTGTCAATCAAAGTTAACCGCCTATATTAGTCATAAGTTTTTATATCTAAATACGATCTAAACTAACGAGTTCACACCCCTCACAGTTGTCAGGCACTCGTCGGAACCTATCGAAAAATACAATAAAAGACCATGGGACCAAACTGTAAAGATATGAATTTATGCTGAGAAAACGGACATTTAAACATGGCATCTATGGATATTTGCTCCCTTTTGGGACCTCCCTCTAGCGGATTTTAGATGTATTGCAGTTTTTCGCACTTCCAGGTAGGCTTCATTTTTCAGATTAGAATGTTGCCGCTTGGTCAATATATTTGTTTTTCCTTAGCAAAGTGCAATTTGATTATTTGATTAGTTTGATTACCATGTAAACCATCCAGTTGAGAAAAATAATTAATAAGAATTATTAAAATAATTAAAATGGTGTCTGCAACCAATAGTTCATAATATTTTTATTTTATAATATTATTATTATTTAAAAAAAAATACTATTAGTATTATTAATTAGCCATTCAAAGTACCTTTGTTTCCACCCACAACTGTACAAGTAAATCTAAGAAGAACCTGGTGATCCTTTTTGCAGCCATGTATAGTCCTACAGCATTCTAGCCTAATATCTATTAACAATTTATTATTATTATCATCATTATTAAAATTAATGAGTCAAATAATGTTTTTATACTTTATTATTATTATTCTACGTTTTAAAAATATTTATATATTTTAAATATTACAAAATATTTAAAAATATATACTGCACATTGTTATTTAAGTTTTAAATATTTTTATTATTTACTATTCAAAGTACCCTTGTTTCTACGCGCAACTGCACTACGTTTTGTGAAGAACCTGGTGACTATTTTATCATCCATGTTTGGTCTTATAGCGGTCTAGCCCAGCCTTTCTCAAAGTGGGTGCCGCGGCACACTGGGGTGCCCCCTAGCTGTGTCAGGGGTGCCGCCAAAAAATTACGTAGGCTAAAAAAAATGTGAAAAAAAAAACCCCAGAAAAAAAAACAGCTGACATTTCATATATAAATATATTTGAATTTACATTCTTCTTTTTAAACATATGAACATATTAATAAAATTGTAAATTCATTTTAGATAAATATATAAAATTAATCATAAAAAATCCGTCTCACAAGACCGAAGCAAGACACACACAACTTGACGCAAGTGACGCAATCCATAGCAACGCGTTATAGCAACACCTCAGACTGACAGAAACGTAAAAATAAACGTGAATTTAGGCCACTTTAGTTACAGCATTATGGATCGTTTTTTGAAAAGAAAATCCCCACAAGAGCCGGGGATTTTTATTTTATTTTATCTGCATCCTGCACTTCATTTGAGTTCTCCTGGTCTGGATTTGTTATTGGGTTCTTGTATTGGGCGGTCCACCTCTTACGGTTTTATAGCATTTGTGTCTCTGATTAATTATTTTGTGAATTACTTTCCAAACCTGTGTTTTTAAAGGTGCTATAAAGTTTTTATTATTATTGTTATTTACAGTTCATATTATGCTCTGTTCATTACTGTTCTGTCTAACTAAACAAGACATTTGCATTTAAATTTGGGTTATGCAGTGTTTTTAAATTATATTTTACACTAGGGTGCCTTGAGATTTTATGCACTTTTGAAAGGTGCCCTGACTGAAAAAAGTTTGAGAAAGGCTGGTCTAGCCCACCAACAGGAGCTCTTCACGGCACAACTGATGTCTTTATTCACTGCTAGGAAACTTGACTAGAGGACACAGTTCAAGCACACTGGATAGCCAGTTTATGGAAGGAAGTTTCGGAAGATGTGCATCGTATGACGGCCTAAGGTGTATAAATAAACACCCAAGAAATTTCCTGTGACGAGCTCTAGCATTGCAAACCCAGCGAGTTACACTCGTCGCGACAAAACGCTACACCCTGTCCGTTTATCATCAACCCGACAACTGTGCTAACCTTGTGAGAGAGATTATGGCTCTGGATTTCACACTTACCGTTTAAACCTCACCCATGCACATACCAGCGACAGAGTCAACCGTGTGACAAAAGGCCCCCAGTGGGGTTTTCAATTACATTCAAACTCTATTCTGCGCAGAACTTGCGTCACTTGAACCAATGTTAGAGGCGAAGAGAGGGTTTAAGCACACTACATATGTAAAGAGGTGAATTGTCTTATCAGATAGCACTGCGTTTACAACATACTACATAAAAATTGCAGGAAGTCAATGTCGTTGGCTCCACTACGCCAAAGTCAGCAAAGGTAAACTGACAGCGAATTGGGAATAACAATTACATACTTTGTAAAGCGCTGTGTACATATTTGTTCATGTTGTTAGAGCCTTTTGTGCTAAATAAATACCTGGTAATTAGAGGGCTGTACAATGAAGTGTAATCTTCACAGGCTAACACACACACCAGCTGAACAACACACCAGGGCCTCCAAACGGAAAAAGGAACAAATATCTTATTTCAACAAACACCCTTATTAGCTTTGAGCCATTTTTGTGAGGACTTCAATGAAAAAAATATTGATATCAGTTGGAACGAACACTGCCAATTAGCACCTGTCTGCTGCACGGATTTCAGGAAAAACGCAATAAAGGCTTCGGAAAGAGCAAGCTGGCGAGGGCGTGTGTGTGTGGGCGAGGTTGAATTACAAGAGACCCCAGTGGAAGAAAATTAAAAGTTGCTCCGGATGCCAAGAAGGCAATGCATAAAGTTGTTCACTTTGCATTCAAATATAATGAAGCAAGTAAATGCATCTTTGTCTGACATGCTACACTTTCAATTATTCATGTGGAGGGAGAGAGAGAGGAAAACAACAACAGGCAAGCAGATTCCCCAGGGTGTTCAGCCCACATTACTAGGAGGCACATGATGGCAAGGAAGAATTTCTGTCTCTCTGCCTGTTAAAAGCTTTAATAGTCCTTGCGAGGCTCAGAGCACCAGCTCTTTCCAGTAGAGATGCATCAATATTACATTTACTGGCTGATACCAATAAGATGATTAATTTCCTGAAATGGCTGATAAATGGCCAGTATTAAAATTCTTCTATCTATCTTACGTGCATGCACTTTTGAACAGTAAGTGTCCACAAGATAATACTTATTAAACATACTGTATGAGAAAAAGTGCATCCCTTACAAACAACTACAACAATCAACACCATAATGCCATCTCTTCTTTTCGATCCTGCCACAAGAGCATCATGCCGTCAATCGATTTGTTTCCTATCAGATAAAAAGCAAGGTTAAGCAGCTAATTAAAGAAGCCTTTGATCGAATAAGCACAAACCATGTCCGTTCAATAAAGCAAACCAACTTGCATCATAATACTGGAATGGCATTTTACAAGCATGTTGCTAACTTCCAAGGTTTGAGAAAAACCACCTGAGCTCTAATGTAAGATTAGTGTTGGTCATGCTAACATTCCTGACAGGGAAAAACCCTTTTCTTTCATTTGTCACTGGGATTATCCTCTAAGACTCAATCGACACACACTTTCCCAGTGGATCTACGAGAAATCGGATTGGCGAGTCGTTTAGACATAGTCCTGTTTGCATATCATGTCTGCGGACATAGAGGAATTCCACTCAACATCCTTCCGGGATTTGCGGCAAATAGCAAGGAGATAAAAGGCGTATAATCCTGGAATGCCAGAATCCCTTAACCCATCATCCCGGATCCAACCGCGAGGCATCACGGAGAGAAAAACCCTTCTGTGGGCATAGATTCAGTGGCCAAGATTGGCTCCCCCTGACTCCAGAGTCCCCACTCTATCCTCACACTGCTTAAAAGCTTTACAGCGAGAAAGAAGGGGATTTAACTAAGTGGTAAATGCGGTGAAAGGCGGGGAGGGAGCGGGCCGGGATGGGGGGCATGTACTGTAGGTTTCCCTACTGAGCAATAAAAATGGCTTTACAATGATAAAGCCCTCTAACGTGCAAACCTCACCTCATACAAAGACCAGGCTCATTTGAAACTCCAATAAACGAAAGGCGGTAAGAGAGCGCTTGTGATTTATGTGACATGTTTTATATCTGTAAAAGAGACCAATCAGTCTGTGTTTTCATGAGGCTTTTCCATGTACTGTCCAATTCTTGGACCTGGACATGACTTACACCTACAATCATTACTTGTTGAGAAGTAAGCTTTACAGCATCAAGGTTTTGCACAGAATGCAGCATTCACATTTTCTTAAAAACAAGTTTAACTCTTAAATACAATACCTAAGAACAATGCAGTCATTTAAATGTGAAACAGATCCAAAAACCAAACTAGAAAACAAAAAAATATGCATAATCTTTGAATCTGTGACCTATGGCAAGATATCATCACCTCAGCATTGGCCCTTTCCCTCAGTTTTGCTCTATTTACAGTGCTCCTCATAGCAGACACAAGCAACTTGAACGCCGGCCAGCCACATCAAAACCCACCCAGACCCAGGCCTTGAACCCACCCACCTGGAGGCTGTATATCACACAGCCAAAGCCGCGCTGAGGAAAGGGGGCAACTGACAGAAATACTTCCAGGAATCACCTCTCATCTCTCTCTCTCTCACTTTTTTACTGTCCCTCAGCTGATGAACAGGCACCTTGTGAGTTAAGACTCCCTGTGGGTAATCAGAGCATTAAAGAAGTTGGACTGAACGCGGCCCAATTATATTCAGTGTACGTGGGTGTGCGACACCTGCCAGTGCCCTTCAAACCCTCAGTATGACGCAGCAGACAAATCAATGATAAGCCCACCGGGCTCCTTATGCTCCCGACACATCTCCATCTTCTACTGCCTTCCCTTCCCATTATAGCTGGCTGTCACTTGTTGGATTATTACCGCTGCACTCTGCACCTGGAGAATGGAGAGGGGGTGGACAGAATTGTCTGCCTCCTATCTTAAAGTCAGCACTACCTCGCTGAAATTTAACAAGATAACCCTGTGGAGAGCAGCACGGGAAGTATGAGACAAATCAGAATGACAAACATGTGTGTGCGCAACTAAAAGTTTAGTTTTTCATTAGTCTATCTACAATCCAGCTTATCTAATGTAACAATCAAAAAGCTCTCTAGTACATGTCTTTTAATTCAATAAAGGTTTTGTTTCTGCTCAGGTACGAAACGGAAAACTTCTTATAACACGTGGCTTTGCAAAGCGTTACAGATGTCACGTTGAACGAACACGCGTGAAAGCGTGAACCAAACCCCAACAGTTTTGACAATATTCCACCCCTCAGACACAGAAAGCAGCATAACAAGCCCTCGTGCAATTCTTGCAGCACAATTTAATATGCTAATAATTGATGTACATGTGAGTAGAAGATTTTCCTGACGTGCACAACCCGAATCCAGATGTTGGGCATCTGTGCCCAGGAAAAACATGATGGATAAACACTGGGAGCCAGAAAATGAAAACAGTACACATGAAGTATAATCAAGAAGAAACAAGCCACTTGTGTTCTCGCATATAATTTGTTTTTGCAGGAGCAAGACGAGACTTTGCCAAGAAGAGGGCACTGAAATTATATGAAGCAAGTCCGCTCTTTGGCAAGTACGCAGTTCAGAGGAGCTGCTAAACTCTTCAGATCGCATGAGGCTGGGAGCGGAGGATTTCCAGAATCTACCTTCTCAACCCTTAAGGCACAATAAAATGAAATGCTATTGCTATATATAGCTAACAAAATACATATGTTCTTCAAGGGCAAACTTTATATCAACAGCCCAAGGTTTCATTTTCTTACTGTAGTTCTCTAGTGCTCTCTAAATACTGGTGCTTTCAGGAACCAGGAAACCAGGCTTATCTGAACAGTGAACAATCTAATGTAACATCAAAAAACATTCATAACTATGGCAAAACACAATAGAAAAGAGTTTGTGCATTTTGTGGGTGGAGCAATGAAGGGAGGGGTGTGTTTGTTTGGGCCGTTGACTTTAATTCTCTGACATTTTCTGTTTTTACTGTGAGATGCATTAAAGAACCTTTATTTTTAAAGGGATACTCCACTTTTTTTTGGAAATAGCCTCATTTTACAACTCCCCCAGAGTTAAACAGTTGAGTTTCACCGTTTTCAAATGCATTCAGACGATTTTCTGATATTTAGAAGAATATCTGTAACCACACAGTTTCTGGTCTCATTGACTTCCATAGTAGGAAAAAAATATACTATGGAAGTCAATGAGACCAGAAACTGTCTGGTTACTGATATTCTTCTGAATATCAGAAAATCGGCTGAATGGTAAAACTCAACTGTTTAACTGAGTTGTAAAATGAGCCTATTTCCAAAAAAAGTGGAGTATCCCTTTAAGAGTGTAGCTCAGAAAAGTATCTACAATGTAGACTAGTTGGCTACCAAACTGCATAAAGTACAATTTATAGCCAGAAACACCTCCTACACAAACAGCTAGCGGCTTGTCGAGCCAAGCTTTACCGCACACGGTGCTTGGCGGACGTCACGTACTACAGAGTGCGGTTTAAGCACCTATCTAAATAGTGGTAGTCTAACTAGCCCAGCACAGGCCACTGTTTGCACAGGCTCACTCTCAGATCTCTGATGTTGCCACAGTGCTAAACTGCACAGCTGTTGTGCAATCTGTGGCGGTGTTAATTACCCTAATGTGAACGGCAGCTTGTCAGCCCCACACTAACAAAGAGGCCTTATGGTTTTAATGTTGGCCATCTTTCGTTCACCCGCCCCTTCTGCTTTTCGCTTTCTCTTTGCCCTTTTGCCATCTTTAACCTTCTCTTCTTTCCCTCTCTTTTGCGTCTTCTGTCTCAGTCTTAATTCATCTCCCATTTCTTACTCTCCTTACCCTGGCGGACCACCCGTTGTATATTCTACACATCCCAGGAAGAAAAAAAAAACATCTAATGAAACCTCCCTTCGCAAATCTGCTTAGTAAGGAGAGAAAGCGGCTAAGGGACCAGATTAAACAAGGATTTAATCCAGTGCCAGTGAAAGGGCTTAAAAGGAAATATGAGAGCAGTGAATGGTAGAATACAGATGCCCTGAAAGGAAGGGAAGGCAGTAAATCTGAAACAATCACTGCACATCTGATTTAGCATCTGTAAAAGCCACAGAGACCTCCAGCTAAGACAGAGACGTTTTTTTTTTTTTCCACAAAACTTCCTGTAACACGTTTATGCGAAATACTTCGTTTCAGTCCACATTAAAATCAGACGAGGCTCTATACACAACAATTTCTCAAACATGCTTACAAAAATATTGCAAAATTTCTGATTGGTGTCAATCTTAAAGTCACAACAAACACTAAAATCATTCACACAGAGGCACAAATGCTTTAAATGGGTTTTGTTAGTTAGCACTTCCTAGGACACGTGCTGTACAACATTGTAGACTCATCTACATCCTAAAGCAGGTCTGAGAGAAGTACACGAGCAAATAGCTTCGGCAATGAATTTCTCAAACAGTATAACCGTGAATTATATCAATGTGACACTTCTCTCAGGTGGCGTGAACTTTTACTCTTCCATCCTCTCCTCTTCAGCCGCTTTCCTCTATTATTAGAGGAAAAAACAGCTGGTAAATAGCATGTCTGGGCTGTGGGCTTACATAATTTTCCACATGACACAAGGAAGGTACATTTAATTATGAGCTATAAAGGTGACAAAAGACTTGGCAAGTTCATGACCGGAAAGCACAGCGCTGAGGAATGCAGGAAAAAGCCACATTTGGGACAAATAAAATCTTCATTTGTTCTAGAATCACTCCACATTCATTTGGATATATTTGAAAACTGTCATCTTTGCTTGAATGTAATGTGAAGATTGTACAAAGTAACATATTAAAGTGAATAGCAAGCACAATAATGCTGTACAACCACATGGGTGACTAAAATATTTCAAACTTCAACGCAAAAACGGTGTTTTCAAATGTATACATTTGGGAGACCAGGTCTTTAAGAAGCTTCTGTTTTTAAATGTATCCGGGTATGGACGTAGCCTAAATCTTGACACTCCCTCAAGAGTCTAGACACTGAAAATAGGCCCACCTTCACACACTCAAAATATACTCCAGATAAAACACATTCAAGGTAGAGAAAGAGACACCCTGCACAAAAGAGACAGGACGCCTTTGGTGCGCCATTCTTTCATTGCACAAAAAAGCAGGGCACTATGCTCCCGTACACAATGGCTAATTGGAACGGGATCACACAAGATTAAAGAGCGAGGTCTTGGAATTATTCATCCGCCTGCCTCTGTGTTTGAAGTGTAGTGGCTGTGGTTAATCTGCAAGGCTTTGACAAAACAACAGCAGCAGCACAGCCAGCCAGCGTGACCCAAGCAGAGAGGAATAACTCCCTGACATCCAGCTTTAGCGTTTCCGTAGCAGACAAGCACAGTGTGCCGTGTGCACCGGACCCCGTTCAGCTGTATCCGCTGTGTGCAGCCAGCTTGAAATCCAGTGAGTCACTGACCTATGACTTCAGCAATACCTGGAGGTATTCAAAAGGCCTCGGCACATTGCTGTTGTGTTCTCGTGTGAAGGCGTGTGTGAGCGTTTGACATTTAGAAGAAAAAAAAAAAGACAGGATAAAAAAAGACGATGGGACATCTCAAAGCTTAGAGGGATTTATCTAGTGTAAAGTGATAAGACGGGGGGAAAAGAGAAAAAGAAAGGGAAAATGGGCTATATTGTTATGGCAGTCCATTGTATTATACTAATACTATACCATCTCAAAACTCAATGCATTTTACTCATAGGAAAGGTCACTTTCTATAAAAAAACGTAGAATGAATAGAATGGGGAACACTTTATTTTAAGGTGACGTAGTTACATGTTACTACATGCACTTATTAATTATTATACATAATTCCAAGCAACTAACCCTAAACCAAACCCTAATCGTAACTCAATAAGTACATTTACTTCATTCATTTTAGTCAGTACTTGAGTAAGCACAATATATAACGACGGCACCTTAAAATAACCATATAAAAAAAGCTTTAATTATTTCTTCAATTTAAACCAAAATATTGCAACATGCAGTTTAGTTTTTTTTGTTTTCTGTTTGCTGTGCATCTAATAGTCACAAACACCAAAATCTTCTTCATTGACTATTAACTCTTAGAACACTCTCAAAACAAAGGGTGTTTTATAGAATAATTAGCCTATATTTTTAGCTCCACTAAGATCCTTTCAGTGAACAGGTCTTAAAATAACCATTTTAAAAATCTAAAGTACCTTTTTTTCCACTATAAAGAAGTATATGGGGAATGGAAAGGGTCCATGAATGTTAAAGGTTCTTCATGTAACCATAGATGCCAATAAAGAACCTTTATTTTTAGAGTGTAAGCAATTCCTAAGGGCTAAAAGTCAACTTGGTCAAAATGATCACAGAAATATCACCCATTTCCAGAGCCTAATTAATAATATAATATAATAAAAGTTAAATTTCATATCTTTACAGGAAAAACTCGTATCAAAATTCAGGGTATCTAACAGGGTCTCCGTAAGATAAATTCATTTATCTTACATGATAGCTAATGTACATGGTGACACCCTTGATAACATTACCATTTAACGATAAAAAAAAAAAGAACTCTCTAATCACTAACGTTAATGAACCCAGTTTACAACCGAATAAATCAAGTCAATATGGAGATAGGTGAAAACATACATTTCCCTTCCTGCTCCGTGCTTGTGTACTTTTACGAAACTCCATTTATTTCTCTTCGGACTAAGAGGACTCAAGATGTTAGCTTCGTGCCGGAAGGTCCGTCATATCAGGCTAGGCTGTGATCCGCCTCGACTCTTATATTACAAATAGCTGGCAGATTTTTCTTCACCCTCTTATCAGGACTGCGAGCCAGAACCCCGCCATATCTGCTCTCCGCGCCTGATAAGTGGAGGGTTTGAAGATACGAATGAGGGAGCGCTTGCAAGCTAATTCCAGAGCTGCATCTGCACAAGATTAAAGATTAGCTTCTGGCCACGAAAAAAAAAAAAAAAAAAAAAGAAGAAATACACATTTGATTTGTCGGAGAGGAAGGTGAAGGTGAACGGGCATCGTTTTAAAAGCCACTGCAATTCTGCTTCACTTACTGCTATCGCAAATACTCTATGGAAGTCTTGCTACTTGGTGTAATGAAAGTAGAAATCAGAGTAAAAATCTTTCTTGACAATAATCCACATATTTACCCACAAATCTTGTGAAATTTAAACCAGCAAAGTTTACAGTAAGTTATTCCTGTGACCTCACAGCCACCTGAGCCAGTCTCAAAAGTCCCAGACAGTTCAGAGAGGAGAAACTCTTATGTGAAATAAGTAGTCCATATCTTTTCTTATAACTACTGGGTGTAAATCTGAATTCATACACCTGAGCAATGCAGCAATCAATTTGCTTTAACTGTGCGTTCAAAACACATTATGCAATGCGAGTAACACATAATTATCATATATCAACACATAAGACACCCGCAATGTAAAATGATGCAGTGCAAGCCATAAACATGATTTGTTAAGGTGGCGACGAGTATCTTAAATGGTCTCGATGCAAATCCTCTATGCAAATCTCATTCAAAGTGCCAATGCTGACAGAAAACAAACCACCACAATCCCTGATCTATGCGCTGCCCAGCCCGAGGCAAGCTGTTGACATCACCGTATGGAAGCTGAGGACGTTTCAGGCATTCTCTTTTAATTCAAAATAAGCTAAAACTAATTTGTTTCCATGTCTAAATTTCTTATCCAGACATGGAGCCAACTATAACAACTGTTAAAGGTAGATTTGCTCAGGAACCTCAAACAACCAAGGCACAGCTTATGCAAAGGGCTTTGGGGTAACCTTGAACGGATGATTAGTCTAGATATCCTGACCTATGCAATATGAAATGAATGCAACTCAATATACCATGCCAGAGCTTGACAAATGTAAATTTGTAAAATCGTGAGTGCAAACACACAGAAAGAAATAATGACAATGGGTCAATGACAAAACAAGAGATGTAATAAAATAAAAGAGGATAAAAAGCCATATTTACATTTTAACATTAAATGACTTAATGCCTATTAAAAAAATAAAATCAAGCACAAACAACTAAAATATTTTATACTAATATTTCACACCATGAAGACACATGAGTGAACTTACCTTCATTATTTAAATAAATATATATATATATATGTTTTTTAGAAAATCAATTTCATTAGTTGTAAAAGGGGGGGTCAGATATTTAAGATTATGAAACTAAATGACCTTGAAACAATCACCAGGGTCTAAAGGGGTTGATCAGATTTTAATATGTTTTTATTATTATTTTATATCACATGACAACAAAATGGCTTCCTGCAGGTTGGTAACACCACACTGACTTGTATTTTGTGGACCAAAGTTTTGTGCATAACTGCTTATTCCTACTCTGTATCTTATTTTAAAGAAAAAAAGGGCCAACAAACAAAGTTTTTTTTAGATTTAAAAGTAAATAAATGAATAAAATAATCCCCTGACGGTTACACTATTTTGACACCTTTACTTCTCTACAAAAATGTCAAAATGAAATTTAATTGTAATTTATTACTGAATAATTGAATAGATATAGACAAAATAAATAAATAAATAAGCACGTCAGTGACCCATATGCAAAGCCGGAACAACAAATTAAGTAAATAAAAAAGATTCTCAATACAAAAAGCCAGACCTTGACAGATGCAAAGTCCATATAGAAAGAAAACAAGATTCCAGACGCTTATTTATCATTTGATTCTGAATAAAAACACAACAAAGCGGACATACACGATAATAATGGCATTAAACCGAATGAAAGTCAATGACTTCACGTAGTGAATCGCTTGTGATATCAGTGCGTGAGAGAAACAACACATTCAATCTATAGAACAAAACCTGAACCGCTATTTGGTTCAAGCAAAGCCTTATTCATAAGTCTTCAGACAAATGCGGAGTGGTTTTCATTTGTCTTCCTCCCCCCTTTTTCTTTTCATAAAACAGAATTTAAAAAATATTTTCGGCAAAATATAAATAAACGTCAGGTTTCAGAAGCATAAAAGACATTCATTATCGTAGGCTCATTCTTTATTGAAAACATATCCTTACCGAATTCTATATTAGATGCGCTTCCATCGGAGAAAAATACTTGGCAAAGATGACAAATATAAAGCAATTCCGTTACATCCAGTATGCCGTATGAAAGCTACGGCAGATTTTTTCTTTTCTTTTTTTTCCGCCGAGCTCTCTACCGACTAAAGGCGGACAAGAAATACGAACCTGTCCCAACAATAAATCTTCAGAAGAACGTTTTTAACGACTGCGGTGGCGAAAGCTGTCAGAAGCGGGGGATATTTTTAACGACAGATCAGACAGATTGATATCTGTTCAGCAATGAGTCATACATTCCTCGCTCAGGTGAACAGAATCGGGTTTTTAGTCAAGGTAAGGTGAAGGCGATAGATATGAATCCCAAGTCGTGGAAGCTCCTATGACAGATCATTAACAATAGATTCCCAGCAGAAGTACCGCTCGCTTTCACTGCCAAAAACAGCGCAGAACAACATTCCATGGATTGGAGCACTTGGTAATCTCGTTTAGCTCGAATAATTGAGCGAATCCTTTGGTTTTCGACGTATCTGGAAGGTTTTAAAAGTCCCCACACGAATTGAGCGCGTCCAGCGCCTCCGCTGCGCGAGGCTCTCCAGGCACATACGGGAGCGAGTGTTCCGTGAGCGCGCGCTGAAGTGCGCTTCAAGCGGACACTCTGCTGGGTGTGTTGTAAAAAAAAAAAAAAAAAAAAAAAAAAACATGCACAGGACAAGACCAAAGCAATCGATGGATGAGAGGCGGAGCCTTTTCTTTTAAGAAGAAGAAAAAAAAAATAACTCGCTCTAGCAGACATTTATAAATGTCATATGGACGACTTTCAATTCAATGCAAAGTATTACCCTTTCTCCTAAACCTTTTCATAGGATTAGGCCAATTGTAGCATAATGAGCTGTTCACAAACACAGGGATATTCAACATTTACAGACCCAAAGACCACCAATATAGAAAAGCTGGATTTTTTGCCCTTGACTTAAGCAAAAAAACAAACAAACAAACAAACAAACAAACAAAAAAACATTATATACTTGATCCTTTAGAATATCACAGTGTGGTTTTCTTCACTTAGTTCATCATATAAAAAAAATACTGTTAGAGAAAACAAGTACTTTCATTTTCTGTAAAGCGGCTTTGAAAGAATTGTGAATATATTTGAATTTAATTTGTACAATTGAAATATTTACTCAAAAGCATGGTTATTAAAGGGTATAGTTCACTTTGAAATTAATTTTTGATATGTTTAGCTTACCCCAAGGGCATCCAAGATGTAGGTGTCTTTGTTTCCACAGTATTTTCAATTTTTATATTTTTAGGTCAATCCGTTCTTGTTTGTCAGTCATATAATGGAGGTTTATGGGGTCCACCCTGGGTTCACCTCAAAGAGCATGCACAGAGAAGTCCTACAGTCCATACAAAGACACGTACATCTTGGATGCCCTTGAGGTAAGTTAAAACATATCAAAAATTAATTTCAAAGTGAACTATGCCTTTAAGATGTCGCCCTTGTGGCAAATTCATCCTCTCACAAGTAGATGAGATGGGATCCGACAGTTTCTGGATCGGTGTTCAAAAAGAATGAGAAGTCTGAATCTATTCTGCAAGTGGGTCAATTCAGTGAGATCAAATTTGCTCTGCAGTCAAATTGAATTAATGGGCAAAAGTGGCAAAGACCAAGAGTAAAGGGCACAATTCCTAGAGAATAAGTTCCTAAATGTTTTCAGAAAGAAGAATTGCACATCTTGTGTTTTATTGAGGGCTTGACCTATAAACTGTGCAGACAATGTAATACAGCTTGACTGAATCAAAGCCATTTTTTCACCAAGTGATTCAAGCTGCGGCTGGCCTTAATGCGAACCAAATGAATGGCGTATTTTAAACACTAAAAACAGTGTTGCAAACTAACCAAACACTGTTCTTGTTTTGATTTGATCAGTGGCTAAACAGTGTAGACTGCTCTATAAAGCATGCAATGTCTGCGGTACTTCAAGGAAGTTTTTGCATGGAATGCAAAGCTTGTGATTATTTACCAGCTGATTGTGATTATAGGTCATCCCCTTTCCTACACACTTCCTATTAAAACCATCAGGCATTCAGAGAAAAACAGTACATGGAATGGAGAGATCATGAATCAGGCAGTGTAACAAATGTCACACTATCTTTTATCCTGATTAGTTTATTGCACTGAAGAATATTAATTAAATCCTGTAAATGACTACAGCATCATACAAATGTAATTCATAAAAAAGTCCAATCTCAGTGCCAACAGTGACTTGAGGCCTTTGTTGAGCAAGGGTGATTAAACACATTATTTACAAACTCGTTCTTTATCTTTGTGAATCATTGACTGTTTACATACAGCTAATTTTCAGGTTATGGTCACTATTCGGGTTTCTAAAACATTAGGAATAACCCGTTTACATGCGTGAGCAGAGAGTTTCTGCTGTATGGAATTGTAATATTCCGAATCCCGATGTAAACGGCGACGCACGGTTAGCGTCTAGACGTACGGACAACCTTAAAGGCCAATTTATACTTCTGCGTAGGGTGCGCGCAGTAGGTACGGCGTAGCATACGCACAGACGCGTCCCATACCGCGTACCCTTCCGCGTTGCCTGACGCGCACCTCTTCAAAAATGTAACTACACGTCGCGACGACGCGGACCGCAAGATCGGTGATTGGTCGTCTTGGTAGCATCGTATTTCCTCATACGCTTTTCCGCACGTACCTTCTCACGCATTTCCACACGTACCATCTCCTCCGACGTCTTCTCTCATTTCTGCCTTTCAGTTTTAGTAATTTCACTAAAATGAACTGTTTTTCCACCCCAATAAGCTCCAACTCCAACATGATCCACTCTCTTTCAGTCGCTATTGCTTGTAGTAACCTAGCCGCGAGGAATCTAAACACAGTTGAACATTAAAACCCTCCGCCGCCTCCTAGCGTTTCGGAGCAGTACTGCAGAGCAACCAATACCTGAACGCAGAAGTATAAATGCTCACAACGGCGTCGCCTACGTGCGAAGCCAACGCCGTACACTACGGCGTACCCTCGACGCAGAAGTATAAATTGGCCTTAAAGGGTTAGTTCACCCAAAAATGAAAATTAAGTCATTAATTACTCACCCCCATGCTGTACCAACCCCGTAAGACCTTCGTTCGTCTTCGGAACACAAATGAAGATATTTTTGATTAAATTTGAGAGCTGTATAACTACCACATTGGCTCCTAAGGGACTGCCTCTTGACGGCCCAGAAAGTCAATGAAGAAAATGTTTAAATATCCCAAGTGACTACCGTGGCTCAACTATATGTTTATCAAGCGACGCGAATACTTTTTGTGCGAAAAAACAAACAAAAATAACGAGTTTATTCGACTATTTCTTTTCTTCCTTGTAGGCCAGAACGAGACTTCCTTATAGATTTCCACAACGCATGCGCGAGAATTGCGATCTAAGCTGGTGTAAGCAGATCGCAAATCTCGCGCATGCGTCGTGGAAATCTAAGGAAGTCTCGTTCTGGCCTACAAGGAAGAAAAGAAATAGTTGAATAAACTCGTTATTTTTGTTTGTTTTTTCGCACAAAAAGTATTCGCGTCGCTTGATAAACATATAGTTGAGCCACGGTAGTCACTTGGGATATTTAAACATTTTCTTCATTGACTTTCTGGGCCGTCAAGAGGCAGTCCCTTAGGTGCCAATGTGGTAGTTATACAGCTCTCAAATTTAATCAAAAATATCTTCATTTGTGTTCCGAAGACGAACGAAGGTCTTACGGGGTTGGTACAGCATGGGGGTGAGTAATTAATGACTTAATTTTCATTTTTGGGTGAACTAACCCTTTAAGACACGCAATATGCGTCAATTTCCGATTCTTCTTCCTGTATCCAAAGCAAACAACAGCACCACACGGATAATGAATAGTTCGGGGCAAATAGCGATCTCCTTTGTTTGCTTGATGCTGATAACGTTACTGAGCTCGCTCCAAAAGTATGCTGTGCTTTGTCTCGCCTGGTCTCGCCATGTTTACTTCCGGTATACTGCACGTGGATTTTTGTATGCGCCGAGAAGTTTCTCTACTCAAAAGACCAAGATTCCTTGCGAATAGAACATGCGCAGAACACAAATCACTATGGGGATATACCGATACGCGTTTACATGACCAAAAATTCGGGTTAGAAAAGGGGTTCCCCAGGTGTAATATCCCGGTTTTTAAAATCCCGATGAGCATATTCATATTTTTGCCGGTGTTTACATGGCCGTTCGCGACCGGGTTATTGCTAATATCCCAATTTTGAACGGGTTATTGGCTGCATGTAAACGTAGTCACTGTTCTAAACTCAAACGTCATTTAGAAAGGCCCCGCATAGAATATGTTTCTGAAGATGCAAAATGATGTTATGCCACTAACCACCGAGACAAGCTGTGTTGACAACAATAGGTTTTCACTTTGCCTATAGGGAACTCTTGTAAAATACGTCTATAGATCCGTAGGCACATCTGATGACAGAAGAACGATTTTAACGTTAGACAAGATCTATGGAATGAAAGACAGAACTAGAAATTCAAAGTCATGTAAAGTTTGAAAGAATGATTCGACGGTGGAAGCTGGTTTGCAACAAAAAGCACCATCAGAAGTTTGGAGCGCTATGAAGACAAAATCTGAAAGAAATAGGCGAGACCAAGCTAGGGATAGAGATGGAGAAAGAAAGAGAGAAAAAAGGCAGAGTGAGAGAAAGACGCTCCAGTTGCCTCAGGTTGCCTTTCAGCTATCTTTCCCTGTAGATTCATCTGTCAGAGCTCAACCAAGAGAGAGAGACAGAGAGTGAGAGAGAGTGCAGGCCTCATTGGGCATCTCATCCTCAGGCTTAACAATCCAATATTGGTTGTTGCCGAAGATAATTATGCCCCTCTGATGATGGAACACCTTGGGCAAGTTACAGCAATTTGCATCACCAAACATGGCAGATCAGCATAAAGGGAGGAAGGTTTAAAGGGATAGTTCACTGAAGAAATTAAAATTCTGTCATTATTACTCACCCTCATGTCATTCCAAACCATATGACTTTCCTTCGTCTGTGGAATGTCATTGCCTTTTTCCATATATGAATAGTTACCACACATTACGCTTTAAGAATGAAACCAATAAGCACAAATATGTATTCCAAGTCTCTGAAAGACATATAATAGATTTTTATGAAGAATTGGCCAAATTTTAAGTCGTTACTAATCACTGATATTCTTGGCCTGCACGTGACTAGCACTCGAATCAGCCAGGCTTGTGGAACGAATCAACTGGCTCATTAGATAGAACCAGCTCAAAAGAATTTGTTATGAATCGGACTTATTTGGTTCACAAGTTCAAATCAAGTTGCACATTAAAAGCTCACTAGAGGGCGAGAATATCAGTGAATCCGTCAGGAGACTTGGAAATACTGTAGTCATATTAACCACTTTTATGGTGTTTTGGAGCTTTACAGATGACGGTCATTGTATAGAAAAAGGAAGAGACATTTCTCCTTTTATGTTCCACTAAAAAAGAGCATATTATTTTATAATAGCATTTGGTTATGTAAATAATGCTAATCACATGCATCTATGTAAATTCTGTCCTTTTTAAACCTCCTACCACTTTTAAAAAAAACCCTTTAAAACCACTCCCTCATTTTAAATAATGTAATGGTAAAAATATGGATGAAATGGTAAAAAACAATTCTACGCTGACAGATGAGGTCATGGCCACTTCTGTACTCTCCCAAACACCTTTGCATTTACTTTACATGGCTTCTGTTTGAGTCATTCAGAAGAGTTAAATGAGTTGTTTGGATGTGTGTTTGTAAAGACTTAGCCTGTCGAAAATATGCCATGAAAGGACGTTCACTTTAACTTGTGTGCAAATAAATATATATATATATAAAATACATGTGTGGGCCACAGAGCGTTATTTCAAATTGTGGCTATAAATCATTCAAATCAGCAACCGAAATTCCATGATAGAAGCCATTCCAGATCTCCGTTCTACAAATACAGGAAGTGATTTATCAAAGCGCTTACACAAATTTTCTTTAATCATTGGTTAGTGTTTGACCACATGCCAGCAAAATTATACCTTTTGAAGAAGCTCGGCCTGTCGGCTAAAGAACGCGCAAGATTATATCACACGTTCCACCAACCGCGTTTCATAATGAATGCACACTTGACAAGTACAGCGTTTGGAAATGTAAACATTTCAGAACCACAGGCTTTTATAACTTTGCAAGAACTTTGAGACTAAGCAAGAACCACCAAAACTAGACATTTCTGTGGTGGGGACAGACTTTCACAACAGCCGAACTCCGAAAAGCAGCCTAACATAGTTATCGTTCACATGAATATTTATAACTACTCATGAGCGATTTCTCATTTTCATCCTATTTTTCTGCACCATTACTGCAACCATTTAAAATGGATCAGAGAGAGAAACTAGCAGCGAAAGAGAGAGTCTAGGGAGAGAAAAAAAACAGTGGCATTATTTTTCCATAATAAAATTTCCCTGCCTTAACAAGATAAAAGTAAATTGCGCACTGACTCAGAAAGTGTGAAAGGCATTCTAGAATGAATTTTTCATGTGCATTGATAATTTAATATGTTGTGGTGCCAATTTATCAGATTTCCGTGTCGTTGCAGCTCTTTTTTTCTGAGGAGAATAACAAGGGTATGATCTCGCTTTCTGAGAGCTTTCAGAACAATGTCACAGAAAAAAGGTGTTCATAATGATTGGATGGAAGAAAAAAAAAAAAACCTCCTCAGAGAGACTTAATATAACTTGCTCTCATTTCCCTACTACTGAACGCACTAACAAGGCAACGAGGCGGACTCAATTGAACAACATGTGTTCTAAATTCTTCACATTATGCATGCTGGCTGGAATGCTATCATTCCATATGGAGAACATCCAGATTGGATGCCCAGGTAAAATACTCATGGGACTCGCGTGGCATGCAAACGTGGAACGAAACGCTATAGATCCAGCATCGTCATTCCAAGTGCGGATGAATTATGACACACCTAAAAACAAAAGCATCGCGTTGTTCTTCGCGGAACGGAAACGGTTAAAGCTGTCTGGCTGCGCCTGCGGCGGAGAATGATAAAGTATTATTTATCATGAGGAACAGCTACTGGCCCAGCGAAGGGAGAGAGGGAGGTAGAGCAAGAGGTAGAAAGATTAAATATAAGGTTACCACAGCTAGGACCTAATCTATTCAGAGACAAATGCCGGGTCTCTGAAGCACATTTGTTGTGCGCCCCCGAGGTTTAACAGCCGGCATTATGGTTCCATTTCTCATCATTAGCAAGCCTACATCAATGTCCCCACTAAGGGGTCAGCTCTGGGAATAGATCCAAGGGCTGTGTGTCAGGCCAGGAAGAGAGTAAAAAGGGGAGGGGAACTGAGAAATGTCTTTTTCTTTGTGCGCGTGTGCGTGGGGTATGTGCTGTGTGCCATCTCTTATCGTTCTACGAGGGATCCATATGGTTTTACATTCTTGTGTACATGAGTATTTGCATAAGCTACTTTGCATGCACGTTTGACACAAATTAGGGGAAGAGGCAGAGTGCAACAGGGAAAAAACAAACAGATAGAAGGATGGAATCAGTTGAAAAGACCGAGAGGCAGAAACGGGGAAAGACAAAAGACCGAAAGACAGGAAAACCAAGTGTGATGTTATCTGGCTGCAGCACGTGTGTCTCCTCGCCTACCATATGCTGCGGCATTTCACGCTAGTAGATCTGAACACGGACACGAGCATTTCAGGTTTTTTTCTTCTTCATCCAGCAACCACCGTGTTAGTAGATATGTTAATCCGCTGGCATTCATTTGAACCACAGCGACTCCGGAATAGTTCTCCAGACCCACGCGTCAGAGCTCCAACCCAGCCGCGGGCAGCAGATGCTCCTGCAGACTTACCCCAGCCGCAAACTGGGCTTTCAGGCTTCCCACTGAGAGCTTCCCTGCCTCCTCTTAGAGCTCCAGAAGTGTATAATAAGCCCCCATGAGGAAAAGCAAGGGATGGAGAAAAAAGACGTGTGGAAGGTTTAAGAGCAGGAAAACAATGGCGTGGTTACATTGGAGCCTGCATTAGCACAGGACTGGTTTCTGATGGGCAATTGGAGTCTGTTCAGCTAAGCAGTGGTTACTATGTCAATACTGTTATTCAATTAGAACTCAAAATATATGACTTCATCACCTCTGTTTTCTACTGAAACATTTTTTGAAAAATAAAAAAAAGGTCTACATGGATGGACACAGCTTGACATTAACACAGTCCTACTAGTTTGGCGGGTTGAATTTCATATATAATACAGTATATAGATTTTTAATATTTTAAAAGGAATCTGAAATAATAAACTAATTGAAATAGAGTGCCGAAGTTATGTGTTGATTTGTAGGTCAACCCGGAAGTTAGTGGCGCATGGGTTCCGTCGATTGAAAAGCTATGCATTTTACCCATAGACTTTTGGAAAATTGCAAAAAATAAGATCTGTGTTCACCAATGAGTTCCATGAGTCTTACACGTTTTGTCCATCAAGATAATCTTTACAAGTTAATCCAAAATGTATACATTTTGAAGCCTATATAAAGTTTAAAAAAACACAAGCAGGTTATAACTGGTGTGTTTTATTTAGAGGCTTTAACCACAGACCTTATTTCAGGCAATTTAGCAAAAACCCATTCAAAAAACCCATAGAATTTAGGGCGAGGGAACCGGAAGTGCTAAAATGCTAACTTACTTCCACGTTTTGGCCTACAAATTGACGTCATAACTTTGGCGCTCTATGTATTATTGATTGATTGATACAGATTTTTTTAATGCATTTCGATTCTGAAATCAGAACAGATACACAATCTCTCCAATAGTGAGTTGACACACAAACCCCCCACCCCTTATTCACTCATTTCATTTGCTCCAGATGGATATTATTGGTGTTATATTGTGCATAATTTTACTCATTTCCACAGATTTTGTGCTCACATAAAGCAGCCTCTCAGTTTAAACTGAGTTAGTTTTCACTTCTTATTGCACCTAAACAGTCAAATGCACACAAATAATGTAAAAAAAAAAGTGAACATAAACAGTTGAGTAAGAAAACGCATGTGTAATAGTACAATGGATCCATGTGTCAGGTCTTAAAGTGACAGTAGCCTGTATCAAAGTATCAAAGTGACAGTATCAATGTAAAATTCATGGCATATGAGATAATATTGAAAATATCTATATGGCACCTGTTCCTATATATACACACATATATATATATATATATATATAATTTCTTACTAAGAAGGAATATTATCTCATTATTTGGCTGCAGGTTTATTAGGCTACTGCCACTTTAAGACCTGACACACGGATCGATCCATTGTACTATTATATTTTTACTATCACGCATTTTTATTTTAATTTACAAATAAACATATTACATACATAATATTCCATCGATCCATCTTGTAATTTATTACAATATTTCATCATTAGAACAGAAGTCATTACGACTTCTTGTTCCAGTACCCATTCTGATGAACTGAGTTAATTCAGTGAACGATTCATCAGATAAATTAAACAAATAGTTAGTGAGTCTTTTTGAATGAAACGGACTACAAAAATCTATATTTCTATCCATCCCTAAAAAACTATTATATGGTTGACTAACTGTAACCAGTGGGGATAACACCACTCAAATGAATAATCAAGTTGATGTATTTCAGGGTGTATTTCAAATGTGCAACCTACTGAAATTAATCAGACACTTTGATTTTAACAAGTTAAAACAAGAAATCAAGCTTTACAAGGAGTTGGAAAGGAAAAGTAAAGTTGAAGAAGAAAAAACTCCTCCAGTGAATAACAAATCAACAGCAAGCAAATTGAATGAATTGAGTTAGGAATATCACATTACGATCATTAAATTAAATTTACGACAGTAGATTTCAAATCGAATTACCGAATACAAGCCAGCTGTTTACAGGGCCCTGCTCTATGAACCGTAGTTGCAGACTCGGAACACCAGTCGATCTCGGAAACGCAACATAAACAAACCGCAGGGTCAGCTAATCAAATTCAGGTGAACTGTAAATTCTATGTTGACTAAAAAAAAAAAAAAAAGAAGAAAAATCATGAGGAAAAATAAACACTTGTGTAACAAGCTTTTGCAGTGGGCTCAACTTTGCAGGCGGGCTGCATTATCCTTCCCCAATTCAATCAGCAGCGAGCAGCAGTCATGCCAGGGATGTGAATCCCCTATTCAAAGTTTCATTTTTTCATACAAATCATGCACAGCTTGTCCCTCGCATTCCCTTTGACATTTGTCTGGAAAAATAACCTCTTTATGCTTATTGCATTCAGAGGTGGTGGCAATAGCATGATGCTAATAACAATAAAGCAGTGGTTGACTCCAGCAGCCATGAAATTTGAGTCACTTTCTGTGCATTAACTGCAAAGTGGCAGATTAAATCACCCGGCGTATGATATACAGTCAAACGAGGCCATTACGGGAATGAAGCATGGGGCGGATGCCTCTCATCAAGATGGTGGTAGACGGGGGAAAAAAATAATAAAAAATAAAAAAAGGGAGGCAGTTATAGACATGACAAATACTGATGGAGACAGTTAAGAGGCTTGCAATAACAATGCTTTCAAGACACTTATGTGGAGGACTTGCTGAGCCACTCCCGAGTCGAGTATATGCTATTGGACAGATATATATTTCACAGATGATGCCTGATCAGCAAAACGCTTATTGCTTACTGCAAAGATAAAGCTTGATGCATTAGTTAAGTGATAGTCAAACCCCAAAATTTTGCAATACTATTTTATGATAAATCAGAGAGCCCGGTCAATACCGCACACCTACTGTAAGAAAATCCCATTAGCCGATGTGCGGTATTGACTAGTCATGGAGGCTAAACAATCGCATACTCTGCTGCCAATGAAAGCCTGCTTGCCGCTGTCAGAAAGATACTGTGAGATATAAGTGTTTATATGTGTTAGCACTTTACCATGATGCTTTCAAAGACTTAGCATCTCAAAATGTATGTCTACTCTTTTGTCAAGGCCCATTAGACAAGAGAAAGAGTCTTCGACTGGGGCGCTGAAGGCCATGAATGGTTAACGTAAGCTTAAAGGTGGAATACCTAAGATTTAGATGCCGCTAGAGGGCGCTACATTCAAAACAACAACACCGGCTTTGCTTGATGACGACGTGGAGAAACGCGGAATGATGGGAACTGTTGTTTTCAACTCCACCGTGGATAAATCAGTCAGACGGGAATCGAAAATTAGTTGTCATGGATGAGGTAAAGTTCGATTTCTATAAATGTTGCGTTTAATGACATGCATGTTTTTCATTAAACTGAAACAACCGCAAGAAAAGTCAGGTTTAAAGTAAATTATGGCGCTTTTCCACTGCATAGTACGGTACGGTTCGGCTCAGTACGCTTCGACTCGGCATGGAACAGTTCGGATCGCTTTGCGTTTCCACCGCAGTAGTACCCCTTCAAAGTGTGTGGGACTGATCGTTATTTGCGCGCGCCTCTACTGCCATGACATCATCTTAAAAGCGCCACATTTTCAAACCCACAACACAGGAACAATGGAGACTATCGAGGGGATGGAGTTCCTGATTCTCGGCATGTGGTTGTTTTTAACTGCTAGACGGAAAAATGTGTTTAAAATGAGGCTGATGGCAGCAAAACAAAAATACTGCTAAAAAAGTGTCTCGTGTCGCAAATCCAATGACGCTAGTGACGCTGGTAGTGACGATTCTGTCTGACCAATCAGTGATCTGCAGTGTTTCACGTCACATTTTAGTACCGCTACGGTACGCTTGGAACCTCAACAGACCAGGTACCATTTAAAGCGACCCCAAGCGAACCGTACTGTACCGTACCATGCAGTGGAAAAGCACCACAAGTGAGCCGTACCGAACCGAACCGTACCGTACTATGCAGTGAAAAAGCGCCTTTAGTTATCACAGATGTTACTGTACGAGTCACTGGACGAAGTGACTTATTTTTGTCTCAAGTCGTTGCTAATGGATCCAGACTTCGCCCTATGCTGCAATATGCATTTAGTTTTGCATTCATTTACAGAAATCAGCTGCTTGAATAACAATAGCTGATGTTATTAGATTTTTCAGGTGAGATTCTCAATTCGTTCAGTGAACGGATGCTCTGAGGTAAAGTTTTCAGAATGCAGACTCAGCAACGATTGTATTTAATTGTACAGTACAATCATAACATAGAGCAGACATTATCTTCATTTCATGTCATTAAACATAACAATATTTCTGGCCATACACTGATGAGAAAGTGCGCGTCCGGTGTGCGATAACGTTACTGTGGAGTTGTCCTAAACGTGGCGCGGCACTTCTTACCCTTTACAGCCAACAGTTCACATTCCAAGAATAACTGAAAAGAATAATTGTGCTCCATTCCATAACAAATGCACGAAACAAGCTGACGTTTGTTGCTTGATAGACGCTAACGCACAACTACAACTTCCGCATTTGTCCAGGACTACACGTAGTACGAGCGGAAACCGAGGTAAGCGGATATGACTTGATTGACTGGCGACTCCCAGCTCACCCCTGCTCACACGCCCCGTTTCCTTGGTTAAAATCTCAATTTTCTCGCGATTTAAACATTGTTTGAAACATTTGGAATATTGTAAGTTATCATCTTAACTAAATATATAACACTGGCCTTGTGATTTTGGGATATTTTAATGCAAAAATCTTAGGTATTCCACCTTTAACAAGAATCAAAGCTATCCTAGAAGGATTAAAAAGAGGATATCAAACGGGCAGAGAACTGTCAATTTTCCTGCTTTCCACTCTTTCATATTATGATCACAACACTGCAGACAGGGCCAGCCCATTCCTGCAGGAAGTTGTGTTGCAGTCCTATTTTAGTATTTTTTAGAGCTTGGGAGTCGTACTTCAGTACTTTTTAACCTAGGCTCATTTTTAAAACGCCGACATTTCTGCAAAATGATATTCATTGCTTCTTGCACATTTTGAGACACTTGTCCAGTGAGTACTGCTGAAAGTACACTCAGTTTCATCTGATGAACATGAATCTGACAACGTTGTGCAAAAAGTTTAATGCCCTATCATATTTGAAAATAAAGTACTGCCTACACTAAACCTACCCTAAACCAAACCAATATTAACAAAAGCAAACGATGCTAACAGGTGCTATTTTAGCTTGGTTCCATGAGTCTTTTAGTTTGTTTCTTGTGACTCATGCCCAAGCGTTCCACATCGCATGAGCGATCGAGCAAGTTTACTATGTAAGAAAAGCCATACATATAAAGCAGTTTATGTATGCAAAAGTCAAAATGTATTAGATCGCAAATCATGCACTATGGTAAACTTTTTTGAGGTCATAACATCATTAATAATCACAATTTGAGTGCAAGGGAATCAAAGTGTTTCGTGTTTTACAGCCACTGCAGGTCATTTCTGCTGGAAACTGCAGTAAATGTTATTCTTATTTTACATGTTTTTGGAGTTAGTAATCATTTACTAACATTTTTGGTTTAAAATGATACCCAATTTCACAACATTGTTGACATAATATAAAAACACCTTTTTTTTTTCTAAAATGACAAAAGAATATGATGTAAACACCCTCACATTCCCATTAGTTTCCATAGTAACATTATGTCTAAACTGGTCCTGACTGAGTTTGAACTTTTATTGAACCTGGATTATTCCTTTAAAAACTGCACAACATAGACACATCTCCTAAGAATTGAAAATAAAATGACTAGTAATAATCTTGAAAACAGAAGATTGTTCAAAAGCATGGAATTCTCTTTTCCCCTAAACTTTTTATTCTCTGGTTTGTTAGGTCATATCAAAAGGTTCTAATGCATTTTAATGAACACGACCGTTAATCTGCTATGCTTTTGTGCAGCTAATATGGATTAGCCTCTTTTTGCATGCTAGTGTTGCCAAAAAAGAGACTCTCAATCACTCCCACGACCATGTTTTCCTTCCTCCTCCATCTGGACACAAGCCTGACATGACTTTTACCCCTCTTACCAACCCTTAAAGACCCCAGACACTCATCTGAAAGGGGGGGTGCCCTTGCCAACCTCCTCCTCAAATCCATAGGGATGGGGGGATGAGCAAGGAGACGAGAATATAAAGAGGACAGAGGGCAAGAGGGCCTTTTCTCTAATTAGTGCTACAGAGCCCTAGAGACAAGGGTTGAAACAGTCTACACTGAGTTCATATTGGTCCTTTGTTTCTTTGTTCCATAATGTATTACCCAGAGCTCCGAATGCACAGACAAGCATGCCTGCCACTAGTGCTTTATTAATATTGTGCAGAGACTACATACACACACACACACACAGAATATATAAAAGCAAAGAGAAAAAGATACATACTAAAAGACCACTGCCCACAAATACATTCATTTCTAGATGCAAACACAAAATATATAACCAATTTCTATATGTACTCGGGTTGAACTAGGGTTGTCCTGAATTTAAAATGAGGAAGCAAACAGGATGCAGAATCACAATTTAAATTTGAATAAGAGGAAGCAGAATTAAAAGGAAATGCAATTCAAACAAACATACAGATATATAGATAGATAGACAGCCTGTCTGATACGCATGTGAAAAAAGAAAAACAACCAGCAGTCGACATTTGACTGTGCTCGAGGGGATTGAAAATGTGAAACCACAGCACTGATAAAATCAAAAATGTGACCTTGCAAAGAGCTCATGTATGATGGTTTATGTGTTCATCAACATTTGCATTAAAGGTGCTGAAGAACACGTATGCGTTTATCACTTTATTTCCCCAAACCAATGCCCTCCAGGAAAATATCAGACTGTTTTTACAGTTGAAAATCCAGAGATACCTAATGTTCACCTTGGAAATGTCATTGATGGTCATGGGAACAACCATCTACATGGTCAGGCCCACATGCTCATGACCAAATTGGAAAATCAAAACTTTCAAACAGTTTCTTATATAAATATGAGACAGGATTATCTAGTCGTAGGAGTTATTATTTTGACGTTCACATGAAAGTCTTTTAATAAGCCAAGCCAACATGCTACTGATGCTACGTGAGAAAAATCTGAAAAAGATTTGCAGAAGGTGTGACCAAATGAGTGGGTGATTACCGCCATATAGTGTTTTAGACAAACACCTTATTTTAACCTTAAAATTCGGTTTTAAAGTTTAAATGGACCTGACAAATCTGTGCACTGTTTTCTTGTAATTAGTTTTTATATATCTATTAGCTCTAAAAAGTGTAGCTATTATGGCCCTTGGTTTGCAGAAACACAAAACAGCCCAGTTACCAAAGCTTTGCAACATCCGTGAAACTCCAAAGAAAAGAGCTTTTTCTTAGTGTTTACACAGTAATAAATCTTGAAGCTTTCATAATGCACAGAAAATGGCTAAAGCAGCAGAAAAATGTACCACTGTACACTACCACCAGCTACCATAACCTATCTAACAAGAAAAAAAAAAGGGGGGGGGGGTCTATTCCCATGCAGCCTGATCATAAAGACAAACAAGCATTAACCCTGCTGTTTTAAAAAGCATCAGAGTTTTATTTAACGTCTTAAACCTTTAATTGGAGGCTAAGTTATTTCCTCCTTGAGGAACATGGAAACCGCACACCCCCTGCTCTAGAGCTTTCCATATCGAGAAAGGCTCGGAGGTGCTCCCCATCTGTGATTCTAACCAATTGAGCTCAAGAGGGTGCAGACCTCGTCCCGGCAGCCCTTGACTACGGCCTCTTAAACTGGGCAGGGAGGCTAACAAGTCTGGAAAGGCCCTGTCAACTCTTTCCCCCCCTGGGGTCACACATGGAAATGACTAAGGCTATTTTTAAGCAAGATATTGTGCTTTAACTAAAGAGGCCCTCCTCACCTTTAGGGTATGTCTGAAAATGTTACGGTGTCCATTTCACCCTTATTACCCCATCCGCTCCCTCTTTCTTGGTCTGGAAGTCTGTAACATCCCACTAAACAGGAAGTAGAAAGCGTTCATGTAATTGCTTTTTGAGCAGCTTCAAGTCGGGTCCCCTGGTGGTCTGATTTCTCATCTTACCACTTTCTCTCTAAAAACAGATGTGAACTCTGGCTAAAATTTAGATGATCTATTACATTTATGCATTTAGCTGACACTTTCCCCCAAAGCGACTTACAAAGGAGGAATACTGGCAAAAAGCAGTTCGTCACTGCTTTAGCCCTCAAAAATGACAAATAAACATAATAAAAGTAGCTACTTACGAGACACAAGAACCAATGATGCCTGGTACACACAATGTGTCCGTTAGATTTATTAGCCTATTTCTATAATAAAAACACTATTGAAATATTGTCTCATATTGCATATGGACTACTCTACTTTTATGATACATTGCAGTATGATAACTATACAGATAACCTTTTTATTCTAAGCGCACTCTGCAGGTTTGTTGTCTGTCGCTTTAAATGCTTGAGCTCGAAAACACAGTAAAACCAGCCAATTCTCATCCCACTGACGCTTTTGACAATACGTATACATCCAACTCACATGGCACCCTTTAGCATCAATATGAGACACAGATATATATGGGCCTACCCATAACCGAAGCGTGTTATATTGACGCTAAAGGGTGCCATGTGTGTTGGATGTATACGCATTGTCAAAAGCTTCAGTATATGATGCCCTAGAATGAGAATGTGTTGGTAAAACAGTAGTATTGTGAAATATTATTGCAATTTTATATAAATATTTTCTATTTAATTGATCTTTAAATGTAATTGCAAAAATAAATATATATAGAAATAAAATAAAAATCATACTGACCGAATAGCAGTTCCGTTAAATAACTGCATCAAATTTCACATACAGCATCTCTAAAATCAAGAAACTCCCAATAACAGAGTCACAAAACCTGTGCAAAGTGTAAGCTTGCTAAATCCGAAGGTTGCATGTGTAAATCTAATCTCATTCGTTTGAGAGTACAGTGGTCTGGTCTTCAGTCTGATCACTTTATGCCATTTTATTCAGTTGGAGCTGCAGTCCTCTCCAGGGCAAGTCACAACCCTGCAGGCCCAGTCTCTATACCTTTCATCTGATTTATACCATAAGTCTGCCCAAACACACACACAACTTTCAAGGACGAGAAGTGCATCATAGTAAGGGAAAGGCCAAGGAAGAGAGAGAGAAAGAGAGACTGTACATGTTTACAGAGCTAAATCAATAGAGGAGAGGACAGGAGAAGGTTGAGTCTAAACGAAGCAGCAGTTTTGGAGTGAATCAAGTAGCCCAAGATGTTGTCTCCTAAAGCTGCAGTGTGTCATTTTTAGATGCTAAAAATATTTTCTTCTAGTTTAATGTGGATGGACAACTAAATGCCAGGCTGATTTCCCCTAAACACAGTCCTAAACATTGCTCTATTTGTTTGAGCAGTAGCATGAGTTGGGGATCAGTTTGGAAACAACAAATGTTTTTACTATTCAGCTTGGTGCCATAAATGGCACAGAAATTACACACTGCAACTTTTAGGTGGGAACAGGTGGAAATCATCTTTGCGTACTCCTAACAATACAGTTGATGAAACAAAGAACAATGCAGTTAGTCATGAAGAAGGAGGTACAACCCTCCTGAGTTCAACAACACAGTTTTGTTCAATGATTTTCAGGAAACATAGCCTGGATGGATAGATGGAACTATGGATGGATGATAGACAGACAGATAGAAAGATAGACAACTATGTGGAAACTCCATTTCCCAAAATGGTCTTAAACTCAGATAGCTCTCTTTCTCTCAACACAGGGACATAGAAATTAAAACACTCAAGTATCTCCACAAACCCTATCCTGACACACTGATGGATGGCCAGGATGCAGAACCTCTCCCAGTAAGACCATTAGTGGAGTGAAGTGATGTCCAATGCACCAGTGCGTGACTGGGCCAGCTAGTGGATTGCCTTTATAAATGAGTCTCTGCTGAGAGCGCTGGCTGGACATTTCAGAGGAAGAGGAGAGGAAGGAATACTAGCTTTGGCTCTACACAGCTACTAAGGATCGCCAAACACAAAGTGAGCAGTGTGATGTATCCAATTAGTTCCTGTTTTAAAAATGAATCATTACCCTTCAGGTGTTTGGTATCTGTACCTACTTTTAACTGAAAATCAAAAGGTCAAGATGTTTTTAAATGTCAAAAATGACAATTCAAGTCTTTGACTTGATATGCGATGACGATGCGGGGCCTATGAAACAACACAAATGGCAAGAACAAAGCCCAGAAAATTTTCCCATTTTAGGCCTTAAAAAAACAAACAAATGACAGTTTTACAGAGGCAGCAATAAATCAGGCAGCTATTTTACATCATGACACGGAGCATGATTCTATCCTCCATAAGGTCCATATTATTCTTTATGCTTCTTAGAATCCAGATACTATGATTCCACCCTGGATGTAGATGTGGGGTTTCCCGGCAGGGGTTGGAAGTGACACAGCCTTTTGGAAAGCTCCGCTGGGGCGCTTTGACAAATGGACTGTCTGACGAGCACGGCATTCAGGGAGCAGGACCCTGTGCTCACGCCTCGTTTACCTGCCGCTACGCTCACTCGCTCATCCTGGATCTTAGACACACACGCTTTCTCTAGCAGCGACCCAGTTGTTGAAGATGTGAAAGTCAGGGAAGTCAGTGTGTACTGCAATAGATCAAAATGTGGCAACAGTGACTTTGTCGCCCTTTGTTTTGGTACAGTGTCGCGTTGAGTGGAACACTCTATCCGGTACATAGCCTGAATTCCCAAATTGGCAATAATATAATTATAATAATGTTTATCCACCTTCAGACACATTTACATAACTTTTTTTTTTAAATTTCCTCACTTGACCTGTAGATGTTAATCTTCTTAGGTTTATTTTTGGATGCATCTTTTTTGTTGTTCTCGTTTGCTGTTGTTTTTATGTATTTTAAGTATTTATGAACCCAGAAGTTAGCATTACCCCAACAAAAGTTGGATTAATGGGCCTACAAAAGCTGATTTAACAATTTAAGGTATACCAAAAAAATAATCACCTAAATAAATGCAAAACGTGGCCTACATTCGCACCTCCCACCCACCGGCTCCTCGTTATTTCACTGTCGAGATTTATACCTTTACATCTCTTCAATCCAATCACGGTCTCGTTTCGACGAGACTCCTCAACCGCACTGCCACAAACATTGACAACTGCAACAGTCGTCTCGACAGATCCGTAGGTGTGTAAACAACCTCGCTGCGCATGTGTGTTTGGGATTGTGACAAATTCCCAAACATGTCTCTGGCGACTTCCCGCTGCTTTGGTGTCAGCCAGACACGTCAGACACAGACGCAGGGCCCCGTGGGACGGGCGCGGAACAAGATGTCGCCTGTCAAGCGGGGAACATTTGAAAATAAATAACATCAGTGATGATTTGGGTTTACTTGTCACCGACGAGCTGGTGTTTTTGAGGAGCGATGCCGCCGCTGATCCTCTGGGAGAAGCAATCGCTCTTTTCCAGACCGGCATCTCCAAACAGATGTGCCTGATTTCCATTGCAGATCTCACTGCATAAATCCACATGAGGATTTCAATATTGGTCTTAACAAGCAGATGACAGCAAGCAAGGGGGTGATCATTCATAATTGGAGATTGGAGGCGGGAAAAAAAATGAGAGAGAGAGAGAGAGAGAAAAAAAAACAACAACAACTATGCTATAGGATTAAGCAGCTCTGAATATAACAGGAATACCAAATCTAGTTAAGAGCTTAGTTGATGCACAATGGCATGTTTTTCACCAGGTCTGTTGATGGACCTCATGAATATTAATAAGCAATTCCCCAGGAAACAAAAGGTTTGTGATTTTGTATGCAAGCTTATTGAGAGCTAATTGTTCTTGGTTTACCAACAGTTAGAGCTTAAATTGTGGCACAGCAAAGAGGTTTTAGATAATGACTACTACAGTGGATTACCAATTAGAAAGCAGCTGGGGCTTAAAAAAATTGAACTAATTAATCAAGTTCCTAGCCTACCGAGCAATATTTTTGTACACAACCATTGCTAGGATGTTATCATGTTTATGCAATTCTTAACATTTCCAGGTTTAAAAGTCAGAGCTTGGAAACAACATTATATTCTGGAAAAACACAAAAAAGATCCACTACCAAGGATGTAATCTGAATAAGCCTGTTTAGTATTGCTTATATTTCATGGTACAGATCCCATACATCAACAATTAAAGATATAAAAATCAAAATTGACCCTTTTTATTAAAATTATATTAAAAATGATAAATATATACATATGAATATTAACTATTAAAGCCTATCATGATTTATTATCAGGTATAGAAATGCTAACACCAGTAGTTTAATCCTTGGGTAACACACAGACTGATAAAAGTCATAATCCAATTGCACCGCAAGTTGCTTTGGATTAAAGTGTCCAATAAATGTAACGTGAATTCGGTTTTATCTTTCACATGCAGACTAATTCATGAACGTTACTGTGTACCTGCGTGTCTGACTATGACTGTAGTATTTCAAAGTACGTAGGTGAAACACAAGGTCTGCTTGTAACAATAGCAATCATCTCCAGGACCTTAAGGAGAACCAGCTGCTGCGAGCAGTCGATTAGAGGTTAGGAGCTGGATGAAATGCACTTGAGTCATACACATGAATCTCCCTGCCTCGGCTCTATCCAGAGATTACATATCATAATGCTCTTCTGGCAGCAAGGCAAAGTCAACCAGCTCCAAGCATGCAGCAGAGATTTGACTTCCACTGGGAGACTCCATAAGTCATCAACACAATGACTGCTTCTTGGGAGTGGAAATGCACCTTGTGGAAGGAATAATGGAGAACATGGAGCGCGTGGGGTTTCTGAAAGAGTTTTAGTTCTGTGGTCAAGGCAGAGGTGTGGCAAAAAAGATTATTTGCCTGAGCTTCCTGTCTCTGCAGAGGATACAGTGTTATTAATGGACACATGAAGGAATGAAGGAGGAGAGAAAGGTTGAAGATAAACGATACCCCTTTTTCATTAAATGTTAATCTCTTTAAACCATCAACAACAGCGCTCTACCAATATTTGTTTAACTTCCACTATCAACACATGAACTTGGACACTAGGATACAATGTTTGTACACTCAAGACAACCTTTACAGCTTCTGTTCTAAACTGTGATGAGCCTGTTTTTGTTTTTTTTAAATGACCGATCAAGTTTAAAGACTTCTAACCTCAAATAGATTATTGCCAAAAAAACAAAAAAAAAAAAAACTGTAACTGTAGTGGTGTTAATATCAAGTTACTTTAACATTACTCATTACAGTACAGTAACATTACAGGAATTTGCTTTAAAAATGATACCCGCCTTATGCTACGTTCACACCGGATGCGAATAGCACGTTAAGGCGTGAATGATTTCAATGTTAAGTCAATGCAAAGATGCGTTATGCACGTAAAAAATTCTTGCGGCAAGAATGAGGCGTAGAGCGCAGCGCGGTAGACGCGAACATTCGTGCGAATGGCGTCTCATTCGTGCGACTGGCGCGAATTGAACGTCTGGCGTGTTAGGCGCATTAAGCGCAAATGATTTAGTTAGTGCTATTTGTGCATTCAGGCGTTTGACGCAAATTCGCGTCTGCCACCCGAGTTGAAAAATCTGAACTTTGGCATCAATTCGCGCCGCGTTAACCAATCAGGAGCCTGCTGCTTGCGCATGTGGTTAAGGATCTGGATGCTTCAATAAATTATTTTGTAATATGACTAAATGCCTGGTGTGGTTCTAATGCAAAACAAAGCAAATATTTTATCACTTAAAAATTTATTTCAATATAAGAGACATGTTCATTTTGAATTGAATGTTATTTATTCCATATCTAGATTATATGAAATATTATTATGATGTAAAGACAACCAACATACATGTGCATAAGTTCGTGTCTG
Organism: Pimephales promelas; assembly: GCF_016745375.1. The sequence goes on along the minus strand of NW_024121876.1, from coordinate 5,378,929 downwards.
GACGTGAGAGAGGAAAACTAAAAAATGTAAAAAAATAAATCACAGGACAGGTTAATAACTTTGAGGCTGGCTCTATTTATCATCAAAACAAATGACAGATAAGATGGATGAGGGTGAGGGTGATCCTCGCTCTGATGCAGGACAACAGGTCATCAAACTGGCCGCAGGACAGGTGGAAGTACCGCTGACAGTGGCCGTCATCCAGCGTATCTCCTGGAGCGAGCAAATGGTGAAACTCGCCAAACGGTTCGCCGGACACAAATACGGTGACGATGAGCCCCACGCCACTGTTCTGCTCTCCAGAGAAAATACAGAGCGTTGACTCTCTCGATGACTCTCTCGGTCGACATAAAAAAATGGCCGCCAACGGATTTCGAATCTAACGTGTGTGACGGGCGTAAATTTCTCTTTAAACTTTTGTTTTTATGCACGTCAATTTCACTCTTGACGCGCGAATTAACACAGTGTTCAAGCGTCAAACTAGACACGGTAGATGCGAATTTGACACCCTATTCGCATCTGGTGTGAGCATTAGAGTTACAACAGCTTGTCACTGGGGCTTTATCCTAAAAAAGGACATCTTTGTACTGTCACTTTTGATCAATTTAATGCATCCCTGCTGAAATCATACTAACCCTAAACATTTGAACATCAGTGTGTTATATTTATGACAGAGAGACAGACATACAGAAAGATAGACTGTGTTATACTGTGAAACACAAAGATGAATAAAAACAGATTTTGGATCGTGAACTGTCTGTACCTTCAGGGTTTATGAAAAAGGCTGTTGAGATCAAAGTGAAACATCGTTAAATGGGCCCTTAAAGAAGGGCCCGGACAAAACGAGATCAGATCATTTTTGATTAGTCTCTCAGGTCTTGGGGTTTGAGCCTGGTTCAGAATAATGAGTTTTAGCTTTGGGTTAATGAAGCTCATTCACTGCTGCCGTTGTGACAGCTTAGCACAGCCTTAATAAAATAATCATCCCCTTCACCTAATTAAACCAAAATAATCTCACCCACCCGCTGACCCTGAACAAGCCCCTAACCTCTCGTTCGGGGACTATGGGAAATGGCGAGATCGTTCACACCATTTCTTTTTCCTCCACTCTTAGAGGAACGCAAAAATAAAAAGATGGTGAAATCCTGATTATCTGCAACAGTACTGCCGGCTATAAAACGCAGGGTTTTAAAATGGCTCGTTTCATTGAGCATCCCCTGCCACCTTCCCAAGCTTGCGTGAGACGCACTCTCCGCTCGGCTCAGGGAGTAATTGACTCTGGTTTGGTATCACACGCTCATTGCTAATTTGGCGGCATGTCTTATCATATTACTAGTGAGAATAAGGGGCCTCCCAGCGTCCACCCCCTCTTTTTCCTTTAAGGTTACACTGCAACAAAATAGCTCCAGCAGTCATTATTAATGAAGGTGCGGAAGAATTCATTTCTTATTTATGAGAAGCTAACCAACTGGCAAGGCTTCTGACGGCCCTATTAATGATCTTTAGTGGGCCTCGGGCGGATTCTGTTCTGCTCGCCCAAATCCACTGTTTTCTTCCTCTCAGTCCATCTCTGATCAACTCCCTCACCGGCACACAGAGGGAGGCGCTATATTAGACGTAACAGAGGGGGGGTTGGGACGGAACTCAAGGGAAGGGACCGTTGATCAGGCTCAGCTCTGGTGGAGAGAGGCAGACAAATAACAAATGACAGGTCTGTGATTAAATCAAAGCTGCAGCCGTAAGTGTTGAAGTATCAGCCTGTCACTAGCAATCTAGAGCTGGTTACGCCACTTTCCCCATCTCTACAGCCTTGTATACTCTATCTTTACCCATAATGCACCACCATTGTGCGTATCTCTTTCTCTCCCACACACAAACAGCAATTTATTTGTGATCAGCCTTTTAAGTTACTTCTAAAATGCATAGGTTAGTATAGAACCCAAGGTCAAACACCAAATCCTAACCCTTACATACCCCAATGAATGTGGAGATGACTCATTGTAGACCACCTTAGAAATGGCATAGCAACACCCTGGCAACTACCAACATTGCGATGATGAGTTTTGAAAAGGAAAGCGCCTCTCACATTTCCTGCGCAAGGTGAGAGGAGCTGCATGGACATTTAGCAAAAATGGTCCAACGAATTTGTCCATTGCAACTGCAATGCCCATTATGTGATGTTTTACAATAATCACATTCATACAAATAAAATGCCAATTTTGCATTTAATTCATAAAGTGCACATGAAGGCAAAAAGGTTTTGATGCTATGTTTTCAGACAACAGTACAGGGGAACAGTAGTGGACAATCATATTGATGGGAAGAAGATGTATGTTCACAAGATTTTATAAATAAAATGGAATGAAATCATGTGCTTTCGTTCATGTGCCAAATATCTCAATATCCAACTTCTCGTTTCATAAAAGGCCACAGAGTGAATTCGGAATAAGACATTTACCTTATGCACATAGTCCAGGGCTTCTCATGCGACCATAATACCCGAGGGCCCAGAGGCTTATATGTCCTCTTCGCTGACCCACTGAAAGCTGTAACTGCTGCACAACAGGGAGATTGTCTGTAGCTCCAGATATGCATCAATACCAATGGCCCACAGCCAGACTGAACATATCTCAAAGAATCTGAGATGGCGCCCTGGGTAAACGGCAGTGCATTTGGTATGGCAGACAATAAAGGGCATTATGTTAGCACTTGCCGTCCCATTATGGTGCATTCATTATAAAGTCTGTTTCCCTCAAATACCTGAACATATAATACCAGAGTACTGTTAAGACAATACTGTAAGCCTTGCTTTATACTGAACAACAGACTCCAGCTTCACATTTTTTTCCAGAAATCCTATAAAATATAGCCAAATACTTTTATAATTGTTGCAAGAACATAGCAAATTTGGCCAATTACCCCAACTGGCCAATGTTGTAGCACTGCTAAACACTCGTCAGGGATTGTAATTCTAGCCTGCTTTATTTCAAAGTTAAAACGCTCTCGCGACAGAACATTATGCCACAGATTAAAGGCTAAAAGACTTTTACAGCCTCTATAGAGAGCATTCAATTTGTAAATTCAAAGCGAATTACTACCAAGGTCTTTTCAGTTCTTCTAAAATGTCTGAGAATTCAGAACATATTCTTCAGCTTGATTGATGAACCTGGGTATTTTTATAACACAGAAAAAAGGTTTTGTTAGTGAACTGTCATATAGTAATTTTTCCCCATTATATATATATATATATATATATATATATATATATATATATATATATATATTTTTTTTTTTTTTTTTTGGATACATAGCCATGCCATAGATATCTAGACATTTTTACATTATTGCAAAAACTATAATATATTAACTTTATTGTTGCAATTACATTTCGTGCCACTGGTAACACAAAACAAAAATTCAACATTGGGAGACATGCGGGGTATAGCCTACCCATCTCAAACCCACAAGCCAGTCCTTTGGGAAATATGACATGTACGTGACAGACGGTTGGTTTGAGCGACCTGACCAAGAGGCACAACCTTTATATACACCAGCCATTACAGATTTCACAAGGGTCACCAGCACAGGGTCTTCCTGCCTGCCAGACACCATCAAATCGTTTTACACGAAAACGCTCTATGTTCTTACTATTAACCCTGAGGCATGATGTGGGGGAGTCACTTTTAACCAGGAGAGACACAGTTCTAGAAACATATAATATTTACAGCCGAGGTAATAACCAGCACATTGGAGAAAAATAAAGAAGAGAGTATCTCTCTCACTGCAACACACATACATGGCTGCTCAATCAGACAATGGAGGCTTACTCTGAATGTGTGCACTGGAGAGGAAGTGACCTTATGAAACAATCCGTCTGAATTGCAGTTGCTCATCGTAATGTTATGGGTCCCTGAACTGGAAAAAGATTTAAAAGACATTTAAACCTGATGGACCAGTGAGAACATACTGAACAGTGATTTTAAATGCAATAACATGGGCTGTGCAGAGGTTATGTCTACGTGCCCTTTTCAACCCTCAACGTTACATCATAAAAAATTGCTTCAATAATATCATATCACAAAACAAAAAACAAATTCTAAGCTTTACTACCACAAAGCAGCTGTCATATTCCATGCTATTCCAGTAACAAAGTAAGTATTCATGTACATGAATGTAGCTATTGGAAGCATATATGCAAATAAACAGAAATTTGACATGCTGCTTTGATGAGTTTTAGGCAATATGGGTTTAAGGCTAGGCAATAAAGCCTGTGTTAACGTACATTACAGAAGTCTAATGTCATGATAAAAAACAATACAGTGTGTACAGAGTTTTGTAAAGACATGTGGAAACTAATGGTAACATTATTTTAAAGTGACATAATTACAAGTTACTACATGTACTTAATGGAGTAATAACAGTAAATTCTGCATAATTGCAAGTAACTAACCCTAAACCAAACTCTACCCTCTAACTTTAATTCTATAGTAAGTATAAGTAGTTTGTCAATATTACTCAGCGATTATATAAAAAAAAAAAGTGTAACCAAACTAATAATTTCACCCAAATAGAGGGAATATTATATATATCGCCATTGTAGAGCTAAAAACTCTAGTATCATCAAAAGCGATACTTTTCAGGAAAAAAACAAAAAAGCTGAAATTGTGGCTTTATATATGGTCAGGCACTTGCAGGTGTCATCATATTATTCACATTTTACTAAAATCGAGCTCAAATGGAGTTTACGCAGATTTTGACCAGCAAATTTCAAGGAAATTCAGACACACGTGTTTTGTCTGTCATTTGAACGGCTGCATCTGAGGCAGTAAGTGCATCACATTACGTTTTCATCAACTTTTAGGTTTAAGTTTAACATGTTTATTATAACTATGTGGGCACTCATTTTTTTCTGTCATTTGGCCAAAATCTCATGTTATTAAAGATGAAGTGCTACGCACAGGCTACTTAAGATAGTATTGGCTATGACTCTAACACAAATTCTAAACTAACTTTTCGCCTTAAAAACATAATATAGTAAAATATTTATATAACCATATACATATATATATATATATATACAAATTGTTTTTTTTTAATCTACCCTTGCATTGCAAACAAGCAGAGACGGTCCAAACTGACAAGAAGTGAAGTGGGAGAGAAAGAGGAGGACAAGAAGGTACCCGAGCCGGGACACGCAACATGTCATACTCAGAGTACTGCCCATGATGAGGCTATCGGCTAAGCTTGCACAAATAGTCACATGAATGTATTCATTTTCTCTCATTATGTACAATTTCATCACGGGAGTCCTTTTTTTGTGGCACGTTACCCTCTCTATCCATTTGGTAGCATTCATTTTTCCTGTTGGTTCGTACTAATGCTCTTCCTGCTCTTTGCCTACACTTCCTAAAAGTGCATGGATCCAACGAGTCATCAAGTACTGCATTAGTTCTGAGTGCACTCCAAGTTTCATTCACTCATTTTCTTTCCTCGCTCACTTTCTAACACACAAACCTGATAAATAACTCATGTTATAGCCCTCAAAACTCTCTTCCATTACCCCTTCTCCATTCATTTCACAGTCCCAGAAGCCTCCATGTGTCCTGTGCTTCAGACACTCTCTGCTCTGGGAACGAAAAGTCCCCTTTGGGCTTTGCATGAAGGTAATAAGGATGGGGAAAATGGAGGGAGGAATTGATTGGGGAATTCCAGGCCTGGTGGGCTTTGAACATCAAAAATCTTTCAAAACTCAACCACCATTCCCTCTTCTCTATCCTCAGAAGGAAGGAAAAAACAAAAGGATAGGCACAATAGAAGTGGCATCTGTGGTAAAGGCATCAAGGGCCTGTCTCTGTCAAATTATAACACATCCAATAACTCGATCCTTTCTCACACTTACAAATTAGTCCATTAAGCTGTCGGCAGCAAACAGAAGAGGGGACGGATTTGGAGGAATACAAAGACAAATTGTCGGCTGTTATTCAATGTCCTGTCAGCCGTAACAGCACTTATTGATGATGATCTGGCGTGGCTAGCTTAGGGGATATGACAGAATAAATATCAATGTTCAGCAGTGGTCAGGGTTGACAATACCTCTGGATAAAGTAGATTTCCAATGAGATTTATAAACACACTACATTGACCTTAAAGGTGCATTGAGTAATTCTGATGTTTTGCTTAAGTAGGTCTACAATACCTAGAGAAAGCTATTCAGCACTGTTAAAACCTCAATGATATAATATTTTCACACACACACAAATGTATATATTGTTATTTATGTGTATCTTGGAATAAATATATATTTTTAATGGCAGCGGAACATGGAAAGATGTTACATAATCTACAAGTAGAGGTTAAACCATCCAAAGTAGAGGTCTTCATGGGTCTACTTGGATCCGAAAACCCGAGATCCACACGAATTTGGGTCCAACGACTTCAATGAAAACATTATTGCGTGATTTTTTCTAAGTTCTCTCTGAATCCGTGCTTCTACATGCAATAGGGCTTGAACGAAGTTAGATTTTTTTTTTAAAAAGTTGACATTTTATGTGATGGAAGCCGAGTCGACAAGTTGCTGATGACGTTGTTGATGAACAAATAAGCCAAATAAGCACAAGGAAATACACAACACAACAAATGTCACGTTGTGGGTTTTGTTTTGCTTTGTGTATCACGTGTTTCCTTGTTTGTCATGTGATCCTACCATGTGTCTTGTCTTTTGTTATGATGTTGCTCAGTGTCCACAGGTGTTTCTTATTTACCACACCCCCTTGTTAGCTTGATTAGCTTGTTTGTCTGTGCATTTATACCCCTGTGTTTCAGTTGTTGGTTGTCGGTTGTTGTTTAAATGTCACTCGGTACCTGCCTGTTCATCTGTCCTGTTCTGAGTTCCCTGGATTATCGGTTAGTGTTATTAATAAAAGCTTGCGATTGGATTCACTCTCTGTTTCGTTCCTGACCGGATGTGACAGAACAACCGACCGCAAATGAATCCAGCAGCACAAATCCGGGAGTTTGCTGGTCAGATCGCGGCCTTGGCCCTGAATAGTTGTGATTTGTTCCAGTATACCTGGGGGTTTGTTCCTCTCGCTGCCTCCTGCTCTCTCGGTGATGAGGCTATTAAGCTGTGTTACCAGCTAGGGGCTAAGGAGGTCAACCCGAGGGAGCTCCCCAATCTCTCGGGTCTGAACTGGAGAGAGGCGATCTCCGTTTGTGAAGAGAGTTTCATTCCAAAGCTCACCGTCAGCCCTGCCGAGCCTGCGCTCACCGTCAGCCCTGCCGAGCCTGCGCTCACCGTCAGCCCTGCCGAGCCTGCGCTCACCGTCAGCCCTGCCGAGCCTGCGCTCACCGTCAGCCCTGCCGAGCCTGCGCTCACCGTCAGCCCTGCCGAGCCCGAGCTTTCAACGCTGGTTCCGTCCAGCTCTCCAGAGATTGAAAGCTCTTCACCGCTGGTTCCGTCCAGCTCTCCAGAGTCTGAATGCTCTTCGCCGCTGGTCCCGTCCAGCTCTCCAGAGATTGAATGCTCTTCACCGCTGGTTCCGTCCAGCTCTCCACAGATTGAATGCTCTTCACCGCTGGTTCCGTCCAGCTCTCCAGAGACTGAATGCTCTTCACCGCTGGTTCCATCCAGCTCTCCAGAGACTGTATGCTCTTCACTGCTGGTTCCGTCCAGCTCGCCAGAGACTCTATGCTCTTCACTGCTGGTTCCGTCCAGCCCTCCAGAGACTGTATGCTCTTCACTGCTGGTTCCGTCCAGCCCTCCAGAGACTGTATGCTCTTCGCTGCTGGTTCCGTCCAACTCTCCAGAGACTGTATGCTCTTCACTGCTGGTTCCGTCCAGCCCTCCAGAGACTGTATGCTCTTCGCTGCTGGTTCCGTCCAGCCCTCCAGAGACTGTATGCTCTTCACTGCTGGTTCCGTCCAGCCCTCCAGAGACTGTATGCTCTTCACTGCTGGTTCCGTCCAGCCCTCCAGAGACTCTATGCTCTTCACTGCTGGTTCCGTCCAGCTCGCCAGAGACTGTATGCTCTTCGCTGCTGGTTCCGTCCAGCTCTCCAGAGACTCTATGCTCTTCGCTGCTGGTTCCGTCCAGCCCTCCAGAGACTGTATGCTCTTCGCTGCTGGTTCCGTCCAGCCCTCCAGAGACTGTATGCTCTTCGCTGCTGGTTCCGTCCAACTCTCCAGAGACTGTATGCTCTTCACTGCTGGTTCCGTCCAGCCCTCCAGAGACTGTATGCTCTTCGCTGCTGGTTCCGTCCAGCCCTCCAGAGACTGTATGCTCTTCACTGCTGGTTCCGTCCAGCCCTCCAGAGACTGTATGCTCTTCACTGCTGGTTCCGTCCAGCCCTCCAGAGACTCTATGCTCTTCACTGCTGGTTCCGTCCAGCTCGCCAGAGACTGTATGCTCTTCGCTGCTGGTTCCGTCCAGCTCTCCAGAGACTCTATGCTCTTCGCTGCTGGTTCCGTCCAGCCCTCCAGAGACTGTATGCTCTTCGCTGCTGGTTCCGTCCAGCCCTCCAGAGACTGTATGCTCTTCACTGCTGGTTCCGTCCAGCTCTCCAGAGACTGTAGGCTCTTCACTGCTGGCTCCGTCCAGCTCTCCAGAGACTGTATGCTCTTTACTGCTGGTTCCGTCCAGCCCTCCAGAGACCGTCCAGCCCGTCCAGCCAGAGACCGTCCAGCCCGTCCAGCCAGAGACCGTCCAGCCCGTCCAGCCAGAAACCGTCCAGACCGTCCAGCCAGAGACCGTCCAGCCCGTCCAGCCAGAAACCGTCCAGACCGTCCAGCCAGAGACCGGCCAGACCGTCCAGCCAGAGACCGTCCAGACCGTCCAGCCCGAGACCATCCACTCCCCATCTGCCCTTCACCCGGGGACTCAACCCAAATATTTTTTGGGGGGGGGCCCAGTGTCCCAGCCACGGCCGCCTGAAGGGCTCTCACCGCCGTGGCCGCCCGAAGGGCTCTCACCGCCGTGGCCGCCCGAGGGGTCTTCACCGCCGTGGCCGCCCGAGGGGTCTTCACCGCCGTGGCCGCCCGAGGGGTCTTCACCGCCGTGGCCGCCCGAGGGGTCTTCACCGCCGTGGCCGCCCGAGGGGTCTTCACCGCCGTGGCCGCCCGAGGGGTCTTCACCGCCGTGGCCGCCCGAGGGGTCTTCACCGCCGTGGCCGCCCGAGGGGTCTTCACCGCCCTGGCCTTCGCCTGGTCCTGCTCCGCCCTGGCCTTCGCCTGGTCCTGCTCCGCCCTGGCCGTCGCCTGGTCCTGCTCCGCCCTGGCCTTCGCCTGGTCCTGCTCCGCCCTGGCCTTCGCCTGGTCCTGCTCCGCCCTGGCCTTCGCCTGGTCCTGCTCCGCCCTGGCCTTCGCCTGGTCCTGCTCCGCCCTGGCCTTCGCCTGGTCGTCTGCTCCAAGTCTGGTCCTGTTCCCCTGCACAGACTTGGCCCTCCTTCCCTCCCCCAGGACCACCTCCGCGTCACCACCCTCCTGAACTTGTGTTTTGGGTTTTGTTTTGGGTGTTACACTAGGGGCGTCGGGAGCCGCCCATAGGGGGGAGGCTATGTCACGTTGTGGGTTTTGTTTTGCTTTGTGTATCACGTGTTTCCTTGTTTGTCATGTGATCCTACCATGTGTCTTGTCTTTTGTTATGATGTTGCTCAGTGTCCACAGGTGTTTCTTATTTACCACACCCCCTTGTTAGCTTGATTAGCTTGTTTGTCTGTGCATTTATACCCCTGTGTTTCAGTTGTTGGTTGTCGGTTGTTGTTTAAATGTCACTCGGTACCTGCCTGTTCATCTGTCCTGTTCTGAGTTCCCTGGATTATCGGTTAGTGTTATTAATAAAAGCTTGCGATTGGATTCACTCTCTGTTTCGTTCCTGACCGGATGTGACAACAAACCAGTCTAAACACAAACACATGACAAACCGGGAACGTCAGAGCTTTGTTACTAAACCAGATATAAACCAAACAGAGGTGGAAGAATGTGTGCCATTTATGAGTATGTTCAAGTTTACATTCTCTCAAAACTGTCAAAGTTTAAGTTTAACATTCTGAAATAAATTGCTTAAGGGAGTCATGACATGTAAAATCAAATTTTCCTTCATCTTTTGACACGCAAGAGATCTTTGCAACATTAAAACCTCCTGCAAGTTTTATTGCTTAAATGCTTTTTTATATATTTATAATGAGGTGGCTGGTTTATGTAACAAAGCTCTAAAATGGCTCATTTGGATGTTGTGGGATCTGTGATGTCACACAGGCAATATTATTTGCATATGATTGCCTCTAGAACAATAAATCAATGAATAGTTTTCCGTTTACACTGGATAAAACATGTAGATGCTTGTTCAGTTTCTTAAAGTGGATAATTTCAGACAGGCCCAGAATAAGGGTTGTGGACATATGACGCTTATCTGCAAACCCCACTGTTGTTATAAGCGAACATCAAAGAACATAAAACAAAAAAGGATAAATCTGTCATAACCCCTTTAAAAGATAGAAAGAAAAAAAAGAATACAATGGCTTGTTATAGGCCTCATGTAAGTGTACATCATTTTCAAAAGTTCTATTCATCTCTTTACATGCAAACCCTTTTTAAGTTGAAATTGGAAAATGTGGAATGAATACTTGATGCACCCTTGAAGTTTCACCTAAAGCATCTATACCTTTATAATATTTGTCTCTTTTTTTGTAGAGACAAATGTGTCCTCATTTTAAGTCAATACTTTTCAATACTAGACGCATCAAAACATGAATGCAGTTATTTCATTCATCTTAAACAAGTGATAATTAATATCAACACAAAAGGCACATAACTACAATTAAAGAGTAACTATGCTGTTCATAAAGTGTAAAACTTACAGTCTAACAGACTCAAAACTATTCTTGTAATCTAATCATCAACAAAGGGTATGTTCACACCTAATCAAAACTCTTACGCTCTGTCTCTACACACAGATTTCTTCGCCCAAGCCATGCGTCTGTTTTAGTTTCTGATCAGTAGCTATAGGAGAGAGAGAGCTGCATATATCTGGTTAATCACCCTAGTTCCTCGCTTCGCTTCAGGAAGTGCCGACAACTAATGAAATCATGCAGGAATTAAGTTGTTAAAGAGCTCAACATTGCTGCTTGGCTCATAACAAGCCTGAAAAGAAGGACTCTACCCAACCAAACCTCCCCTGCTTTATCTTCCTGCTCTTCCATATTCCATCTCCAAAACCAAGCCAACAACAGCTTTCATCCAAGACATTTAAAAAGCTCAAATGAAAAGCCTAAAATGAGAGAAAAAATCTGTGTTGGATGCTAGGATTGAGGATTCAAGGCCTGTGGGAAGGAGAGAAGGAGACTAAAGGGAGGTGGACAGGAGTGTGGGTTGGGCTTAACAAGCCAGGATCTCGTAGATTTAAAGGCGCTTCTAAAATTTTTTGGAAGCGTGTTTGGACAGAGGCCATAGCGAACAGCTTGGCCAGCTGAGCGGCAGTGCAGCGGGATGCCTAATAAGCCCCGCGCAATTTTTCACCCCATATTTTATCAATAAAAAAGCAGTTTAAAAAAACCCACCGCGGACCCAGCTCTGTGCCGTCCACCATCTGGAGCTGCCTTTCATTCTCTAATCCTACCGTCATTAAAACGTTTCTTGGCAGTTTGAGGCTCGTTCCCCGTGTGCAGATGTGGAGCGAATCTTCAGACGCTCTCCTGATCAAAGAGCTCTCGCGTCTATGCCAGACAGAGAAAACTTACCGCCTTCTGGCTACCGCAGGCCAGGCTGGAGTTACAGCTAACATTATTTATTTATTTACAAAGTTATTTATTTATCCCCGCACTCCCACATGAGTACAGGTCAGCGCAGAATGAAGGCATCCTCATCTCTGCTTCTGTAGGCCATAACAGTGTTCTTTCATTACGATTTCACCGACGGGTCAAAAACCGAAGCCCTTGGATCTGCATTTGGCAGGACCGCTAATTCATACGTCACACTTTCATAAAAGTCCCAAACTGCAGTTTCCCAATCTAACTACTCTGACATCACAATCTAACTACTCACCCTGACATCAAAATGACTAAAAATCAGTTTTACACAACATCAGCCATTCAATCAACAAACTCACCAAGGCTGCATTTAATTGACCAGAAATACAGTGAAAAAAAAAAATATATATATATATACTAAAATCAAACAGACAAATGATAGACTGAAGCATCTGTCTCAGAATGTTTTGTATGAACATTTGTTCCGGAAAAACAATTCGCTCTATTCAAGCTTGTTTTATTTGACAAGATGCATTTTAGATGCATTTAAGTTCACGGATGGAAATGCAAGGGCCTGGCCAATGCACTGCCAATACATTCCAGCAGGGATGACTGAGAAATGAGTTAGCATTTTAGCACTTCCGGTTTCATTGTCCCAAAGTCAAGTTTGTTGGTTAAATGCCTGAAATAAGGTCAGTGGTTAACAAGCTATTTTACACTATTCTAAATCAAACTTTTTTGTTTGATTTAGAGGTGGTAAAAGTGAAGTCCAACGGTGTTCTTCGTTTATAGCCAACGTTTAGTTGTTTACTTCTGCAGATTGCATTTTAGACTTTGAAATTCATAAAAATTGTCTTAATTTGTGAAGATTATCATGATAAACAAACATGTAACAGTCATAAACATTAGTTGGTCACAGAGGTTATTTTCTAAAATTATATTTTTGATGAGGGAACTGGGTGATGCTAGGTTAGCCTACAAAAATTTGTCATCACTACAGCACTATGTGCACTCTTGAATCTGGCGCTAACTCGGCTCAGCCTTTGTTGCTGTTAAAGGGATACTCCACTTTTTTTTTGAAATAGGCTCATTTTACAACTCCCCCAGAGTTAAACAGTTGAGTTTTACTGTTTTCGAATCAATTCAGCCGATTTTCTGATATAGAATAAGAATATCAGATATAGAATAAGAATATCAGTAACCAGACAGTTTCTGGTCTCATTGACTTCCATAGTAGGAAAAAAATATACTATGGAAGTCAATGAGACCAGAAAGTGTCTGTATACTGATATTCTTCTAAATATCAGAAAATCGGCTGAATTGATTCGAAAACGGTAAAACTCAACTGTTTAACTCTGGGTGAGTGGTAAAATGAGCCTATTTCCAAAAAAAAAGTGGAGTATCCCTTTAAGTTGCACAACATTCTCAAAATGAATAATTTATTAAATGCACGCTGGTCTGTTATTGTATAAACCTCGACTTTATATTTTCACGTCCTTAAACATGACGCGAAGCAACTGTAATTAGTTGCTTAACATGTCGGTCAGACGTCCTCTTGAGTGGTCCTTGGCAGATGAAAGTTGCAATGGAGTGCAGACCTTCTGTATTATAAATTTTAAGGCCAGTAGTTTGTTGAGGGTTGTTTTTTGTTTTTTTTTTAGGGAAGGACTGCATGCCTGCACACATATATTCAAACACGCATACCTGTGGAGTGGGCTCTTAATACGTGTGTGATCAGCGTTCTCACAGGTTCACATTTTTGAAGTTTGCGTAGAGAGAATTTAAGAGTTTTCTGTTAAAATAAGTTAATAAGCAGTCTCTTTAACTTCCTATTATCACCGTAAAGCCGCTTTGGAACAATCCTTTGTTAAAAGTGCTATATAGATGAAGATGACTTGACCTTCTGGCTACGCGCGACTAGGCGCTAATTAACTCAAGTACTCAAGAATGAAATGTTTAAAAATAAATAAATCCCATTTAAACCAAATATGTAATTATACAGGTAAATTCTTGCTCTGCTGTAAAATACATAAATATTTACAACATCTACTGTAGGTATTGCTAAATGAATTGAGATCTGGAGCACATTTGGAACCTAACTAAGCGTAAAAAAAGACTTTTACTTACTTGAGTAGAGTGTGTTTCAGACCTAACATGTTCCTATCCATCATAGCTTTATACAGTATATTGTGTAAAAAATTCAATTTTGCCTTCTAAAAAACTGTTGCAAAACAATATATATATACTGTTTACAACAATACTGTTGTAAAACAATGACAGGAGATTTAGGTCCAAACTGACAGAACTAGCACTGGATTGACACACTTAGCATCATAGCCTTATGGGGCATCAGGGTTGAGGGTGGGCGTTGATGGAGCTCCCCTAAAGCTACTGACGCACATCACACTCATTTGGCAGCCATCCCTCCGTCCATGGGCTTGCATATTCCGGCTGTCAAGGCCATGTGTTAGCTTTCCTACGATCCTCTGCCAGGCGTCTCCCAGTGCCCCTCTACAGCAACACCACGGGCGCTCTGACTGTAGCAGGTTTCTGCTAATGAAGTCAAATTAATTTAATCGAGGCCCCATCTAACCTATCTGTGCTGCCAGCAGGGAGGTGGGGTTAATGCCAGTCTGCTGCTGATTTCGCTCCAGAACAACCCTGTCAGAACTCATAAGAGTTAGCGCTCGTTGCTAAGTGCTAAAAAGCACACGCTATCTAGCATATGAAAGTAAATTACGCAAATGAAGTTGCAGTGTGCTCGGGCTCCTCGGAAATATAACAAAAGCACAGTGAGACACTGGCTGGCTTAAGTTATAAAACAGGCCAGACTATAACCCAAGCCATTAAAAGCTGCTAAAAAAAAAGGAAAATCTGGCAAATGAGCGCTAGTGACTACCATCGTTAGGACTTGTTTCCCTTCACCCCCTGTGCCTCAAAAGCCTCTATAAACTTTTATGTGGGCCTCATTGATACATAATTATTTTTTCCTGTAATCTTTCAAGGCCCGCACCCTTTTCCCCTCAGTGGGATGGATCAAAGCGGGCTCCATTATTTTCATGAGGGACTCAATCGCTGTATCCAAACTATAATTGAAAGCAGTCGGGCTTGTGTGTTTTGGTCGTCATCTCCGAACACTTACTCTCTAGAGTGTTTCCCCTTTCTGCGTACATCAACATACCTGCAGTTAAGAAAAAAATAGCATATTCTGGGTTTTGAAATTTGATATTTTAGGGAGTTAGGCCCATTGAAATCTTATTTAGATTGGAATAATAGTACTGGTCAATAGTTTGGAAACTTTACTTTTTTTATGGTCATCAAACCTGAATTTGTTTGGTCAGAAATACAGAAAAAAATATAATATTGCGAAATATAAGAATTTACAATTATGGTTTTCCATTTTAAGTAGTCAGCCATTACTCCAGTCTTTAGTGTCTCACAATCCTTCAGAAATATATAAAATCGCGCATGCACACACACACACGTGTATGTAAAATACATTGAACAAAGATTAATGTACAAAAACATGTTTTGTTTTGAGTTTGTTTTAATGAAAATCATCAGGGCGGACGAGCAACCCCTGTGAAGACCACAAAGTCAAATACTACACAAGTTTCTAAAATGATTTTTTTTTGATACATATTATTAACATATGAATATACTATTTTATATCCACATATAAATATTGAATAAATTATAAATGTGATGTATAATACTTAATGTTAATTTCTCTCTTTAAGAAAATGACTTTCTACGTATAATGAGTGACAAAGATTAACAAGCAAAAATATGCTTCTTTTCAGTTCCAGTTTTAACAAAAATCGTCAGAGCATATAGGCACCCCTTGTGAAGACAAAGATACATTTCACAAACTGCACAGGGTTCTTCCTTCAATTGAAATATGAACAAAAGTCTTTGATTTTGTCCATAGAAAGTCTCATCTCTCATGGGGAGCATTATAGTCAATGAAATGGGCTAATAGTCGCAGCGAGCCCTTCTACGAGTTGCCTCTGATTGTCTGTGTCATTTCTTGGAAGAAAATTGAAACCTCAGCTCATGTAAAACTTCTCCAGACAAGCCCTGGCTGGGACAAATCTTGGTTTTCAAGCTCCAGTTGGAAACACAAAGCACTGGCAACAAGCTGCGAGTAGTTAACGTCCGCCAATGTTTATTGAATAAGAGGCACTTAAGCATCATGTTTATGCAAGATCAGAAATACTCCAGTCTGACACATGTGCACACACACATATGCACCAAATGTTTTCTCAGCAGACAACATCTGCATCCAATATGGACTCAATTTAAGTTTTATTACTGATGTGGAAAAATGTTTATAGCGCTTGGCTTGTTATTCACACACTGTTCCTTGCAAAAGCACTGGGTAGATTGCCATGACAATCCACCTTTAAAAAGCAAACATTAAAATGCTCAGATTGCGGGAAACACCTGACTTTGATCCACAGTTTTGTCCAAAAAAGAATAACAGACACCTAGAATTCGGACAGAAAACCACAAGAACAGCAACCGAGTATCACAGAAACCATTGCACTAGCGTGATGTTACATTTTGCTTAATTTGGTTGTTCTGAAATTGGCAAGCTGATTCCAGTTTGAGTTTGGGCTAAAAGGTTTCGGAAGAATTGACTCAAATCGGGTTCAGAACAAGAAATTGAAACGTGTGCGAAAACACCCTAAACACAATAATAAGCAGACTGTTCGTAATTTCCGCTAACTAATTCTCTTTTCAGACAATACCTTGAGCAACTGTTCCAGTCCAACAATAATTCACAGCGTGATTAAGTTTGGCCTCACTCAACTTCTCCCCGATGCCAGAATAAACAGTCAATATAATAAGCACTATTTCACAAGTGTATGTCAAAGTGAATGTGTCCTTGCCAGCCATCTATGATGTGTATTTGTGGAGACATCATTTCAGCGGTGATGCTTTAATGAGGTTGGCGTCAAGCCCTACAGGACATATTACTCTTTCATAGTCAAAAACATGAACGCAGTTAAAAATTCTGTAATCACTCACCTTCATGTTGTTCCAAACCCATAAGCTGCTACATTTTCCGTGGAACACACAAGGAGAAATCTGAAGAACGTTTATCCAGCTCTTTTTCAAACAATTCATATAGTGACCAGAGCTGTCAAACTCCAAAAAGGACAAAAACCACCGTAAAGAAACCACAGAAGTTGGCCATATGGCCCATGCATTATTTTATGTCATCTCAATTCATACAATACCAATATGTGTGGAAAAGACCAAAGGCCAACTTCACTCTCAAATCTCATTCTCCAATATTTAAACTGGTGCACTCATCATTAAAAAAAAAGTATGGCATCAATGACATCTAACCTAGAGCAACACATCTAAAGAACAATATGATTGTGATTGTACACGAACGAGATTTGTGAGTTTATGAATAGAAACATAAATTGCAGCTTGTTCATGAATAGCTATGATATGGCTAGTAATATGGTGCACTTGCCATATGGACAAATCTTTATAAGATGTTATAAGAAGGTTCTCAACAGCCTGTGAACAGGATATTAAGAGCAGTATGAATGTGCTGTGAAACATCTCCATTTGTACTCTATGGAAAGAGTTTGAAACAACACGAATGTGATTGACAGTAATTTCTATTTTTTGGTGAACTGCTTCTCTATAAGCCTTAAATGTTCTCATTTCCATGTCAAAGTAAATTCAATGCATGCACTTTTTCATAATTTTATTTGAAGAAAAAAAAAAAAAAAAAAGCAATCCCAGTTACCATCCATTCAAATGTCAAAGCAAATTCAATGCATGCACTTTTGCTTAATTTTATTCGAAAAAAAAAAAAAAAAAAATCCCAGTCACCATCCATTTCAACATACAAGACCAACGAAAAACATTCAAAATCCATTTTGGGTCAGATCTCTTCTTCCATTCTCGAGCTGCATATAAGTAGCACCGCAAAATAGCGAGGAAAACATGGACCAGATGTAAGTCCTGACATTCAAAGAAAACATATTTCAAATTGACGAGGAGAACATTGGAAACAGTCATAATATAAATACATTTAAAAGAAAACCTCATCCATGCTTTAGCGGTTCGAAGAGAGGTAACGTTATGATGCCATTAAGAGACAGAAAGAGAAATAAAGTAAGAAAAACATACGGGGGGAGAGGGGGAGAGAGGGAGAGAGAGAGGGAGAGAGAGAGAGAGAGAGAGAGAGAGAGAGAGAGAGAGAGAGAGAGAGAGAGAGAGAGAGAGAGATTGTAGGCAAGTGAGGGAAACCAGTGAGCTGAAGAAAGCTAGAGAAGATAGAGAATGAAAGCCATGCTGGACAGAAGAAAAATGGCATCTCCATATTAAAGTGTATGTCGAATGTGTCAGTTATAATTTCACGCCGCCCGCGGGGAAGAGAATTAAACCCGTCTGTGCCAGTGTGATCTCATTCACCCTTCGTTCAGACTGCATGCTGAATCCCAGGCTGATGGCGGAATATAGCAGGCAAATTGGTTTTAAATGAAAGCTAGCGTCCTAACCGGCGTTCGGCCTCCCTCTCCTCAGCCCTTCCCCAGGTGCACTTAATCTAATTTCATTAAAGAGATGAGGAGCGATGATTGCTTGTGTCGAAACATTAAGCCGCTCCATCTTCACCTCCATAAAAAAACTATTAGAGGCCTGTCAGCAAGCCTGTGGGTGGCCTGTTTATGACTGAATATGAGAAAAGGAGGATGATAGGAGAGATAGAAAAGACAGCTGAGAAGGGTCTAGGGGTAGAGGGTGCATTACAGATCATTAGTTCCTTCAGATCATCCAAACGATGCGGAGAGGAGCAAAGGAGGACGACAGCACTAAAGGGGCAGGGAAATCATTTATCAGGGAGAAAGACTGCAGAGAGAGAGAGGCAGAGGTGCAGATATATACTGTAGTACGTACATGTACAGACTAGTCTGAAAGTGTGTGTGACGTACATGGACGAATATCATGCAAATATGCCTGGGTCACATTGGTACCTAAAAAATTAAGTATTAAGTATTCTTAGGACCAATCAAGTTTTTGCAATGAGATAATATTATGTTAACTAAGCTTTTTTTCTATTCTAATCACTATACATTAATTCTGTCCTTTTTAATGCATTTAACTGATTAAATTGATTTAATTATGATTTTAAATCAGCATAAAAGCACAACAATAAATACCATGATGGAACAATACTTTCTAAATTAACTGATTTTTTGGGGTGGGGGTGTTTATTTGTCATATGTCAATAATAATAATACAGGGGTGGTGATGGCGCGGTGGATAAGACACATGCCTTTGGTGTGAGTGACCAGGGTTCGAATCCACTGTGAGACACCAATGTGTCCCTGAGCAAGACACTTAACCCCTAGTACCTCCAGAGGCGTGCGATCTCTGACATATATAGCAATTAAGTCGCTTTGGATAAAAGCGTCAGCTATATGAATAAATGAAAATGTAATAAACCTTATGCAATATTCTCAATGGTCCTACAAATAGGCTTCAGATTTTAGGCTTCAGACGGTCATCACATGTATGAAGGAATACAAATGCTCAACATGTTTACATTTAGCATGCTAACATACGTAATAAATCGCATATTAGCAATAAGCAAGCTGATGTACATGATACAACTTAATCTAGTACTTACATGGGCAATCACATTTTCCTTCGATCTGAGATAAAACAGCTTGACGTACTACGAAAACACGCTAAATCATGCAAGACTGTGAGGAGATAATAAAAACGGGTAGGTTTTAAACCGCAGTGGCCCATCAAATTTGGGCCAGCTCAAAGATAAAAGCCAAACGTTTTGCGCTAATACTTCCAGTGTCACACTGAACAACATTTGACAGGACAAATAGCTTGAATTGAGAGATGGAGAAGGTTAGGGTGTCAATAAAGACAGCGATGCTCGTCAGCCATAAAGCCCTTCAGTTAAAGGAGAAAAATGTCTGTGTTTACCTGAAGTGGCTGAAATGGCTGGGTGTGTTATGTGACATGCTGTCACGCTGATGTAACGGACAAAGATACAAGAGGAATGAAATAACAGAAATCCCTTTAAGCTGCCCAACACAATACACAGTTTTCAGTGTTCACTTGTCAGTAGAGTCACACCTGACGGCTCTGTTCCTGATTCATGCAACTGTGGAAATCTGTGTCAATCCAGCTACTGGACTGAATGGATTGCGTGCACAAAAAGCCGCCCCTCATACCAAATGTTCTCTTTGGTGTCGTCTTGTAGCCTAAGTTTCCCCATGCTGCCTTTGCCTCTGACCCAAATCTCTGTCATCTTCCTGTCGCTCTACTTACGTCATCTGGTATAAATGAAACGATTGGCTATGAGCTACGTACAGACTCTTTTGATAGACATTCGTAGCAACCAATAAACGGCTTTGGTCATTCGTAAACCACACCTTAAATACGAGAAAATGAACATGGTTCCCAGACCACGTCTCAATCTTAATGAGACGAGGTCTGACGTTAGCCAGGCTAGTCTTCTTGCGATTGCATGGACAAATACACACACTTGTAAACACAGTAGGTTATGTCTTTAAAGCTACACTGTGTAACTCTTTTAGTTTATTCTTATCTAAAAACACGTAGTTCTTTCAAAAATATATGTGCTCATTAATGTATATTTACTTCGTTCAAGTAATAAAGTATTCTCGTGAGTGTATAATATGCCATTGAAAATACATACCGGTCGCCATGTTGCCCCTTCATCTTGAAAGTACATTAGCCAAAGAGGGACATACCCGTTAATTCAAGCTTCGCCTTTCGTGTTTACATTTGAGTTAACACTCATGGACGAGGTCGAACTGGAAGCCATGTTAATCTTGGACTACATTGGCCACCGTAGGAGTTAAAACGAAATCGGAATTGAGAGGAACAGAAACTAATATTCACTGGATGGTCATATACCTTTTCACCGCTAGATGGGGGTAAAAATCACACAGTTTAGCTTTAAGTCCACCTGTGTTGAAAATCAAGCTTTTAATGTTTAGTCTATGTGGTGTTTTAATAAGCTTTAAGACAAACCATGCGCAAATTCAGTGCGTTTTACACAAATTGGAGTGTATTTTCTTCTTGGGCCTTCTTTTGTAACATTATAAATGTCTTTAGTGTCATTTTTGATCAGTTTGAGGCCCCAAACCTTTAAAAATGTAAATAAATAAATAAATAAATAAAAAACATTCTTACCAACCCCAGATTTTTGGATGGTAAGTGTATACTACCAAAAAATAAAAAAACTTTTTTGAGCAATGAATCAAACGTAGTATCTGATTAGAATCGACTTCCCACTTTGCCACATTGCTGACAATCAATCTGACTCGTGTAATATAAAATAAAACATTTAATGAATAAAATTCAAGGCACCTAACTTGATTTTACACATATGGAAGTAACTGGACCACGAAAAGTGAAAAGTGGACATTACAAACAAGTATTGGAACAATCATCCAATCCACAGCCTCAATGCCATCAGTGGAAAAGTAATCTTGTAAAATAAAAGAACAATGATTAAACATGCCAAACAACTCCTTTGGAATAACATGCACCGATAAGGTTCACAATAAGAAACATGCATTAGGCAATTATGCAAATGTTGACTTTAAGATACTACAGTATGACTGAACATTCCAATATAAGCTAGAAATATGCTAAAAACACTAAGAAATACTGGGGGCACGAATATGAATCCAGATAAAGAGTTGAATCACATCAGATGGGTTCTTTATCAAAATCCAATCTTTCTTTAGAGAAACCTTTAAAAGAAATCATTTTCTTTAGAAACACGCACAAAAACAGCTGTCAGCCATTTCAGAACAGGAAATGATTGTACAAAACAGGCAGAACAATGAAAACAAAGACCATACAAAACTGTACATGAATACAAATACAAAATGTATCAACTATCTTCAGCTAGTTCCAAAACCGTTGGCCGCAACTGTGAACTTCATGTAATTCAGGGATGGATCTCACCCTCAGGTGGTATCATCTGTCATGCACTCTACATGCTGTTTTCTTTCAACAAGTCATGATGTCTTTGTTAATAAGTGGACTCAATCTATAAAGCAATTTTATTCAAATAAACCCAACTGATCACGACCCTTCAGTGCACCTGCAGGCCGTTTTATAACGTAGTAATGTGTTAAAATGCCATTCAAAGAAGCTATTGTTCAAGGTAAGACACCTGTTACTATTCAACATGAGGGAAAGATTAACGCTTTAGAATAGATTTTAATGTATATAATTACAAATAAACAGTGTTTAATCTTTTTTTTTTTATTCAAAGCAATTATGAAAGACTGATTTTTGAAGAGGCAAAAATGATCTTGCTTATGCTTCTAGTTTAAGAAGTATATGCGCACAGAAAAACATCTATGAGTTATTCAGCATCACACCTGGGACACAAACACCATGACAACCATCTTCTCAATGCCCTTTAACCTAGAACTATTATCTCTAGCACAAGCTCTCAGAAAAAAAGGACAAGAAATCTACCTGATTAAGAGACACAAACTCTTTCTGACTCTGAATACTGCAATTGCTTCCACATATTCCTCTCACTGATATTAGAATTACCTCCCATCTGCTGCAATCTTTATTTATTAATTTGTAACATGGTAAAATAAACTAAAAACTGAAATAATTAACAGAGAGCAGGTTCTGCAAAAAAAAAAAAAAACCTACTTGGAAATTAGTTTCCATATAGGACATACAGTACAGCAGCCATTACATACTGTGTACACTCTCAGAAAAAAAGGTACAAAAGCGGTCACTGGGGCTGTACCTTTTCAAAAGGTAAACTTTTGTCCATTTTAGGTGCTAATATGTACATTTGAGGTGCTAATACAGTATATGTACATTTTGTGTGATAATATGTACATTTTAGGTGCTAATATGTAAATTTTAGGTGCTAATATGTCCATTTCATGAGCTAATATGTCCATTTTAGGTGTTAATATGTACATTTTAGGTGGTAATATGTCAATTTTAAGTGTTAATATGTACATTTTAGGTGCTAATATGTACATTTTAGGTGCCAATATGTCCATTTCATGTGCTAATATGTCAATTTTAGGTGGTAATATGTACATTTTAGGGGGTAATATGTCAATTTCATGAGCTAATATGTACATTTTAGGTGCTAATATGTCCATTTCATGTGCTAATATGTACATTTTAGGTGATAATAAGTACATTTTAGGTGCTAATATGTCAATTTCATGAGCTAATATGTACATTTTAGGTGCTAATATGTACCACTAAGGTACCAATATGTAGCCTGGATACAAAAGTGTACCTTTTGAAAAGGTACAGCCCCAGTGACAGCTTACAGTATGTGTGTCCTGAAACCCCATGGCAATACCATAAATCTTTGACCTTGTGTGGACATTTCTTTCGTCCCTATGAACAAAGCTTATAAATCACACTAAATTAATCTGAAAATATATACATTACAGATAAAATACTTAAATAGTAATGGATTAGCATTTCCACAACCAAAAAAATATATTACCTTAATGGCACGACTGAAAAACCATAGGATTGTTGTTGATTTGGAAAAACTTTTAACTTGGAGGGGTCATATGATCATTTTTTTTATGTTTTCCCTTTCCTTTAGTGTCAATGAATCTGCGCATGTTTGTAATTTGCAAAAATTCACAACTCGATTTATTCTACAGTATTTAACGATCGATGTCCAGATATTATTTCTTCAAAAGTCTACGTCACAATGTGAAATGTTAGCATAAAGCCCGCCAAAAGTCATACACAAAGAATGAAGGTGAGGTTTCAGTGAATTGAATTGTTGTTTTAATGGCATAGAGACGCTGTGTGCTTGGATGCAAAAGCAAAACCGCTTTGTTTGACCTTCTGAATACAGATGAAACTAGGAATCAGAGGTTAAGATTTATTTATAAAGCTGTTCCCGAGCAGTAAAACCAAAAAGTGGTTCGAGTACAAAGACTATACTTACACTGTGAAATACATACATGTGACCTGACCAAAAAGATGCAGGAATTTGAGGAACATGGGCTAGTAAAGAGAAAGAGGCCCACAGAGAAACAAAGAAAGTAAAGGGCCCCAAAATTAGTGTGGAATACCCCATTTCTCTTCCCTCTGAAGCGTACTAGTGTTAAAAGAATAGCAGTCCCTCTCTTCATCGTGTCAAATCCAAAGAGGTTTTCTCTTACCATCTGCCTCAATGAGGAGAGAGATAAAAGCCTATTGACTAGCGTGAGCTGCGGTTAATGCAAATTGCTGCTTGCTATCAATGTATTATTTATAGAGCACGCCGGAGACGTTTTCCACTGAACTGGGAGCTTGGCTTACAGGAGATTAGTTATGCTATCACATTCATTTAGCAGGGAGTAATTGCTTAACTGCAGGGGAATTAACACGTGTTACACTTCCACTGGAGCTACATGCTGTTTATATGGGTGACAGACATATTAGGGTTATCAATATTAAAAGATAAACAAGCGCTAAAGGTGCTGGGAAAAAAAAAAAAGATCTGGCAACCTACAAACCGCTAACCAAATCTCGACAGCATTTGTGACCAGAGCGCATTTGAATAGCAAATTAGACAATGTATAAACTGACAAATATCTATCCATCACTGCAATGTATGACAGCAATTTCACCCTGCTAGCTCTTTTCTAATGGTTAAGTCCATGGATCTGTAACGTCTGCCCTACAATAATTGTTAGAAAGTTCAAATAAATAATACTTTAGCTAACAAAGGATAGCTTTCCCTTCATATTTAGCAGGTGCTCACCTATTTTGGTGAAGTTCACAATAGTTCTTCCTGTCTATAATTAACTAGGTGACTATTTTCTTTTCTAGTTCAAACAACTTCAAAGCAGTTGAATTGACACACCAAACACAATGACACCTCACAGAGAGCTTAAAACACTGAAATAAGTGCACTCGCTCTCTATTGCACTGCGTTTCCCTTTGTATCCCTGTAATATACAAATAATCAACAATCTCAAGACTGGCAGACATTTTCTGTCATCTACACACATACACAAACAACACATGCAGAGAGACGACAGGCTTTCACACTATAAACTCCAAAATCACTCTTACTCGCAACACAGAGGGTTAGGTAAACAGACGCACACACACAAACACTCATGAAAAGAAGTCTTACCTTGTCATCGATGTCACTCTCGCTGTCACACTGTAAGGAGATAGTGAGAAGAAAAAGATATGAGAGAATTATTCATTCATTCTCCGACCTCATTATCAGTTCAGGTATGATTTTTACGGCTCCTCTTTTTTCCGTTCTTTCAGTGACACCTTTCAACAAAAATGGAGGTGATGAAGGGCATAAAGTGATACATTTGAAAGAGGCTGCCATGGTTTAAAAGCGAGACACCGTAAAATCTAACTTTTCCATCGCTTTTTCAGTTCAGTGAATGATAATAGATAGTACGGTAAGGGGAATTTATTCGTATACGGACAAAACGCTTTCAAATTACTGGGAAAAGGGTTATGCGAAAGATACTTGACAGCCCGCCGGTGCCGAGATGAAAACGTAAAACTTTAAAAGCGAATTTCACATCTGAAATTGTCTCATACTTTAGCTCAATGATGCGTTGACAGCATTGAGAGGAACATTTTTAAATACAAAGTTTCTACATGCATTCAGGAGAAAATGATTTCACTGTAAATCGAAACACTCAGAGTTGGGCCTATGGTGTTTCCTGATCCCACATTTTCCTCTTACTCTGTACTATATTTGTGAAATACAGAGGGAAAAAAACAAGTCTTGAAAAGGTACAATAGATCCCACCAGCAACTCATTAGCATCTGTGCGTCACTTCACCCAAGACATTTTCTCCTGAAGATAAATCATTGAATTACTCAATCCAGATCAAAGTAAATCTATGCTACTACAAAGCTAGTTGAGAAAGGTGAAGGGTGGAGGGAAGAGGCTTTATAAAAAGACTAAAACTAATTAACAAGAGACAGTGAAGCACAGAATATGGCCGCCAGTACAAACTTTAAAACATCCAAAAAAAAAAAAAAAATTACAACAAAAATTCTCACATTAGGACACACGGTCTCTCTCTCCATGTTACAAAGTACCCTCTACAACACTTAGCAGACGCTGGAGTGCCGTATTCCTCCATACATTTTTCATGCCAGGCCATTATAGCACACTCTTGCGCTTCTAGCCTTTCATTTGAGCGAGTGTTGGAGGACGTTTCGGGTCTCGCGGCATAAATGGACTGCAATTATGCATATGCAAATGAGCAATTACAATCCATTTGCACTTAAAGGACTGATCTCAACCACTCACTTTTGTTTTCTTAATGAGGATTTGAAGTTTGATTTTTTTCTCGTCCTAAAATGAGAATTTTCCATTCAATCTTCTTTATTCTCCATTTAGAATATGATTGTTTGTTTACATCTGTGTTTGCATGTATTCGTTAATGAGAGACATTCACGAGCGTAAAGTCTATAGGTAAACGTCACTTCAAGACTTCCCAACCAGCTGGCCAATTAACTCTTGCATAGAAAATCAAAGTCGTGGGTGACGGAAGAGTGGTTTGTGCGATATGTTTTACTGTTGTGTAAGACAATCATACAATTGTACAAAAATATACATCTTCACAAATATCCAGTGAAATTATGTAATGCAGATAATTATAACAAAACTTGAGAGCAAGTCTGTCTAACCGTTTCTCCTCTATAGCTTTAAAATATAGAATACTGTTTAGAATACAAATTGGTCAGATACATTTTGTGGCTTGCACCGACTCGATCATATGATCTAGTCTATGCTATCATGTCTCTGGACTGGAGCAGACTGTGTGCGCGCTCAGCAGCAGTTTGCGGTTCGTATGACACTAACAGAAAACTTCATTTGCCCCAATGGAAAGCATTACTACAATGTCTGAATCATTCCCTATCCCCTAGATTTACCATATAGAAAGTAGTAATTGTGTGAACAAGTGATAGATCTTAACTGCAGCATCAGCATCATGAGGGCGGAACACTTTAGATTCTATAGAGCATATGATTGGACAGAAAATCTAATGAATCCTGGAGAGCAGAATGATGTCATCAAAATCATTGATCCATCAAATGTTTGGTTACCAACATTCTTCAAAATATGTGTTTAACAGAAGAAAGAAAATCATACAGGTTTGGAACAACTAGAAGTTGAGTAAATGATGCCAGAATTTTCATTTTTGGGTGGACTATCCCTGTGGATTAAACGATTCAAAGAAACACCTCTGTCACTGATTCAAACACGTGGTTACATTTCTCTGCTCTAGTAAACCAACATTTTGATTGGGGACTTTACACTAATGTG
Source organism: Pimephales promelas (assembly GCF_016745375.1). The sequence continues at coordinate 5,351,839 of NW_024121876.1, read as the reverse complement.
AACGAACAATGGCAAGTTGTATTTTAGTATTGCTAACTTTTACAGAGACTAATAAATACTCTAACAATGCTCATTGTTAGTTAATGCATTAACCAGTGTTGTAGTACTCGAGACTCGGACTCGTCTCGGACTCGGTCTCGAGACCATATTTTAAATGGTCTTGGTCTTGTCATGGACTCGTGTGCATTTGGACTCGGAATTGACTCGTACTCGAACATTTTTTTTTTTAGGACTCGGACTTATTCCCGAGTCCACTCGAGTTCAATTCAAAATATTTTTCATGATTATTAATGTATGTTAATAAAATATTTTTTTTTAAATTGATTGACACGTCCAGTGATTGGTGATTTTCTAGTGCACAACTGCACATGACAAATTGTAATAAAATTACTTTTAACACCACCTACTATGTGGCCTTTTTATCCTAAACTGATCATATTTTTTTAACTCTAAGTAAATTCAGTAAAAAAAAAAAAAAAATAGGATTTCTCTAAGTAAATAAAAGTAAATTAGGTAATCAAACCTCACTGGTCTCGGTCTCGACTCGGACTCGACCGTCTCTGGTCTCGGACTCGACTCTCTATGGACTCGGTCTTGACTCGGACTCGACTCTATCTGGTCTCGGTCTCGACTCGGACTCGAGTGAGGTGGTCTCGACTACAACACTGGCATTAACTAATGTACCACTTAAACCTTACATTGAAGGGTTAGTTCACCCAAAAATGAAAATTCTGTCAGTATTTACTCACCCACATGTTGTTCCAAACCTCTATGTGCTATACACAAAGGAAGATATTTGGAGGAATGTTTGAAACAGATCTCATTCCCCTTTGACTACCATATTAGGAAAAAATACATACTATGGTAGTCAATGGGGAATGAGATCTGTTTGATTAAAACTTCCTTTGTGTTCAGCAGAACAAATAAACACATAGAGGTTTGGAACAACATGAGGGTGAGTAAATACTGACAGAATTTTCATTTTTGGGTGAACTAACCCTTTAAAGTGTTACCAAACAAATTGGATACTATCGTCTCCAATCTGGCAAACATCTGGTCATCTTTACATTCAAATCTATATCAGGAAACAAATTAATGACTGGGGAGAAAGAGACGAGGAAAAGCACATCTCTGTCTCTGGCAGTTGATGCCCATTGTCACCCTTTGAGCATGTGTGAACCAATAACGACAGGTCCTGCTCAAACCAGCAGACTTCATAAGCAGATTTTTCGTGGTTTAATTTGTTTGTGCGTGTGTAGAGTCTTTGTATGCAGAGGCTACGCTCAACGCTCATCCTCCCACACATGGTTTTGCCGCACACTTTTCCTATAGCTCGCATGAAAATAAAGATTAGACAAAACCTGCAACCGGTGACGGAAAAACTCTCAGAGCGGTCTTCAATTCAAAAGCCTTCATTCGCTCTATGGAAATTCAGCAGTTCTGCAGCAGTGCGCTTTTGTGGGTATAGATGTTTCATGTACATTTGTGTGAGCCTGTGCTGTGGATTAGAGGCACACATTCATTGACTCTGTCCTTTGCAGCACCGACTAAACAAATCCTAATTGCTCAGCTCTACTTGTCACAAGTCATCCACCGTAGGTCCAAGGCATTAGCACAAACAATGTGGCTTAGCCGATTGTCAATCACGTTCTTATTCAGGTGGGATTTTCTCGTTAGGCGATGTGGATGTTAAACAGTTTAAAGCAAACAGCTCTGTCAGTGATTCAAACACGTGGTTACATTTCTCTGCTCTAGTAAGTAAAGACAACAAAAGGCACGTTGTGTTTGACTGTATCCTGCATAAAGGCCAACGGAGCAAACATCCAACCCTGAATGTAATGTGCGCTAGCCCATAATACGATTGAACGCATTCGTGTGTGTTTAAGCATGTGGGTGTGAATATGTGTGCACTTTGAACACACGCGACTCGGGCACACCTACATCCTGTGTAGCAAAAAGAGGCCCAACTGAACCCAAAAGAATAGAAAAAGGTAGACCTGAGCAAAGAGCAAGAGGACACAAACAGGAAGACAAGGGAGGAAATCATTCAGATTAGACCGCAAACATGTTAAAATTCTGAGAAACAAACATTTGAAGTGGAAAAAAAAAAAAGACATACAATATCAAACCTTTCAAAAATTGCACTATGGAAAGACCATTAAACAAACACTCTAGATAGACTCTAGACAGTACTGTAGATGAATATGGTAATTAGATCATATCAAAGTATCATGGAATTTACACGCGATTCCATAATTATTTTTCTATATATATATATAGAAAACATGTATAATACACATCTGAATATAATTTAAAATGATCTAATTAAGGGCATTTATATAATTATAAATTATACTAACTAACTAACTATATATGAAGAGTTCAGATGCAAAAGCCTCTAAATGCCATTTGAAATTTTCTTCTTTAATGATGATTTTTATCAAACTTGTATATATAAGTTCAGTAATTTCACTTAAATAACAATTAATAGGTAATTATCATTGCCATTTAAGTGAAATTACTGAACTTAAATATACAAGCTTGATAAAAATTATCATTCTAGAAGAAAATTTCAAATGGCACTTAGAGGCTTTTGCATCTGAACTCTTCATATACAGTATATATATATACAAAGTATATATATATATATATGTGTGTGTGTGTGTGTGTGTGTGTGTGGAAATTGGTATTTTTTTTAGTTTAATGTTTAGTTTTAATATGTATATAAAAAATAAAGTAAATTTATTTATTTATTTGTTTATTTGAAAAGGGACAACGTACACTGATCACCATTCAGAACAAACGCAAGCATACCCGAGTTAGCGACAGGCTAGTTTTCATCGGCAGTCCCCTTGCCTAAAATAGTAAACTGTTGTAATGCAATACAATTATTTACAAAATAAACAAAAAGTAAAAAAATTAAGACTGTTAAAATCACAAATGATCGAGTAAACAACATGAGCAGATAAAAAAAAAAAGAAATGTAAAGGGGCTGTGGATATATAACGTACATATACATTAAAAATACCTAATAAGTTTTTTTTTTTAAAGTACCATTAAACAACGATAAATCCCACAGTACTACACTGTTTTTTGTTTTTTCTTTAAAAAAGCCTTGGACTACTTTTTAAACGCCATACATGAATTTTAGCACCATGGTAAAAAAGTAAAAAAATAAAAAAAAACTGCAGAAAACATAAATCTTTAAATATGACACACCTGTGGAAAGGTCGTGAAAGACAGTAAAGACAGAAATCAAATACTGCGATAAACGCAGCAGGCGCAGACAAAGTAGAAAAACATATGAGAAGGACACGGAGAAATACAATTAAATGTCGTGTTATGTTTACTTTGGACGTTACAGCTTCTCCTGTCATCTCCCGTGAAGATGGTTTTGACATTTAAACAGCTTTCTTCACATTTGGTGTGCGTGTTTTATTTACAGACTCCCTCATGAACACTGCGGCACGTCCGCATGTGTGTGTGCGTCAGTGAGCAAGTGTGATTTATTCACAGCGAGTCTCACTCTGGACCCCGTGGCTTCAGTTTTGGCCTGCCGATGGGCTCATATATTTCAGCTGAAATGGGAATGGGGAAGGAGGGATGGGGGGGGAACCGTCTAATATTTCAGAACATTTTCCTGGCAGCATTTTAATAGACACGTACACCAAGGGGGGGGGAGACAATAAGCGTTGTGCATCCCGGAGCACATTAAAACCGACTGCCCAAATCAATAACACAGTTGCACCTGTCACATGCTGAGGAGATTGGGAATGAATTGGCCTTGGAGGGGGAGTGAAAAACTAGCCTGACGACAGCCATGCTGGCTCAACATCAGCGTCTGCCTGGGGATGTCTGGATGAATACTGATTCCAGCAGTACAGGATGCCAGAAAGACCAAAAAATATGCAAAACCAGATCTCAGCACCTTCCGTGAATACATTTCGGTGTCAGTGCCATGGCAACAGAACAACAGTGACATCATCAAGGGCTGTCAGCACGTGCAATATAATGAGGCCTGTCTGCTGCTAATGTGACACAACAATAATCATCTATAGTGAGAAAAGAACACATGTAGACATTTGTCTTAAATATGTTTACTCAGGGAATATCCTCATACAAAGTCATTTTTATTATTTCGATTGACGATATTTTAAAGGGTCAGTTCCCCCAAAAATGAAAATCTGTTCTCATTTATTCACCCTCATGTCGTTCTGAACACGTAAGACCTTTGTTTTACCTTCAAAAGTACAAATGAAGGCATTTCATTGAATTTCTGTCCCTCCATTGACAGTTTAAGCAATTACCACTTTGATGCTCCAAAAGGTTCATAAAGAGATTGTAAAACTTGAGATCTCTTAGATTTAATTGAAAATATATTAATTTGTATTTCAAAGATGAATGATAGTCTCATATAAAAGCTAAATCCAAATATTAATAAATATGATAATAGTATACAAATAACACAAGTCCAATTCACTAACAGATATAGTAGGATTCAATTCACAAACTGTTTGCAAATGGCTGTAAGGAGAACTTACTGGAAATCGTATTTGAGCCATAAAAATTCTAAACTAACCAAAAAAGGTGACTAACCAACCTGCTCAAGGTCAATCGAGTAGGTTCAAGCTCGGATGTTACCTCATATTATATAATAACACAGGTTAACTTCACCCTCGAAGGTCAAACTGAGGTGAAGGTCAAAAAGTCAAAGATATAATCTAGGACTAGGTTATCAAATGTACACTTTGCACGTTGTAGCAGTGAGTGAGTCGGTGAATACAAAACTACAGGCTTTAAATAATTCAACACAGGACCGTCTCTGTTAGTGTTCACTTCAGGCGACTCTCCCTCTCAGTGGCCCAGCGGGAACTTGAGTCACATTAGACAGTCTCGGGGGACTGAGCGCACATCGTCGTAGTGTAACTCCAACTAGCATGACAAACAACAAAAGGTCAATGCTCATAGGCATCGGTTACATTACTTTTTTTGCCAAGGAGGAGTTTATTCCAAGCACTCTATATTTAATATTTGCGATGAATACTTTACTATAGACTGGAATGAATTATCCCCTAAATATATTTTCACTTTAGTTAAAATTAGTTAACATGAATTAACAATGAACAATACGTCTACAGCATGTATTTATCTTAGGTCTGGTTTCACACAGGGCTTAGATTAGGCCTTTGTTCAGTTTAAGGGTAGCTTTTATAAACTTGCCTTAGAAACAAAACAATGACATAATTTAAGGTATGTCAGTGCAAGTAGCTTTCAGTTAAAACAGCTTAAATATGCATTTTACTAGGCTTAAGCCTGGTCTGTGAAATAGGGCATATGTGTCTCTTTTTGTACAGTTCTGAATCAACAAGAAGAAACAATTATTAATTATTAATATATTTTCAACTAGCATTAAGTTAATAAATTATGCAAAAAATATAGTTACATGTCAACTAATGCTAATATATGAGACTTTTCATAAAGTGTTAACAAATATTTGAGCATATCCTAATTTAGCGGTAGGCAACTTCGGTAGAGAGCCACTAGCCATGTTTCCAGACACGTTTTTATCCGAATTAAGTGATATCGAATGAAAAATGCCTTATGGAAACAGTAAAATTCGATGAAATTTCATGAAAATCGACTCAAATGAAATACGTTCGGTCTCATCGGATTTTCTCTTGATCGATATACGGCTAATGCGATAAAAGCTGATGGAAACGTTATTTGCCGAATAAATAATGAATTGCGATTAAGTTTTATGCCCTTTTATGGTTGCAACACGTCAGAAGACGAGTTCATTTCCGGCCAGTCTGTTTGCGCACACATGGCGGATGTCAACAAAGACAGATGTAAGTGGACAAAGCAAAAAGATGCTTCAACCAAAGGGTTTCCGTGAACCACGATCTCCCAGAACTGATGGAGCGCTGTCGTTCCCAAACCACAGTCACCTCCACTTTCGTCGGGCATACGTGCATCGTCATCATAGCAATGTTTATAGCGTCGTTGTTTTCTTGGGTTCGTTTTGCTTGTTTTTACGTGGCTTGGTTGAATTGTAATGTAGAATGTGGTCTGTTATTTCTAGTTAAAAGACTGCGGCGCTGCTAGTGTAACACACCGTTGCCATGGACGCAGTTCAGAGACGGAACAGACTATTTTCTTTAGCAGAAGCAATACTCGTTTTTAAATCAATAAACTCGTTTTTAAGTCAATATTTTGTGTCAAATTATTGATTTATTTATTTATTTGGTTGATTTATATGTAGGCTAATAATAGCGAGGCGGTTGTTATAGCGAATACAACCAACAACAACCGCCTCGCATACATTATCCCATTCATATGTCGCAATCAGCTGGCAGATAAGCATTATTAGCCTTCAACTTGTGAAATATTGATCATTTTTGGTAGATGGCGCGATCCGTTTTGTCTAACAAAACTTTGTTCGCAAAAGTTTGCTTGAATGTTGTTCGATTCAGTGCGAAAATAAATGGAAACACCTTAAAATGTCTCAAATCAATTCGATATACCAATTTGATCGCAAAACAGCATGTGACGTCATTACGTACAGGTTTTTATTCGCTTTAAAGCCGTTGGATGGAAACACACTTTCACCAGCTTTATCCGCATGAGTTTTTTAACCGAATTTCAGATAATTCGATTGACAAGTGGATGGAAACATGGCTACTGTCCTGCAGTTTATCTCCAATGCTAATCAAACACACCAGAACAAGCTAATCAATGGCTAAATTTGAAATCGTCCCAAAACCCAGATTCACTATTCCCTACGTTAGTCCACTAATATTGTTCACTAGAAGGAGTGAGCAAATTCAGACAGCCGTTGAGTGTATATCGGTTATACACATGTTAATGCAGTGCACTGTGGGACTGAATAAGTATACTCGATAACGTCCACTATGGTTTCTGATTTAATTCATGAGCTAAGCAGCACTCACCATGCTGTGACATCATCACCCCCTTCAACACATGTTTGGGCGCCACCACTTTTTAATACAAAGCCAGTGCTAAATAACTCACCCTAAGCAACGGAAGGGCCAACAATTCCTGGAGCCGGCACTCTAGAAACAAAAATGGCTGCATACAATAGCAAGAAAAGAAAAATAATCAGAACGTTTTTGTCTATAAATACTTGAGGTCGACAAAGAGCTTGCACAGAACCTTGCCAGTATAATATTTCAGTCATGTTGCTCAAGCGCCAACCCTACAGAGATGAGAAGACATCAGCTTTCCTTGACCCCAGCATAAATGATGGATCAAAACCAGACGCCCACACTTTGATTTGATCAAGGCATTAAATTTATGCAGCAGTTTGACATGTGACTTTGCCTTCGGGCATTATGGGAAGTGACTGGAGCAATGAGAAGATGGATTAAGAGCTATTGATCTGATCAGGGGTTGAAGGCAGAAACTGAAAGAGAAAGATAATGATGCATATAGGAAAAGAAGAGTGAGTTGATGTGGGAGGGATGGAGAGAGAGGAAAGACTTCGGAACTGACAGTCTGTTAAAGGGTGACGGACAACAGATGAAATAAGAAAAAAAATTAAATGCAAACTTATATAAACTACCAGTCCAAAGCAGTTACTTCAGTTTTCGACACATGAACCTTCAGAAAATATGCTGATTTGGTTTATTGGTGGTCAATTATTAATAATCTATATTATTATTAAATGTTTTTTTTAAAACTTAGAAACATTTTTTTTTCAGGATTCTTGAGAAAGTTCAAAAGAACAGCATTTATTTGAAATAAAAATATTTTGTAACATTACACATGCCTTTACTGTCACTTTTGATCAATTTACTGCATCATCGCTGAATAAAAGTATTAATTTCGTCTTTAGGCAAGGCACGCTTATTTATACAACACATTTCATACACTATGGCAAATCAAAGTGCTTTACGGAAAGGATTTAAAATAATTACAAAATAAAAGCAAGGAAAATTAAAACGGTTAGAAAAGAAATTAAATTATATGATAGAGATATAAAATGAGTTAAGAGTAAAAAGATAATACATAGATAAAATTATCATCTGACAAATTTTGACTCTGAGATTTTCCCTGTGTTTGTGAAGTTCTTTCGACGCGCGCCAAAAATCTATTGGACGTCTCCAATAGACCCGATTTTTCCCTAAAATCGGACAGGAGGAGCTAGGACAAGCTCTAGGACTGACTCACGGGGTAATCTCGGGTTTACTGCCTCATCAAAAACCCATTTCCCATTTGTTCATAAGCTCTAGGAATGGAATCAATCCAGTCCGCACCCCACTGAACCTCTTCTTTAATTACACACCAAACTCACTACTCCACCACAGAGACCCAGGCCATCAACATGGTTTCATCTCTCTTACCTCTCTCTTGAACTTTCTATTTTTGTGGTAGTCCTGTAAATCGTCCTGTCTCTAGTCCTGTCTCTTGCATGGCTGTCGAAGATTGGAAGTAATTGGCTGGTGGGTACTTATTGTAGAGTAAACAAAAGTTATCATGAGAATTGCGATGTTTGAAGCGGATGCCATAACAAATGTCAGTAGACTGGGAAGATTTTAAAATGAGCAGTTCACTGATAAATCCAGAAGAACTGTCTTTGGAAAAGGGGCGGAGCTAAAGAAGTTATGGGATTCTTCAAAAGAGACAAAAACATTCTTCAAAAATGTAAATGACAAATATTTGACAAAAAACCCCAACAACAACTGTGTAATAGCATTAAAACTATGTGATATTGAGAAATAAATAACTTTAGATCATAAATAAATGCAAAAAAGCAAAGGTGAGCAGCACCATTAACAACATTGACTCTATTTGTGTTCTTAATAAATGTTCCTGTTCGTACCAGTGCATGCTCGGAACAGCCAACAACGCAAGCCAACAGTGATTCAATCAAATCTGGATGACATTATTTCACTCAGAAATACAATCACATTAAAGAAGTTGTATTGATTTTGAATGCCATTTCATGCTGTATTCTTGCAGAACTCTGGATTCATTTGGTCATAATCGCTGACTAACGTCTGCAACCGAGCCAAACGGTGCCACTGTGGTTCTCAGCTGCCGGCCCATGAGAACATTCTGGAGACGTCTAACAGCATTTGGCTATGTGTGAAGTGACAGGGAATCTCAAAGGAGCGTTTGGGAGTTTTTACAGCACTTAGGGCCTATTTACACTTAGTCACTTCATGAGTCTTTATCGATCGGACTGTTATCCATTTGGGTCCGCACATTCCACTCACACTTGGCCACATGAATGTGCATCTGCAAAAACAATCTAATATTCCTACCAAATACATTGTGAAAAAAGAAGTTGCTGCCTTACATAAACTTAGATGCTGTTAAACTGACTTTTTATGTCAAAATTGTTGAATCCCTTGTTTATAAATAGACCCTCATTGAACTAACTAAAATGAACTTAAAACATTAATTATGAATATAAACCACAACAGTATTTCAAAGATATTAAAATAACACTGTGAGTTGTGTTACATTTTCTTTTATTTTGTAAATGCTATTGAGTTACCCTAGTGGTGTTTTGTCTTTCTGTGCATGCAAATGCTGGCCATTTATAAACTGATTCACCATAAGACTTTCTATTAAACCACTAATAAACTATTTTCATGGTTGTTATCAGTACATTTTAAAGTAAAAAGCCAAAGTAGAATGGTATATTAGCACTAAATCACAAATGTATGCATGTGATTCTAAAATATACAGACACCAAAATGGTGTCCCATAATAGCTGAAAAATTGTGACTATTTACTATAGTAAAAGTCTTATCCAACTGTCTAGGATGTTTTTTCCCCCACACATTTTATTTACATTTATTCATTTAGCTGACGCTTTTATCCAAAGCGACTTACAATTGCTATACATGTCAGAGGTCGCACGCCTCTGGAGCAACTAGGGGTTAAGTGTCTTGCTCAGGGACACATTAGTGTCTCACAGTGGATTCGAACCCTGGTCACTCACACCAAAGGCATGTGTCTTATCCACCGCACCATGAATGGATGGATTTCTAATCCGTACAAAAACCCAAGTGTCCAAGTGTACTGCATGTAGCCCATTACATCAGACACATAAAACAGCAGCAAAACCAACTGCAGACGAACAGAAGCATGCAGCACAGAGCACACTCACTCACACACAAACACAGAGCACCAGGCCATAGGAATTTAAGTGAGGGTGCTGAAGAAATTAGGCAGGGAAGGAAGGAAATGGGATGTTGACTTGAACTGGCCTCCAGGGCAGCAAAGAGCCTGAATGTGTGTGTCTGACAGTTTGATCGAGTGAGTGGAGGTCTCCCCATGGCCTGCGTGTAGCACACCACAGAACAGATTGAGCCTACAGGCATTTCTCTTGTCTTCAATCTCTCTCTCTCTCTATTCTGTGTCCTTGTGTGGGCTGCAAAATACTGAGAATAAAGCGAAAATAGATGGATCAGAGACTAGACAGAGCGGGAGAGAACGAGAGAGAAAGAGGACCCAGCAGTCGAGTCATTGGTCCTCTGTTCAGTCACTGTGGTGTGTGTATGTGCATGTATCAGTTGGTAGGAGGCCCGAGCTCTGATTTCTGGGGGCAGTCAGCCGTTTCACGCTTGACTTCTCATTCAACCACAGGGCTCCTCACAATGGGTGACCGAGATTCAAGGAGGACGGACTTTCTTGTCTCTTTCTCTCTCGTTTCATTTCAATTTTTCAATTTTGTGTGCATCATAGGCACGCCAAAAACACATTTGAGTTGATTTATGTGGCCAAAGATTATTATAATATATATTTTTTTAAATTATAATAAATTAATATCCAAGTGGGGTAACCTAGTGACAAATACAATCAAAGTTGTGAAATAAAAATGAAAAAAAAAAATAAATAAACAAATAAATAAAGATAAATAAAAATAGCATTAACAATAATAAGTCAAGATGGAGTAACACAGTGACAAATGAAAATAAATAAATAAATAAATAAATAAATAAAGATAAATAAAAATTGTATTAACAATAATAAGTCAAGATGGAGTAACACAGTGACAAATAAAATAAAACAAAGTTGTGAAATAAAATAAAAACAATAAACTAAGCTAAATGAAAAAGGTCCAAGTGGAGTAAACTAGTGACAAACAAAATAAAACCTAAAACAAATAAAAAGTTGTGAAATAAATAAAACTGCAGAATGAAATAAAATGTTCAACAAAATTAAATATACTAATAAAAAAATGAAAAAAAAAAAAAAATCAAAATTGGGCCTTTTAAAACATTTTTGGAAGGTAAGATCAATGAAACAACCCTCAGGGTTAGTGTAGGTCTAGAGGTTTTGTCTTTCCTCTAGGATGAACAGTGACAGACTGGTGAAAGCAGCTCATAATTCAGCTTTGGCCTTAAAGATTTACCAAAACATTTTGTTTTTGTATGGTAAATATTTGGCTAATTAACATGATCAGTCTCTAATACCTTGTCTGAACACATGTGCTTGTGCTCTTCCAAATGTTTGGCTCATTGAGTTAAAGGCCACAGTCGCACAAGTACAGTAAGTGCTGAGAGAGTAAATAGGCAGTGACCCAATCTGCAGACTTTTTTAGGCTGATTAAACTGTCTCTCTCTCTCTCTACCATCCATCCATCCATCCATCCATCATCCAGTGTACGCACACACCCAGTAAGTTTTCTGAAGGGGAATATGGCACAAACAGTGACTCAACTTGTGCTCACTTTATTCCAATACAGTCTTACTCTACCGTTCAAAAGTGTGGGGTCAGTATGTTTTAAGACATGAAAAATGAATAAGATATAATATATTTTTTATTGATTAGAGAAGTGACAGTAAGAATTGATTAGAAATGACAATAAAGACATTTATAATGTAAAAAATACTACAAAAATGCTGTTCTTTGGACATTTCTATTCCTTTATGAATCCAGAAATATTAAGCAGCACAACTGTGATAATAAGAAATGTTTCTTAAGCACCAAATCAGAATATTAGAATTAATTCTGAAGGATCATGTGACATCGAAGACAGGAGTATGATGCTGCAAATTCACCTTTGCCATCACAGGAATAAATGATAAATTATAAAATATATTCAAATAGAAAACAGTTATTTGTTATAACCTTTTATAATATTACGGTTTTCCCTTTGTGCGTTGAACACACCGATGATGTCTTAAACTGCTGTCTAGGTAGGCAGATTTAGAAACGGTTGTGTTTCTATCAGAGTGGATCTGGATGTTGGGGTATAAGGAAAGATCTGTATTGTTTGTATCTGTATTTGTACACATGCAGTACATCAGTTTTTGTTTGCCTTGTTTTGTTCTTTATTGTCGCAAGCTGTCATTCGGTTCTCAGTTTAGTTTCAACTGATGAAAACTTGGAGTGCAGCCTGTGAAGTGTTCTCCAAAAAACAGAGAGAGAGAGAGAGGCATTGAATAATTTAGAGAACCAAAGGGAGGACAAAACAAGAGCAAGAGAAAAACACCAGCAGTTTGACCCAGTGCAATACACCAAAAATATCACAGACAAGCTCTCTCTCTCATTCTCTCAGCAGAAGACATCACTAGCAGCCATATTCATCAGATCTGTCTCACCTCTGTAGAATAACAGGACAGCTGACAAGTCAGTTCTGCTCATCCTCCCTGTAATCTTTCACCTGTGCTCTTCCATTCCACTCTTCTCATTTCCTCTTTTCAGTGGTTAAATACAGTCAAAAAGGTGCCTGAAAATGGGGCTGGAACGCAGCAGCACTTGTTGATTGGAGAATTTTATTGAAATGAAAGAAAAACTAACATACAGTACATACCTTTTTCAAGATTAATCCGATATTAAGACCTAATAGCAAATAATATAAATGTATTTCCCTATTGTTTAACATTAAAACTTTGATGAAAGGCCATATGTGAATTTGGTTTAAATAAATTTACCCATCAACAAGTGTTGCTGGATTGACCTTTCACACCAATGATTCCTTTTTTTTCCAGCCATTCTCTTCTCTCACTGACTTCCTTGTCCCTCTTACAATCTCCTTTTTACAACAACCTCTCCTTTCAACAATTCATCACTTTAACCCAATAGGCCTGACTGAGGGCAATCTGACAGGTTTGTGTGTGTCGCTATGAAGGCCACTCTCTCAACAACTGCATTTCCTGAAAAAGCAGAGGTTAGAGTCAACAGCAGTGCTCCACAGCTCTGAGTGGGTCAGATGAAGAATGAGTCCATTCACCTGGAGTCTCAGAATTAGATGGACTATGTGATGTATGCTGCACATGAAACCGCAAGAGTGGGCTAAAATAGCAGGTTTCAATCTGAGCGACTGGCTTCCATGCAATTTCCAAAAGTCTAGATGTATAGGTTAGGTTTTTTTTTTTTAATGTCCCCCAGGAAATGAAGTATTTTTTACACAATTTATGTACCACACTGCAACAATAATCTTTCTGAACTAGCTGTTGAAAATGGCAAAGATTGGACATTTTACCAGCAAAGTCTACACAAATTTTCACCTGATTTTGTTTGTGTTGTCTAAGGCACAGAGCCATTATTTCATGAGCAACCTCTCTGTTGCATGATGTTATTGTTGTACCACTGATTTCATATTCACCAACCACAAATATAAAAATAATACAATAATAATAAAAAAGTTAAATAATCTAAAAAAAATGACTTACGGTGTCAATAAGATAATAAAAAAAATCGGCAAGTGTGAATTAAATGGATCAACAGTGACAGCAAATACTTTAATAATGTTATTAAAAATTATAATGTTATACTAATTAAAAAATTAACTAATTGCTGCTCTTTTGAACTTTATATGCTTAATATAAAGTTATTGGCAACAATAAGCAACAAAGTAAAGCAGACTTTACAATTGTTTGTTTGCTTTAATAATCAGAATATTTAATGAATCTATTTATTGTATTTTATATAACTAATTACATAATGCACACTAAAATATTATTGCACAATATTATTGCACACTAAAAAAAATGAAGACAGACAAACAAGCTAAGAACAAACAATCAGGATTGAAAAAAAATGTCAACAAATTGTGCTACTTTGACAGCTCCCTCTCCCTCTCGTTTCTCTCTGGGCGTATATTAATGGTTTGTCCCTTGTTTGTAAATGCGCCAGGTTGTGTGAGTGGCTGCAGGCTGTCTGTTACAACTCTCCTGAGGGGCTCGGCTCCATATGGCCGCGCATATGGCACTCAGCACCATCAATTAATGCTGCTACAACTCTGATTTTCTACCAGCGCTGTCTGTCTTCCGCCTGTCGTGTCTCCTCTTCTCTTCATCTCTCAGGGTTTGCCGTGTTTCTCTTTTCCCTCACCGGGGAATCGAGTGTCAAGTTGATGGTCTCAAATCTGATAAACGCAAAGTTGTCTCACGTTTGAGACGTGTCTCATTAAAGGGTGAAGCCGATTGGAGGTTGCTTTCTGATTTGAGGAGATGTCAGTGCGGGGGAACGTCTTGGATTCCAGTTAAAGTTGTGTGTCGGAAAGGTTGCAATTCTAACATTGTATGATCTAATTTTTAGATTCACTACATCCTAATTTAATTTTAAGTGTGTGATTTCATGCGACATCATTAAATGGAATTATAAAACGAGTCTAATTTTAAATGTATGTTTCCTGAACCCTCCAACATCCGCAACTGGCCAAACAACTACTGCAGATATTAGGAAAGTTAAAGGACAACTCCGGTGCAAAATGAACCCTTTGGTCTAATAACACATTGGTACCTAGACAACCATTCTCTAATCGATAATAATCGAATATAAAGAGCTTTATGTCTAAAAACTGTTCAGCTTATAAAGCTTATATATAGGGTGTAGAGTAATGACCATTGAGAGTGTCTAATGGTCTGTGGATGCGTCAAGTGCAGTGTGCTGTATTCTGCGTGCTTGTCACATTCAGCTCTCAGCCTCTACTGCTGGCTAGTGCGTAAGAGTGCGTAAATCTACCCTGCCAGTACATAGCCTCTCCACAGATGAGGCCTATGTAGTGCCTCCAAGTGGCGACACACGTCAACTGAGCCCCTAGTAGGCTCAGGCAGAACTACAGGGGATGTAGTTCTGCCAGGCCCACAGGCATGTGGATAAACCCTCGTGTCAACAAACAGCCCCCCAACTATGGGTCAAATAGTCACACAGCCATCAGACAATGGTTCAAGCAAGCTGGAATGTCAGGACTATGTGCCTTGGCTTCTCCAAAGACCTTGATCAGGTTGATGACTCCAGAAAAACAGCAATCATCAATCATGAGGTTGGACATTGACATTGCTGCACTACAGGAGACCAGACTCCCTTCAAATGGCAGCATCAGGGGACAGGATTACACCTTCTTCTGGCAGGGAAAGGAACCAGATGAACCAAGTCTGCATGGCGTTGGATTGGCAGTCAGAAACTCTCTGATCTTGTGAGTTGAACCGGCAGGAAAAGGTACAGCACGTATACTCTCCCTTCGCCTCTCAACCTCCACAGGTCCAGTGAACATCCTGAGAGCCTATGGTCCTACACCCAGCTCTCCACCTGAGGCAAAGGAAGAATTTTATTCAGGCCATCATTAAAGAAATTTCCTCCACCAAACAACTTTACATGTTTGGGGACTTCAACGCCCGGGTGGGAACTGACTGGGACTTCTGGCCCCAAAGTATTGGTCATTTTGGTGTTGGCAGAATGAATGAAAACGGACAGAGATTGCTTGAGCTATGCTCTTACCCTGACCTGAGCATAATCAACACATTCTTCTCCACCATGCCCAACCACAGGGTCTCCTGGCGATACTCAAGATCCCATCACTGGCATCAGCTGGACCTCATTATCACCAGAAGAGCCTCACTGATTTGTGTCCTAATTACACAGCTATCACAGTGCTGACTGTGACACTGACCATTCCCTGGTTTGCAGCAAGGTGCACCTTAAACCAAAACGGATCCACCGATTGAAGCAGAAAGGACGCCCACAAATCAATACAGCAAGAATAAAAATCCCATATCTGTGTGAGTCTCCATCACAGAGGCCCTCAGAAACTGCCCATCTATAACTCCGCCATGGATATTTTTGGGAAGAATGAGAGGCAGTGCCTGGATTGGTTTGAGGCAGGAATCCTGGAACTTGAGCCAGTCATCACAGGCGAGAGAGCAGCTCTGATCAGCTACAAAAGGGAACCATCAGAGAAGACACTCGTAGCTCTCAGGAAAGCCAGAAACGATGCCCAACGTATTGTTTGACGGTGCGCCAACGACTACTGGTTGAATCTTTGTCAGTCCATCCAACTCTCAGTTGACTGTGGTAAAATCCGTGCCATGTACAATGGCATGAAGAAGGCCTTCAGCCCAGGCGTTACCAAGGTCGCACCCCTAAAGTCCTCCTCGGGAGACATTATAACAGATCGGGGCAAACAGTTGGAGAGATCTTTCGATCATTCGATCTAATCAGCCGGAAAGGCCATTTCGTTCCATGATGATATGCAAGGCATCGTCCAGTATGATGGCTCTTCCTCTGAACCATTCCCTATAAGAAGTGGAGTGAAGCAGGGCTGTGTACTCGCTCTTTGGCATCTTTTCCTAGCTGCTGACCCAAGAATTTAGCAAATCAGAAGGCACATGTACATCCAAACTCGAACTGATGCAAACCTGTTCAACATTGCATGTCTCCGAGCAAAAACCAAGGTGCGGAAGGTTCTGATAAGGGAGATGCTTTTCGCAGATGACGCTGCCTTGACTGCACACTCGTCGGAATCTTTACAACAACTCATCAACTACTTGCCTGTAGAGATTTTGGCCTCACCATCAGTCTTAAAAAGACCAACATAATGGGCCAAGATGTTAGCAGCATCCCAAATATCTCCATTGCTGACTACACCCTTGAAGTGGTAGATAACTTTACCTACTTTGGCTCTACCATCTCCAGCAACCTCTCCCTGGATGCCAAACTAAACACTTAGATTAGACTAAGAGGGTCCCTACATGCAAACTGAAGCATTGAGAACGTTGTACAACGTTGGACACTGAACAGGAATGAATGTGTTGCACGGAGTGGAACCTGTTGAGTTGCAACACCCAAGAGACGTGTTTTGTACAGTCTGAAGATTTCCTCGCTCTGATAAACAAGGCTGTACTTGCAACTTTCTTCCATGTCCCAAAAATAAATTGGAGGTGGCGACCCATAGCGGAGGGACACTAGACCAGTTATGTTTTAAATCAGTGCAATTATTTCTGATATTATGTTAGAGCAACTATTGCGTGATTTTAGTTTGCATCGCCAGCTGTAAGTCTTGCTCATTGATATTCCTGAATGACCGAAAAACCTCTTGCTCTCCCTCTCCCTTTCCACAGACAGTGCAGACTTAAACAAATATAATTCATGCATTTCCATGTAATTAGATTTCACAAACACAATTCTGATCGACCAACTCACTTGTCAAAAGTTCGTGGTTCTACTGGTCGAAGCTGTTTTCCAAAGACGGCTCCTGCCTGTATAAGGGGTCGTCTTTTTAAAATATCGTCTTTTTAAACTGTCTGTGAACTTTCTTTTCGAAAATCATGAATGGAAACTGGAAGTACAAAAAAGTATATAGTGTATGATGCTGAATGAATTGAGTAGCTACAGACAGATGAAGTTAACTTCTATAGTTGTGTTTTTCAGACCGTGTGCAATTAACAAGCTTATTTGAATGGTTCCCACTGTGTTCCCACTGTGTGTTCCAAACAGTCTCATTTTAAACATACTGTATGTGGACACAAAGGTAGTTCTGGAAATGTTTTGGACATCTAGTCATATTGAAGATCAAAGTGAAATTTTGTAGAGTGACTCCAGTTCTTAAGATTTGAATTGGTTCTGTTGTCTGCTATGAGAGTTTTCCATAGGAAGCTTGAAGGTGATGTCAGTTCTAGAGAGAATGCCTCCATCTCATTGATGTTTGTAATGCAACTCAGATGCGTGATGTGTTCAGACTCAAAAATGCATACAAAAACAAACCAAAAAAAAAAAAAAAACATTCAGTTGTTCTGCTTTGCAGCGAGAAAGCAAATCACTTGTCTTGTGTATCTTATGGTAGGCGAGGATTTTCTCTCTTCAAAGTAATCCCTATTCACAAACACCCAGGAAACCCAAGACAAGAAATTAACGCATCACCCTTTTCTTGACCGCCTTCCAAAAGATTTAGCATGCCTGCCAGGGCTGTTCCTCCCAGCTCTCAATGTCTAAGCCCAGGCTTGATTGATTGAGTCAAGCTGCTAGTTACCATGCGAACCTAGACCGTTGCCTGGGAGACCATCACAAAGTGCTTCCAGGGATTTTCAAGGTCACTGGTTGGAGCAGGTCTTGCTGAGGGGGTGGACTCCCTAACTATGAGGGCCCTGTAGGAGGGTCTTTCACAAAACCTAGAGAATACCCCCATTCAATCTTTTTTTCTACATTGGTCACGCTTGGACTCAACAGAGCATCCTCAACAAACTTCTTGTAATGCACTGGCATTCCTTTATTGTTAGAATTCTGCTAGTAGAAACGCAATCTTCTACATTTTGTGCCGCCTAAACATCAATAGCTTTGGACAAGTCTCAATAGAACAAATGTCCGAACTTTAATGCATTAGATAACAATATGAAACCAAGTGGCATCTGCATTTTCATTATTTTATAGTTTTACAATTATGTTTCACCAATTGCATTCTTTTGATGGATCTACAAAGTTAGGTGTAGATAATCACATTAACTATGGACATGTTCCACCAACATTTGATAATCATAAAAGGGCTTTCCACATGTAAAAGTGTTTACCCTATGTCATTCTTAACCTTGGGTAAACTGAATCCTGGGTTGTTGTGCTTGAAATATCACACTGTTCATATTTTAGTTGACAATTAATCCTGGGTATTTATAAACTGGCGTTTCACACTACATCCCTAACCCTGGTTTAACATTCATTTGTCACATGTATTTGTATATTGCTTGTAGTGTCATTGATTGGATGAACACAGCAATCTTATTACATAATAGCTCTGGCAGTGCTCATATTGCACATTGCTGACTGCCATCAAGTTTTCCTTGAATAGATTTTTTGGACTACGAAGGTAAGAATAAAACAGTCTCTCCTCTTCTCTCCATTTGAGGTGTTTCCATTAGAATTTGACATTTTCCATCTCAAACACCGAAATGTGTTTGTACAACATGTTATATACGCGTTCAGTGTTTCTGTAGCACGTGAATATGAGGCACACGATTGGTGGAACACTGAACAAGTTTATTACACTTGTAATTTAGAACTGGGCTTAGTATCGCTTTTTACCTTAGATAACATTGTTCAATTACATTTCAAATTAATAAACATTATACAGTATGTGTGTACACACCCAGAGACAAATACATTTTGGCTCCTGTTTTGGGAGAAAACAGGTTTTCAGAAAAAAACACAGTTGTGATGCTCAATGTCCTGATGCTTTTGTTTTAGCACCAAATAACATCAAATATCCAATTTCTGCTAGTGCACAACTTGTACTCAAGCCATCCTTCACGGCACTAAATTAAAGTGGAGCTGAGGTAAGCCATTTAAACCAAGCTGGTTTCTTATCTGATGTAAGACCTCATGAATCCAGGATAGTGGTGCCAACAATATGCCAATTCAACAATGAACCATACATGTTAAAAACACTGACTGCGCCCTACATACTTTGCCCCAATGGAATTGATCAGTTCGGTGTAAAATCTTTCTAATAAAACTTGGTCAAAAATAAATGTCTACGCAATGAAATGGTCATAGTTTAGTTAAATAATTCCAGAGAAAAATAAGTGTTAGAAATAAACTGTAAAAATAAAAATAGTGGACACATCTCATTCTTAGTAAATCCTCCCAACATTGTTTTACTACCAATGAACTGTTAGTATCATGGAAGTTATGTTGGACTTAAAACAAACACACTGAATTGACAGGATCCTGAACACTACTGTAGCAGTACTAGCTAATATTATCAAACTGAAGAAGCAGAATCCATGACACCTGACACACCAAAATCAACAAAACTAACATTTCAAGTTTCCATTGCATTAGTTCCTGTCAGTCGGATTCCCGTTATCTAGTAAGAGGCAGCTAATTATATCAGCTTGTCTCTGCTGCCCATTGAGCTCAACATTAGGTGCTGACAAGCTAATACAATCATCTCTCCTTTTCCATCCGCTCTAAGAGAGGGATTTAGCGCTATGTTCCTCAGCCTAGTGGACTGTTAAATTGAGCGTTCGCAGAGCAGGAAGTCGAATGAGATTTGGCATGTTTAGAGGGTTAACCTTGAGAGCAGACAGATTTCTTTTACAGAAAGAAAGTGGTCATTTGCAGAGATGGGGTCAGTTCCATTTCAATTCAGGAGATACAATGGAATTCCACGTGTAGTACTGATTGATTCCTACACTTTTATGTACACTTCTCAAGATACCTAATGAATTCAATTCAGGCTCCTCTTGAACTGTCCGAATCAAAAGAATTGACCCGTAACCTGTAAAAATTGGAAGTCGTGGTTCTTGGTAGCAAAAAGCAACTCACTTGCTGGTTTGTGGTTTCATACCATTGTTGGCTTATAATAAATGATATGGGAGTCAAAGAGGCAGAAGTAACCACCATTTACATGTTAAGATAAGATTAACCCAATTAATATTTCGCTCTGTTTATGGGGATCAGCCCTGATGTTCAAACCACCACTAATGGACATTTTTTGGCCTAGGCTGCACAAAAGGACTTGATTCCCCTTGGTCATAACATTTTGTGACATCTCTATTATTAATTGCTGGCTAATGCACACGTTTGTTTGATGGACGCATTTTGCTGCTGCAAAATCCGATCTAAGCACAATAAATACAACTTCTATTTCTCTTTGGCCTGACATACATTTAAACTAATTGCATGCAGAACAACTTGCCTCATTATCCACTTTGAGAAATCCCACAAAAATTCAACTTAGCCCCCTCTCTCTCACTAGCAGACAAATATAACCCCTAATGCAACATTAATATTGCTGTGCTGAAATGTTCTCTTCGAAAGATTAAGCAGGTTTAAAATCTGAGTTAGTGTGCGGGGACCAATGTCCCCTCAGGCTCAACACTATCATCTGCAGCGAAATGGCTTCGGTAATGAAGAAGTCAGGCGCATAAATCCTCTACGGCCTCACCTCTCCTCTGCCTCCTATCCTGCTGAACAGCTAGTAAAAATTCCCTTTAAAAAATTCATAGTGCAATTTTGCTCAAATCCCTCCCAGCAAGCACAATTATGGAACTTTCATCTCAATTGATTTATGTGTAGGGCTGGAAAGGAGGTAGAGAGAGAGAGAGAGAGAGAGAGAGAGAGAGAGCGAGAGAGAGAGAGAGAGAGAGAGAGAGAGAGAGAGAGAGAGAGGGGGGGGGAGGGGGGCACTAAATTATTGTTTACTATGGGAACACATACAGTAGGTCTGATCCAACATTATGGTATCTATATTATCATATTACAAGAATAAGAATATTCATATAAAATGAATAATCTGGCCAAAACGTAACTTGATCTGTAGTAGACAACATCTGTGGCCTCAAATAAATCTCTTAGGTTAAATAAAATAAAAAATGCACAAATGTACTTACAATTGAAGTCTAAGGGATGATCAGCACTAAAAATATTATTACTTTGGTTTTCAAAATGTTGGCTTTAACTATGTTTTAGGTGGATGAAATAAAACAAAATAAGTCTATAGATCAAATAACGTATATTCTTACTACAAATGAACCCCTAACAGAATTATTTAACGTATGTTTGAGATCATAAGGTCTCAACTTATGATGAAAACACATGAAATAGTGAAAATATCCAACTTCAAAAAATAGACCTGCAGGAGAAAAAGACAAAAGACAGAATGAAAACACAGAAATTAAAACACCAAGCTGAAAAAAGTGAATAAACAAATAAATTGATTTCAAATAAATTTCCTGAAATTAACAACAACAGAGATGCGAAGGAATAAAGAAGTCAATCCATCATCGACTGATGTACCGCTGTGTCACGCTTCATTGAGTTCAAAATATTTCCTCTTCAGGAAAGCGATTTATCAAAAAGCAGACACATCAACAAAAGTACAAAACAAATTAATTCAAACATTTTCAGTCACATTCCACAAAGAGTGCATCAGGGTGAAGTGGAATTTAATTTGATTAAACTTCCTGTTATAATTGGTTCCCTTTCCAGGCTGCAAAAACACTGTTGGCTGCCGTGCTGAAAACTCAATCAAGCCGCATTACATTTTTATCAGATAAAAATGTAATTGATTTGAAAGCAGACATGATGTATATTACAGTGGGAGCGCAGTGGAAAGCCTCCGTTGGGGGCGGCCTGTGGGGATCTCATTAACTCTATCTCTGAATTGCTGAACATAAATGAACTGACATTGAGGGATCGAGGACCCACTGTGACAACATCTGAAGTGTTTATCTCAACTTTAGAAACCAGACTAGTCTCAAGCGTAAAATGCGTAGCGTTGCAATGTGCATGCAGTCTCATTAAGCCTATTCACCTGTTTTTTAAAACAAAAATAAGCTCCGGTTCACTTTTTATTACATTAGATATCACCGTTGAGATCCAAACCCTGCTATCTTTAGGATGAATTTACTAGTAGATGTATTTTTAAATGGTAAAAAGCCATTTATAAAGTAATTTATGAAAAAATACTAATGCTAAATGCTAATGCTAAATACCCTTTTATGTCAAAATTTCCATTTATATTGATATAAATCAACTTCACCAGAGACCTGCACTGCATTCAGGGTTTATTTGTTCCCTGGAAATTAAACCCATGACCATCATTTACTCATCATTTAGCCAGTTGAGCTACAAGGAACTACTAATAGAGAGGCTAGAAGCTCATGCTGACCAGCTCAAATCTGGCTAGAGACATTTCTTCCTGCACTCGTCCATCAAAAAAAGTGGAAAAAGGGCCACAAAATTACTTCTTTAAGCCTTCCACTTTAAAAATCACGACTGCAGTGCTGCTTCGAGACTTTGCCATCTCTCCTGCGGGAGCAACTCATTTCCTTTCTGATCCTGACCGCACCGTTCTCTGTCGTTAGTAACGGAGACCTGTCGCTAACGGCTAACGAAGCCTCGGCGGAGGATATAAAGACATAGTGAGTCAGGGGAGGAGAGCAGGCCGCACAAAGCCCGGAGGGATTTGCTCATCACTCTCTCTCTCTCTCTCTCGCTCTGCCTCATGTGGTTTGCAGTCCCATTGGCTTGCTAGGAGCTCCCAGTTTGATCCCAGACACTGAAGCGGCCCTGTGAAACGAGGACTCAATTAAAGCAAAATGAGGGCAGAGGGGGAGCAGCTAGCTGGAAACAACAGGAAAAAATCCCTCCAGAGCTATGGCCTGAATACAGCATGTGAGTAATGTGATCCATCACGTAGAGCTAAGAGCACACGGTGCTAATGCATTCTGAATAGCTGACAAGAGATCTTGATGTACGATGCAATAGCATTTCCATACAAAATCAAGGGAGGAAACTAAAAACAAATTAGATTTTATATTGTAGTCTGTCAGGGTGAAAGATGGGTCGCAATAAGAAAATCTGCATAATAATAGTAATAAATATTTAGCAAAAAAAAAAAATCCCCAAATATTTTGCCTTGTCGACTAATAGGGCATTGTCAATTACAAGACACATAATACTTACTATAAAACTAAGAAAACAAACAAACTAAAAACTACCACGCTAGGTTATTTAACACTATCTATGGATCCATGAAGAACCTTTAACATTCATGGAACCTTTCTGTTGCACAAAAGGTTCTTAAGATTAATATGTTCTTCCCACTAACAAAAAACAACAACTTTATTTTAAGAACTGTTCACTGAAAGGTTCTTTGGGTAACCAAAAAGAGTTGTTCTATATGGCATCACTCTGAAAACCCCCTTTTGAAAAAAAATATGTGCAGGGGGGAATCTCCTCAAACACCACCAATATGCAGCATCCCTCAGATGATGCGACCACAGTCATAGTGCGCCAGAACGCCCACCACACACCAGCATCAGTATAAATGGCATGATTAGGAGGCCATTTTGATGGATAGAGGCCAATGGGCAAATCTGGCCAAAGGACATCATGGGGTTTTTTTATGATCAAAGAGTGTCAGGACCTCAGTTTAACAACTCATCCAAAGGACAGTGTTTTTTAGGCAGTATAGTGTCCCCATCACTATACTGGGAAATTAACACCCAAAGAAACCACAGGGGGAGCGCTAGTGGTCGACTGATATATCGCCATGGCCGTTATATTGTTCGATATTTTGCATTTTTTTTAAATATCGGCAGATATGTTTTTCTGATCAGCCGATGTGTTGGAAGTGGAACTTTTATTTTGGCGGCCCTACAGGCTTTTATTTTGACGGACGGCGCTGAGGACACCAGTGCCTGAAAAGAGAAAGGCAGCGCCCGATCACTCTCAGGGTGCTTCTCATTTCTTATTTGTGCATCCTCGTTTCCTTTCCTTGCTTCCTTTCCTTGCGTCTCAGCTCCACCCCCTGTAGGACGTGAGGGAAGGAAGCGAGGAAAGGAAAGGAGGACAGAGGAATCGAATAAAAGCTTTTTTATATACATTGGAATTCTTGATCACTCAAGCGTCACTCCACAGTGTCATCAGCAGCGCTAAAAGGATCTGCCCTTATGATGTTGAAGTTTGGTTATTTAATAAATTCATAATAAATAATAATAAAGATAGGCTATACTGTTGAAATATTTGAGATGTGTGGTTTATATAAACTGCAAAGGTAAAGTATAAATTAAAATGATTGTGACCGATGTGAAGGGGGAGGAGAATTGACACGTGCGTCACGTTTAGTCAGTATAACAGTTCCGCGTAGGATGCACCTGTGTATCCTCGCTTATGACTCCTCAGGAAGCCTCCTATCTCCTCGATCCTCAACTCCTCACGGTGCAATTAGAGAATTGAGATGTCCTTCAAGATGGCTGAGCTCGATCGGTTTCCGGGTCATAGGAGGGAGGACGGAGGAGCGAGGAGACGAGGAGGGATATTGAGAAGCACCCTCATTCTCCGTCTTCAGTCTCTCTAATAAAAACCTCTCAGTCATTTCTTATACTTAGAGAACAGGTAAACAAAAACGTAAATGTTATGCGAAAAAAGTAAAGCGTTTGTTTTTATATTACTTGTAAACGAAAATGGCAAACAATCAGGCTAAAATACTTTCTAATTTACCGTCAACATTCAGCAAACGCACATCTACATCATTTAAACAAATCACTAAACATCTACTAAACATATAATTTCCCAATTCTTGCAGTTTTAATTAAACCCAGCTGTGATACTTTGTAAAGTATGTATTTGTAGCCTGTAAACGTGTTACTGCGAGTGACGGTTGGTCCATGCGAAGTGAGTAAATGTGAACAGAAGATCAGCTTCACAAGAGACGCGAACAAAAAACTTGAAATGTTTCATTTTAAAATGTGGTGCGTGTGCTATACCCAGGTAGCAAACAGACGTTGGGCCAACGTCAATTTTGGTTGGTTAGGTTGGCCCAACCTATACGACAGAAATTGCCCACTGTGTCATATTCATATGGTTTTCACTGTGTGCTCTATGTAAAATTAGCATTAGGCTACTTTATCTTTATTTGAAGAAAAAAAAAAAGATTATCAGTGCACAAAGAAATACCAGATTACTGAGTGCCATGTAACGTTAAGCTATATATTTTTAAACAATTACTTTTTGTTAAAAATACTGTAATAGGATTGCAGATTCAAGTAGTTCCCATCTAAAGTATAAGAATGTTTATTTACAATATTTGTTTTCTAATTTGTTTATAATATATTAAATATTGATTAAAATAAATATAAAGTGTATATTCACTGTATTTAAGAAATTTCAGCTTTATAGCGGCCCCCTGCTCTCTAGGATATCAGCATCGGCCATCAAAAAAAAAAAAATTATTATATATAGGTCGACCACTAGTGAGCGCCTCCTTCTGGCCTCACTAACATCTCTTCAAGCAGCAACCTAGTTTTCCCAGGAGGTCTCCCATCCTGGTACTGTGGACAACCAGTCTTGGGCTACAGAGTGAATGGCTGCAGAACACACTTTCATAATATATCATGAACTATTTCACAACGTTTCACAAACTTCTCTTGGCAAACACACTGACTTGTCTCAATTAAAAATGTATAAACCTCCCTTGAGTGGTTTACAAACAAACATACCAAACCAAGTGTAGTAAAAAAGAGAATGTGGAAAAGAAGAGCGAGAAAGGGGCCATTAATCAGGTTGTAAGTAGCATGCTAACTTGTTGGACGTGCATGTGCTATTTAAAGATCTGGTACCACTGTAGAGTCAGCTGATTTTCCCCTGGCCTTGCAGAAAGCCAAACCCAACAGCTGCCTAAGAGAAGACATCCACTCTGAGGTCAGTGATTTAACGGGCTGTTACATAGTAAGGAAGAGACAACAACTACATTTCAGGTTCAGGTAGCAATGAAAATGAGCCCAATAATATTAAAAAAGTCAAAGTGCTTTTTAACAGCAGATTTATATATTGCAGTAACCAAGTACTTTGTTAATGGGATAGTGATGTCTGATTTGCGAACCAATTCATTAGTTTGAATCTGTTCTTTACAATTGGTTTTCAATTAATCAAACGGTTCACAAATTGATTCGAACAATTGGTTTATGATTCAGCCTTAATCTTCATCTGTTGTAAAATAAGAATTTTAATTAAAAAAGACTGATTTTCAACATTTTAAACTTTAGTGTGTAATGTTGCTGTTTGTGCAAGGAAAAGGTCAGCAAAGTTAAGTCCACTACAAAGGGAAATATTCTCTGTATCAGTAAGCACTGTTTATGAGTTTGAGTTGCGTTTGTAGTGTGTTTTCGCTTATGGTAAGGGACATGACATTTTAGTAACGGTCGATCGGTTGGTTGACCAATCACAACACACTGATTCAGCTGACCAATCAGAGCTTTTCAGAAGAAGCGGCTTCATAGAGATAGAAACTAAACAGAGCAATACTGGACAGACTGTGAAAAGAGTTGCTGCAATAATAAAATAATTCATGAAGGAATCTTACTAATGCTTTTATGCAAAACTGGCTGAACTGGATGTTGGAGAAGCAATAGCGACAATAGATGACTTGAGTATCTGCCAACAGCTGTTGTAGAACATCACTCGATCTAAATAATCTCCTCACAGATCAGACCTCTCACTTAACTGTGACAGTTTTGTGAGCATACCTCATATCGCTTTAGAAGACTGTAACTTAGTACATCTGACCACAACCCTAAACTGAAACCTGAGAAACTTCTTAAAGTGACTGTGACAAACAATATGTTGAGACCAGGAACTGTGTGGGACAACTTTTGAAGAAAATTATTCCAAAACAGTTCTTTTAAATGAATGAGTGGCTAGTAAACAGAGGCTTATAGAAACTAACAGGGTCAAACTTTGAGAAACAATTGAAGGGAGTATTGAAAGAGGTAGGTTTCACAAGCTGAGTAAAAATGGGAAGCAAAAAAAACGGGCTTGCCTCATTTAAAAGGTAAAAAAAGAGTTTTAAAATAGGCAATGGATTTATAAATGCCTCTGCACTTTATCTATAAACAAACTACAGCGAAAAAACACAAGACCAAAGAGCAAGTGCGTAAAGCCTGTCATAAGACACACACACACGCACACGCGGTCAAGTGTTCTGCACATTACACAAATTAAAATTAGATCGGTCTTTAACACTAATAAAAAGCCATAGGAAAGTACTTTTAAGCTCTTCCTGTTTTTCCCTTTCTTACTTCACAAAGACGGGTCATACAGTAAATTTTATGATCTTGACATTTCTTCCAAGTATCATCTTCTAATTCTTGTAAGAAATCCGGACAGAAACGGGTCTGTTTACGCATGTTGGCCAAATGATGTCTCAGAAAGCAGTAAAAACAAAACGAGCGTGGAAATGCATTTAATGAATTTAGCCTCTCAACGCTTTTTTTTTCATATCAGTCCAAAATAGACTCAAATAATAATATTTTTCTCATACAGGTACGTATTATACATCATTCAAAACTGTTAAATGTCTTTTATTTGTGTACACTAATAATAAAAACAAAATGTTGTATTTTTCGTAAAATAAAGGAATTAAACATGATGCGCGTTCTCCCTTCTCTCTCATTGTGAAGTTCATTCTGAAACGTGACAGAATATGACCTGTAACTCAGCAAATGTGACATGAAACATGTCTTTACAAAGCTTGAAGTCTTAATTTTTAAATTATGTAAATCATATCAAAAACAAATATTCTCCAAGTAATTCGTATGAAAGCAACGACAGCAATATACAGTTTCTCCAGGCCGAGCTAAATAGCGCTAATGTGACCACGCCAACATGTGCATGAGCTGTTAATATGCCCTCATCACCTCTAAACAAAAAATCAGCGACTTCAGCAGTCCTGTTCTGCTTTTCGGCGCATTTGAAGATTGTGTTTGTGCTGTTTACCTTGGATTTACCTCAGAAAAATTAGTAGAACATGATTTGATTATGAAAACAATTGTTAAGGCAAGACACTAATAGTAGCATGTTATTGTTGCAAAAACTTTACATTGTAGCTACTAGTTAATCTGGTGCCAGACTAAGACGTACGTTATGAAATGAGATTGGAGTAAAAACATGAAGCCTAATGCTAAATGTATACATGTACGACACAAGAATGTTTTTATGTTCGATAATTAAACACAGCACGATATACTCCTACGAACAGTAGGAGTATAAAAAAAGTCAGAATTGTGAGATAAAAAGTCACAATTATTTATTTATTTTTATATACAGTGGCGGAAACAAGCTTCCATAATTATAAGACAAGTAAAGTTGGTTGACTTATATCTGTAGTAGTAGGGGTGGCTATACTTCTGAAGTAAACTTTAGTTTAATTTCGAGTGTATGCAGTCACAGGGGCTATACCAAAGTATCTTTGATTGTGTAAGCGTGAGTGCGACCAATCTCAGGTATATAGGAATTGTGAGACACGTTAAACAAGACATAAGGACCTCTGAGCGACTAATATGATCAGGTAAAATGTAAGTAAAGAGTTAAATAGAACAAATCAAATGTATTGCTAAACTATTATATAATTGAGCAGTAACCAATTGTCAATCTAACCAAAATTCGAGGTTGATTCAAAATGGAGTCAGATACTGTAAAAGCTTAAATGGAATTAAATTACTTTGCCACGTGGAAAGACAATAACACGCAGAGGCCTTCACTTTCTAACGGATGCCGCAAAACAAATCAATTCACTTAATGTATTAAATAAATTTGAATGTGACATATGAATGTTTGATCAGTGTCTTAGTTTACACTCCAGGTATTTTTGATGGCTCCTAAAAAGTGTGACAATGTTCACGATGCATGGCAAGCAGAGGTGGCAATTTTACTCAGAACATTAAACCTTTTCACACCCTTGCAAACAAAGCCATAGGAAGTGGTTTGCACTGTGGTTCAGCCTTCTCCTTTGCAAAGCTAAAAGAGCACTAATCAGCTGTATACACACCCGAGCACCATTTCTGTGGTTTTCAAGGTGCATCTGTGTAACAGGAATGAGTCAGATTGAGACCAACCGTGAGGCCTGACTTTAACCAGAGGTTTATCTCACCTGAAACTTGCAAGTTAGGCGTTATAAACATAGGAAATCTAAATCTGAATGTAGGTTGTGTTACCTCACAGATTCACACCTTATCATGCCCATTTTCTTGCTAAATGAGTGTGTTTTATGAGTGAATAACCTTTATGACTCTTATCCTCTAGTCTATCAGGGAAAAAAACAGTCACACTTGCAAGCAGTTTCAGAAGTATTAGACAAATTTCTTCGAATACGATTCAGTTCTGTGAACCTTTCACATGATTTACTTAGCCCAATACACTTTTGGATTGAGGGGTCAGCAGCCTCACAACAATGCACACCAGTAAAGCATTTTCACACTATTTAAAATTTCAAACTATTTCAACTTTGACCCCTCTCTGATCATTCAAAGTGCATGCAATAATACCCATATTCACGGTCTGTGCACCTGTTTGCAATTTCCACACATTTTGTTTGATTAATGACAATTTAAGCAACAAAAAATGCTGTACTCCATTACATTTGTTGTAACACACACACGTTTTTCTTTTTTTTTGGGGGGGCAATATATATATATATATATATACAGTATATGTTTTGTTCCTCCATTCTAAGCTCGAACACATGTATTCGTTGTGTACTTCCCACTTTCTTCCTAGAAACCTTGTAAAATTGCCTTTCTGTGATGCCATCGATGTTGCTTTTCAGGCAAAGTCAAAGCAGCGTGCTGAGCAAAGCATTGAAGCCCTGATGCGAGTCATGTGAAAAGGCCTTTAAAACGATGTCAGGACTGTTTTTTAAAGTGGTAAACTGAACAGATCTCCTGCACTAAATTCATCCACTCAACTGGGGGGCGATCTATAATTGCCCCCAAACCTTAGATAATAAATCTATATATATATCACTACATTGCTATATTTCCTTTCTAAAGCTGAAAAATAAAGGTCTTTGATCAGTGCTACACCAAACAAGTCCAAAAAAGCCATGGCCGAGAGGGAGATTTTTGGCTATATTGATCTTTATTTTGGAGTTTTTCTTTGCTGTGAAGCAGCTTTGAAATAATCTGTATTGAATAAAGCCCTTTATAAATAAAGGTGACTTGACTATAGCGGAGGGCTAGCCGCACACTGACTGCAGCATCCTGATAAATGGATTCCATCAGCTGCGGAGCGAAAGCCACAATTACAGGTTTTTGTAGACGTTGTAGAAGAATAGGTGCTGTGGCTGAGGAGCACTGAAGCATGGTTGAGAAGAGCTAACGGGAGCTTCTTAAATAATTGCACCTTCCATTTCTCCTCCACCGTGGGCACGCATCAACTTGAAATTTTGTAATTATAGTAATTGTGAGCTCAACGAAGCAGCCCTCTAATACTCTCCTCACAGGAGTAAATACATGGTACGCCATTCCAAGTGGAGCCAGCCAAACACATCCTCGGCCAAAGCCACAATTTGAGAGCTCTATAGCTAATGGTGGAGCTAACAAGCACTAATGCCACATTGTCTGAACGAGAAGAATTGTCACCCCTGCTAGAGTGGGTGCCTACTGTGATATTGAGTGTACTAGCGCACATGCCTGGTGTTCAAAATGACTGCTGCCATTTTGAGGCTGAAAGAATGTCAGCGTGCACGGATCAAAGAGGACGATTGCGATGAAATGTGGGGGAATTTGTGGCGGTGGGAGTAGACGGAAAAAAAAAAAAAATCAGGCACCTAAGATGACACAAAATGGAAGACTTATTCTCACATACAAACGCCTAGGCCGTTTCAGAGCGGAGAGAATGAAAGATGGATCAGTTACAGTCGGTGAATGTTAATTACGGTGGCAATGCGATAATGCATTATTGCTTTCTTTCACGAGAGCCGTGCAAATTTATGAGACTTGAGTTCTGAAACAATGAAGCGTGGCACGGCGTGTCAGCTCCCTCCACTCACCTCTGTTTGTCAGGATGATGGAGCAAATTAATTTCCCTTTCATATTTCCTCCTGACTGTGTCAGAAATGAGGCCTTGACCAATGAGCATGCACCTTCCCTCCCTCCATTTTATATTCAAGTTATGCTGTGAATCTTAGATTTAAAATGGAGGCGCAGAGATCTTTATCTGCATATGACGTTACGGCAACCGAGAACAGAAATAACATGAACAGAGTCTAGGTATCTCGATCTAACATCTTTTTCTTCGATTTGGAGAAGTGAGGCCAGTGAATAAGAGAAGTGCAACTTTAAATTTAAAAAAATGCTTGTCTAAAAACAGCATACATTGCAGGTTTACACTTTACTGTCCCATGTATTTTCTTGAAAATACTGATCTTGCACTACACATTTTTGTCCAATCCAATACCCTCAATGAAACCAGACAGACAGATAGATACACAAAGATAGACTTTTTGCACACAAAAACCCTCAAGTGAATATATATGGGGGAAAAAAATGTTCAACCTTCATTCTGACCCTCTTCTGAGAAGATACATTTTTAAGAGGTGGTGTGTCAGTAAATGGCCACTGTTATGATTGGATAGCGTCATTGCATATCAACGACCCCTCGCTATAGTGAGAGCATGTTAACATTATCCATGTAACTTACTTCCGCTTTGCAATGGAGCCGATGTCTGATCCAATCCAGTTGGCTGCTTCATCTTTTAAAAAAAGTTTATTTGCGAACTCTCCATTAAACGGTGCCTTGTTTACAATCAATCTTCAGTAAAATGCTCCAAACAAACAATCATCTGACGTGATCCGGGACGGCATTAAAAAGCAAATGTTTCTGACGCTGGGATGTGGGAACACGACACGTCACTATTCTTCTTTGTCGGTGTAGTTTGCAGACTCAAGTGTGAAGCACCTCGGGAACTGAACCGGTATCTGTACTGTATTCAGTGTAGACAGCGCCAGTGATTATAATGGCTTCAATTAGCTTTTGACGTTATGCAATGGTTGCATCCGCTGAAGGCTAGTGTTAAGCGACTGAACGCCAATGGGCGGAGCCTATAATGCAATGATGTATAACTATAAATTGATGTCTTCCTCTGGAGTCAGTCATATGCAAATATATCTGCCCGTGTGACATCACAGATCCTACAATATTCAAACAAGCCTTTTTTGGAGCTTGATTAAACAAATGGTTTCTTTATAAATGAGGAGGATGTTTTACGCTATGAAACTAGCAGGATGTTTTAATGGTACAACAACCTATTGTACGTCAAAAGCTCAAGGAAAATGGGATTTCTCATGCCATGACCCCTTTAAATGTTCCAGTCGTTCACTAGGAGTGAAAGTAAGAGCTGAAAAGATTTCTCAAATGTCACAGTAAAAGTGGCCAGCACTGAGCTGGGCCATAGATCTAGGTTAATGGATGAGGGAAAAGTGCTAAGCGCTAATACAAGAGATGCTTAAGACAATCCATGCCTCAAGATCTAGCCAAATCCCAAACCAGGACTTCAAAGTGTAAGTCCTGACCCTGACAAATGCAGATGATCTACAAACACAGTCTGAAGATTTTAACTCTGTTTAGACAACTATCTCCCAGGCCGCACCCTTAATCTTTCTCTACAGAAACATACAACAGCTATTATGAGATGAACTGGGTGCCATGGAATGTTACAACAGACAGACTGCCTAGGAAAACTTGAGGCTGGTCCATTGCCTTTATTAATATATCTGACTGTTTGAACTGCTTCAAAAGCTCAACAGACCATATGTTGGAAGCCTAGAGCTGAGATGGACTATAATCCAACTAATTCAGACTGCATTTCTGGAACGGTCTATTCCGACACATATTTCTTGAAACATATTTGTATAGAAATAAATAGGCAAGCATTATTACAATCGGCTAGCAACATCAACAGAACGAAGGCTGTACTTAATGAACTTCACAGAGGGAATGCAAAAGAACTGAAGCTTAAAGCCAAAAGGCTAAACCCATAAATCTGTCTTCCAGGAAAGATCTGCCAGAACGCTCATCCAAAACAGATAAGATTCACAAGGGAGGGTATGAAGGCAGATCGCATCAGACTGTGGGACCAGGAACTGTTCAAACTCAGCTCATATGTCAATAAAAACAGGTGTCAACCAGATTAGCTAAAATGCTAAGGGCTTGGCTAATCCTAGAAGAGATCAAGGAAAGATCAGTCATCACTAGCATGCTAATGCTGTGAATGCTGACATAACCAAGCATCTACTCTGTTTTTTGTGTGTGTGAGTTAAAACTAGGGCAGATTGAATTGTTATGACACATTATGACAAATACAAAGTTTTAAAAAAAGAACGTATTTGCATTCAGTCAACATGCTGCAACATAAATTAACATAACAATGAAGTACACATATATTTTTTAGTATTCAATACAATGAGTGGCATATTTGCACAAATAGTTCACACCAAAGTTAAAGTTCTGTCAACATTTACTTACCCGCATCATTCCCAAACCTGCATGCCCATCATATATAGACCAAGTGTAATATTGTATATTAGGCTGACAAACAAGCCTAATGTAAATCACATCAACATTAGTATCGACTCTATCGATTCAACGATCAGTGCAAGTGGGTTTGCTAATATGAGTCTCAGACTTAGTGTCAGACCACATATCAAATTCAGTTTAGTCCTAAAATCATTTTAAAGTGCACTCGTTCCCAACTTGAACATTTTTCAAAGATCATTTACACATCTGGTAAAATCTTCCCCCAAAAATCCACCCAAGAACTATCTCTACCCTT
The DNA here is from genome assembly GCF_016745375.1 of Pimephales promelas. Next base: position 5,317,530 of record NW_024121876.1, on the reverse strand, counting down.
CATACTAACCCACATCCAAATGATACTCTAGTATTCCTTGTCTGGAAAAATGGTAATAGTGTAATCTTATAAATATTCATACAAGAATACCCACTGATAACTCCGCTTCTCTGAACTGAATCTGGGGCTCAATATCAGATCACTCATCCAGGGCAACTCTTGCAAATTAAATTATTACATTTTAATATTCTCTGCCAGAGTCTAACATGACTCAAACGAAATGAATATCCCACACACACCAAAGTACAAACAATCTTGAGTAAGTGAATGAGTAAGTGAACTACTTATAATACTACATTTACATTTATGCAATTTGAACATTTTGTTATACAAAGCGTCTTCCAGGACAGGTTGGTATGTTCCCTAGTATTCAAATCCATGACCTTGGTGTCACTAGTACCATACTCTAAAAACCAGTTGAGATACTGAACTACACAATGGGAATTTTCCTTGACACTGTCATGTGAATCTCTACGGACCTTTGTCAGGATAGACACATTTCATTTTTCATTAACGAAAATGAGACTACGAGGAATAGTTGAACAATCTGTTCAGTGGGTTGTAATGTAGTGTATCTTGATGCCAATCACATAGCTGAGGCATAACTGGATATCCGACTTTGTCAAATATCTCTAGAATTCAATCTATGCTACCTTTCGCAAAACTTCAAAAACATACTAATGAACATTAGTAATTCTAATTACGAGGACAGATTATTGATTAATAAAGCCTTACTTTTTGTGCAGTTTTTTACAAAGTACTATGTTATGACTTATTGTTAAACTAAACCAATTTTGAGATTTGGATCACATAACCAGGTTCATATGTGCTTTTCTGAAATAGTAATCTTGTAAAATACTTGATCTGTAGAAAAAAGTTAAATGGCATAGTTTGCTGCAGCAATTTTTCTTTCTCTCTCTCTCTCACGTTTGCTTTTTGAACGTTAGCGTTTTCGTGTTTTGTAGTTTAGGTGGTATGCTATTTTAAAATACGATAGAGCGTTAACCTTTTAGTGCCACTCACACAGACATTTATTTTCCAAGTTCCGCAAAATGTACAACAATCAACATAATAAAACGTTGCATTCATCTGTTTTAGATAAAACTGAACACACTTTTGGCACTGGAAACCTGCAAGCAGTGCAGGCACGTTTTTCCAATGAGCCTGGGTTAAAAAAAAATAACATATGACATCTACCCCTAATAAGGGTGTGTTCACAAAACCCATTTAGTCCTGGTTTGCTTAGCGTTTCACATTAGCATGTTAATACAGAAATTAAAGGTATAGGGATATGCTCACAATCTGATTGGTCAGCTTTTAGCCTATTATGGTTATTTTGTGACAGAACTTACTGAACATTAAAAACAATGATGTGTGCTGGGAGAAATGCATTCGTTGTATGTGCGTAGCCTACATATGATGATGGTATTTTGACCAACTGAGAACTCGTGAAGAGCTTTATAAAAAGTGTGAAGGAGTCAAAACAGTTACAAGATTCCCTTCGTCACACAAACAAACGAAGATCTGCTGCGTGGAGAAGCGGTTCTGATTTCTGTACCGAACTGTGATGGGCAAACTTGCGACTATGACTCATTTTTAGGGTCACATCTTGTGATATCAGATCCCGTTTTTGGTTTGTTTACATGTCTTTGGTCCGTGTTATGTTCGTATTTCATGCGTTCTGAATATCAAAAAAACATTTTTTGAAGGGGGGAGGGGACTGAAAAAAAAACACAACTATAAAGCTTCATTTCTTTAGAGAACCATAAAGTTCTCTCCCTGTAGAGTGTCTGAGCACAAATCAATTTCTTTCAGTCGATTACAAGCACCGAGGTTCTAACCTTCATTTGTGAGTCTAATACTCCGACAGTTATGTAGAACACATACCAATATAGCAATTCTGCTCAAATAAGAGGGCTGTGAACTGACGTGATTATGGAGGCCAAGCCCCAGGGGACTCTGGGTTATCGGCTCAGGAGCAGAAAAGTGAGCAAGAGAGAAAGAGAGAGAGCAAGGGGAGCATGAACAGGGAATAAGAAGAGAGGGAGGAGGAGAGGAAAAGTCATTTATTAAGTCTAATACTGTGCGAAACGTTCCCGTGGTAATGAGAAGGGCAGATTGCGGTAATGTTGGGAGCTGAGCAGAAAAGGTCAATCTATATCTGTTTCTGCCCACAGGAGCCATGTTGATGAGCAAAACGTGCATGCTCACCCATAATATCCCTTAGACTTTCAATTAGAGAAAGATTTAGGGTCTACCTGTTTGCTTCCATGTGCTTAAATCCACTTTTTTTAACATAAGAGCAGGTGCAGCAATTTTTAACCTGCAAGGCTTCTAATGTCAACAAACCACTCCAGGTATTTTACACTTGTATGGTGCAATCAGAAATTTACATTTGTAGTTGTTATTATACAGCATATGCAATCAAAGAGAAGAACATTGCATAAACCCCTGCATGAAATATGCACACCTCAGCTTGTATCTAGTAAGCTGAATCTACATTGAGAAAGCCCAAATGCATATGAGAGAATGTCAAGACAATGACTTTTCTATCGTCAAATAAATTGCCGAAGCACCAAAAAACACCCCAGTACACGGGGTGAATGCTACCCCTACCTTTGTTTCATTCTCAGTCTACATGTTCAAAGACAGAAACGTATAGAAATTCCTGACAGTGCACAACAAAATGCGTATTGGTCTTGCTAAGTGTTTCTATGGCAACATTGCCAAAGCTATGGCAATCCAAGCATTGTAGTGTCCTTGAAGGTGGGATGCCAGCAGTGTTACTTGTACAGATCTGATAAGCTCTGCTGTCCTTATGTTAACATTTATAAACAATCAAAAATAGATGAAAACAACGGTGGCTGAGATACCTCAACGCGCAGCAACTGAAGAAAGCGCATGCAAATAGAAAAAAAAACACTAGCAATTTAAGAAAACATCATCAGTTTGACAACATGTGCTGCAAATAATCACAACGCAGCCAAATACAGAACCACGCTGCACATAAAGAAAACACATGCAAATAGCATATGCAAAACCGTCACACAGATTGGCTACAACGCATAGCAACTGCAGTGAAGAAATAAAAATACACACACATACACATAATACATCTTTTATATTGAGGATGTAAAAAAGCATCAATAAAGGCATTCATGCAAGTGCTTTTCTTGCTAAGAAGTTGTTTGTAGTTAACATTTCAAACTGGAAACCATGAACACAGTATTTTAGGCCAAACGGAGTGGAAAACCTGAAAGAAACTGCCATTTGTTCCGTCCAAACTCCCGAAGCAAAACGCTATTGCAAACAGTTAAATCTGTCACCATAATTTTACATTTTTACCATAATGCTGTTTAAAGAGTAGACACAGTACAATACAATTTTTTCGTGATAAACCTTTTACAATAGCTGTTTTATTAATAACCCTCTGTTGATCGGACTGTTCGTGGGCGGGGCCATGGGGGGATTACAAAATGCTGTTACACTTTAATCATAAACACTTCATTTTTTTTCAATTTCAACTTATATCTTATGCTATTTTGAACGTCAAGTAAGAATGTTTATATATTTGTACTGAAAAGCATGACAAAAATACAGAGGAATCACTTGTTGCAGTGCAGCCTTAATGTACTGAGTCCTATTATTTCTTATTGGCTTTTGTTCTCATTTGTCATTTATATCCATGTGTCTGCCATGTGAAGCCAAACTTGTAAAGCCTAGAATGTAAAATTCCATCAAACGCTGATACATTTTAAAATGCTGCTCATAAAATTTGGGATAATGATCACGTTGTAAAATTTTACTAGTGATGTTATATGAAGAACATTCCATTTTCACTATGCCTACATCAGAGGAACTGATTTCTGCTCCTGGACATCTATATTCCAGTTATTCACAGTTTTCTTCTAAATCAAGTCAGACTCTCCTAAATTGGCAAATCAAGAGTCATATTGCATTCAGAAGTTCCAAAAGTAGGAGCTTTGAAGGTTTAAAGGATGTAGTGGTTGAAAATATTAGACATTTTAACCAACTTGCCAATCCATTTTAGTTTGCAATGTTCATTTCCAAGGGACTTTTAAAGCAATTTAAATACTGTGTATTTGACAAATTAATTTTGAGAATTGTATTGCAGGCATCATTAATAACATTTGGACGGGGCTGTTCAGAATGAAATAATAGCAAACTACTTACTGAACTAGTACCCACTGTTAAACAGTCAGCATGCAACCAACAGTGGTGTGCTAAATTGTTGTCACATGACCTTATGTTGTGACTGGTGTCCAGTTTATATCTTAATAAAAAATTGTATTCAGTTTTTTGTAAAAAATAATCTTGGCAAAAAAAATGCAACAAATGTGTCTAATGTGACAGTGGATATAGATTTTTTTTTTTTTTTAATTGAAATTAAATGAAATCCATTCTAGGATACTATATGCTATGTTATATACAGCATATTTTGGTATCCATGTATGTTATTAAGTTCAAATAGTGTATATATACTAGTTATTCTAAAATAACAGTATGCTCTTCTGAACATAGCCAAGCTCTTTGGGATTACTTGAACATTACTACCATGTCTGTTTGAGCAGGATTTGAAATAAACTAAGGAGCAGAAGTGAGCACCCTTGAACGAGATATCGATGAGGTCACATGTATCTCCCAGCGCCTTAGAACAGATGCACATTATCTTATATAGATTCATAACCACCCCCATCCAAGCATCTCTAAAAACAAGTGCGGAAGGTAGAAAATGTAAGACGATGGTGGGATATTAAAAGCAAATAACAGAAGTCAAGGGAGAGTGAAAAACAAAGCAGAGCACTAATTAGCCAATTAACGAGCAATTAAACTCCTGGAGCCTAATGGCCTGTTGTCTGGTTCATTAATGGAACCTGTTAGACTGACAACCCAGTTGCAGTAAAGGCTGTGCAGCAAGAGACGGGGAATGAGAGAGGTACACAAAGAGACAAAGGCTATGTTCAGGGTGGAATACTAGAATATACAGTACTACTAAATACTAGGCCCTATACACCTTTTACATTGACTATTTAAAAATACACTACCACACAAAAGCATGTGGTCGATGTTTGTTTTAAATGAAGAAATATGTTTTTTAACAGTACTATTATGATTTTTTTTTTACAATATATATATATATATATGACCAATGCATGATGGGAAAATTAAAAACCCACTGTTAAATCACACTCCATGTATTAATTCCATTCCTATTTACATTATTCTTTTAGTTTACTTTTTGGTTTATTAAATACACTTTGCAGGGCTTCCAAATCCTAACAGTAAATAGGGAAGGAACGCAAATATAGTCGATTAAAAGAGCACAGCAGTCCCTAATTAAAGATAGCATATTGCGCTAATACATGCTAATGGAATGTGAGCTAATATTTGATGGTTCCACACTGTCAGGGTCTATATTTATTAGCCGTAGACGAGTGAAATATCTCTTCATGGAAATGCATGCATGCAAAACAAGAACTTGCAGGTTTTGCAATCCATAGAAATGAGCTATGCTTAAAAATGCATTTTCAACTTCCAGCTTTATTAGCTTTTGACTAATTTCCTTGCCTAATTATATCCTCTTTGAGGAGAATTTCAGAGCTATTAATAATGTACTTGGAGTAATTAGCAACATAAATATTTATAATGAACTGGATTAGTCATGCACTGGTGTGTGTGTGTGTGTGTGTGTGTATGTGTGTGTGAGAGACAAGATGAACAGCCATAAGAATTAAAGGAGCTCCATTTAAGCTATTAAACAATTACACTATGCGTTTTGTTTTGGAGTACAACAAGTACCAAAAAGTACAATGTTTTTGGACATGGCACATATTTTGGTAGTTTAAATATGGAGTGCATAAATAAACCATGATTACCAAGGTAATCATTACCATTACCATTCTGTACCACGGTATATCCCTTACAAAAGTGCCATGGTATAATCATGTATCAGATGCCAAATAGATCTACAATAGTACAATTCCACAATACTGATATTTGTGTGCCATGGTATATTTACATCACTAAAACTACCATGATATTTTGGATGATTGGTGGCAGGTAAACAACAGGATAAATACTTTTTTAATAGCATGGCATATTTCAAAATACCATAGTCTATGGTACATCCCTTAAAACAGTAGTGGTGGTACCATGGTACAGTCATGGCATCAGATAGTAACACAGTATTATGGTCATTTGAAATAGATCACATACAAAAAAAGTACAAAAGGTAGTAAGGTACCATGTTTTTTTTAAAGATGTAGCAGTACTACCATAGTGTTCATGGATGAGTACGTAGAGTATCATGCATACTGTGTAGAGGTGTTACAATATATCGTTCCATAATATATCGCAATACAAAAACTATCGTGGATAGTTCCTCCAAAATAAAAATTACTATGTGATTAAAAGTTTTCAGAGTTTTAGTGTAAGTACTACATTAAACTATTATGTATAATGTTGATTATAATGTATAATAATGCAATGGGGGAATATTTGTGGGTCCTGATAATTCCAAATGTCCAACATTATTTATTTTAAATATATCTAGTTCGTGAAAGAGTGCAAGCATATTTATCTAAAATAATACTGTATTTTCAGCCTCAGAATCATGAATATTGTTATTCTGGTGTCACCATTGTCCTTGGGTTACAAGCAGCAAGTCCAAACATATTCATTAAAACCTACAATGTAATATCAAATTTAGCATTTTAATCAACAGTACATTTTTTGTTAACCTTTTACCATACGTCTTGGAGTATCGCAATGATATCGTATCGTGATATGTATCGAATCGTGACATGAGGGTATTGTTACACCCCTAATACTGCGGTACATGAATTTCAGTACCATGGTATATTCCAAAGAACCAGAGTTTTATCTGATTATCCTGTTTATTTATTTGTAATAAATTGTATGGTATAGTACCATGAAACTGTGGTGTCAATATTTCTATAAGAATTATAAATGATACGTCTTCCAAGAAACAAACAAAAAAGTAGTCATTTTCTCTTGAAAAGATTTACAACAGTGCTGTGCCATACACGATAAAGTTTCTAGATCGTTAATTTGCGGTAAATCATAACTACACCTGTGTGGTCACAGTTAGCGCCAGTGGTGATTTTACCTGACAAAATCTCATCAGTCATTAGCATTAAGCTCCGTCCCTGTGCTGAGAGGCTACAGACCTCCGACTGAACTGAGCCAGATGGAGGGCCCATTAAGAATTAATTGACTTGTCAAGCGGTCAGACCGTTCTGTGGTGGAGACAGAAATAATTGCAGATGGGAAGTGAAAAGGGCTGTGACGCCCAGCGGGCGGCCGTGGTCTCACACAGAGCACGTCTTCTACGTGTTCAGCCGAACATGCCTCCTGGCCCGTCTGTCTCGCCCTTCTCTCGTTCACTCTCTCTGACCAGTGCTAATTACAACGCCCTCGGAATGTGCTACACTAAAAGGTCAATGGAAGTGGCAAGCCGACATTAAATATCAAAGTAATCTCCTTCTTAACCGACACACACAGCGAGGGAGGGACGTTACTGCTGTCGAGCTGTGTTAATCTGTTCAAGTCTGAGGTTATCTTGAGTCACGGGGATGATGTTTACTTTGAAGACGCCACCAAAGGGAACAATGGCAAAATCTCCAAAAACATCGCTCTGAGAGTAATACAAACTTAAGACGATGCATTGCATTGAAGGGTATTGAATTGATCACACAAAAGAATGGTCATATTTTCATTGGTAATGTCAAAAGAACAACAATCAAACAATTCTGACCTGTCATTTGATGGGTTCTGAACTATACGAATTAAGTAATACCTTAGAAAATAACCGTCTACACTGCCTTTGATTCATGCAGACCAGATCGAAGCCTGTCATTAAACAAGCAGAGTTTGATCAAGAACAACAGAACATTTAGTCTAAAAGACTTAGGGGCTTTAAGGCAAATGCGAACCTGCGGAAATATAAATATAAAGGGCTGTTGCGTAACTTGCGTGTTTGGATATGTCTTAAAAGACTGTCATAAATGTGTAACATTTTGCAACCCTGAAAGATAGATAGGGATCTTTCAGAACTGTATTTCCTGGTCAAACAAAGAGAAAAATGTGCTAAAATAACTCATGACAACCTACCACTAACTAAACACAACCCTAACAGAAAACTTACTGCATTAAAGGGTCAGAGCCTGACTCCACCCACTGGCAATATTTGAAAATGCTGAAAAAGTGGGCAGCGGAGATAGAGGGGACGAAATAGATGCTAAAACACTCTATCCTGATCGTTTTCAATACTCACAATTCCAATTCCTGACTCCCTACAGTGGTTTTGACGACACAAGATGGTTTTTATTTTGCCAAGGGCGTAGCTCGCGTGGTGAGCTGAAAGCTGCGTACGTCACGAAGAACCGCTAAAATCAACTGCAGTAGCCACCGTTCAACCTGAAGAGGGCAGCACTAAGACGCTTTTACACCATATATTGTAGAAATAGAACACTTTATTAACAAAATGTCAAAAAAGTTACTCGAATCAATGACTGGTATTAATAAAGATCCATTCTTACAGATCATTAACTAAAAAAAGTTGCTTAAGTGTTTAGTTACTCTTTAAACACAAATAAATAAACTAATTAATCAATAGTATGATTTATAAGCGGGTTTTTTTTTCACATGGGAACCAAAAAATGTGCCCATAATATCAAAAATTTTTATCATCAAAAAAAGTTGTTTTATCATGACTTTTCAAACAAGACCTCTTCAGAATCTCACCCACAGCTTCTGTCAACTTCCCATTCAAAGTTACTTTATGTTCCAATTAACAGCCTTGTTGACTGAGAAAGAAAACGCAGGTGTATCAGTATATTGGATCTGTGCATTAGCTCTCAAAGTGACAGCAGCCTAATATTCCTGCGTTTTTCATTTTAATCAAAGGCTAAGAAAAATCACTCGCTGCTCTTGACTGAATTACTTTTGTAATTTAAAAAAAATTAATTTAGATGTTTCATGACCAGTAAAAAAAAAAACTATTCATGGACACGACAGTTAAGACAGCATCGATGCATTGAAAGTAATTGGCCATTTAAAGTCTCAATTGCAAAATCTTACCAGTCCCCTGAAACATTCACTTCCTAAATAGTCTCACAATGTACCATGAAAACAAGGGAGCATCGATGCTCACTATGGTCCCTAACGTGATTAACTAAACGGAAGTTCTAAAGCAGGAATTATAATTCAAGTGAGCCGACACACTATACAATGACATGAAATGTGATTCTTTAAAATACAAATCATTATTTATGTTTCAGGATAAAAAAATACATCGCTAGACAGGTAATTAACAATCTAGCTAACAATTATTTATTTACCAAACAAATAAAATTAAAAGTACTAAAGTATTTGTATATTTGTAAATGTATTTATCAAAACGTACGTTAAATAACATAAAAAAAAATATGTCAAAGATATCTCCTGTTGTTCATAAATACCAGTAGTGATGTTGTACAATGCGGATGTTGTCATGTTGCAGGAAATAGAGTCCTAATGTGTAGTGAGCAATCTTCCTTACTGTCCTTACCAGTGTGTGAATCCATGTGCATGATACACTTTTTCACAACCTAGGAAGCTAGAAACTCTAGGGAGCCAATAGTTCAGTTCATAAAGCTCTCAACCAAATGAGCTGATGATCTGAATCAGGCGTGTTTAATAAGAGAGACATAAAAAATATATATACAGAGCAGTGGGTCCCTAGGACCAGGATTGAAAACCACTGCAGTACAAACAAGGAAACAAGTTTATAGATTAGCTAAACAGGTCTAGATAATTAGGGTGTTGAAAAAGTGTTTTTTTAATCTATAGAATCTATAATAGGGATGAACACAAATCAATGAGAGAGTGCAATAATATCCATGCTTTGCAAAGCACACTGTAATGTCTAGTTCTGGGATCTAAGGTACTAGCCTAGGTTTTGCAAATCAATGTTTTCATACAACACCGCTTATTATGACAAAATGAAATAAGAGTGAAATTGCAGTGACCAAAAAAGGAACAAGAAACGATAACCTTATTTCATCCTTCTCCTAACACTAGCCCCCTCCTGTTTTTGTAGATGCCGTTATTGCTTCCCCCCCAAATGAATTGCAAAATGTTAAGATTTGCATTACAATCTGGCAACCCTCGCCTTCTAAAGCGATAACAACCTGTCCCCCCCGCCGCCCACCCCCCAAGCACCGACTCTCATTCAACAGCCAGCTCTGTTTTGTAGAGCTGCAAGGCCCTGCAACAATGTAATTGCGGTTTCCCTCTCCATCATTATGGGGGAAGCTTTTGGCGGCCTGTTTACAAGCTAAATAAATAGCTACACAAAACATCTGGAGCTACAGAAGAGGCCTTGAGTGGGCTCTTCACAGAACCTCAAGAGCAGCAAAGCAGCAGCGAGAAAAAGCTCTGGGTCTTGAGGGTTAACCCTTTGAGACAGCATTAAAAAAAACAAGACAACACCAAAACCACTTCAATTATCTTAAAAAAAGGGGGAAAAGAGGATTAGGGTGCTGAAGTTGCACGAGTTTGCTTGAGAAATATTTAGTGTGAGGTTGTAACTTTCTGGCTATACCATTTTTTAACCCAAGTCTTTTATTATTTTTCCTGCTATTCATAAATACTGATACTGAAAATACTGATTTTCACTTGCCACATACACTCATGGGCAATAAATAAATAAATGGGCCAAGCCAAAAAACGGCAAAACATGTGTCTTTTAACGGTCTTAACCATTTTAATCACAAATCAGCAATCAGGAAAATATCAAGAATTGCACAAATACTGTAGATAAAGTAACTTAGCATGGAATAGCCTTCCCCAAATTGCAGACAGTTTTTGACAGGAAGAGAGTCAGTGACAGTGTTGTTCCACAAGTTGGCTTTGAGCAGTTTCTGAGTAGTTAAAAAAAAAAAATGTTTAATGTGAGACCAAATTTTCACTATAGGATTCAAATCAAACTTGGACCAGATCAAAACATGAGCCTGATGGACTTGTTCTCAAGCCACTTCTTGGTTGTCTTTTTGTCTATTTTGGCAGAAGCATTGTCTTATGAAAAATAACATCTGATCATTCATCTTTAGATAAGTTTTCATGTGAAGAAAGCTAGCAATATTCTCCTGATCTCCAAAGCATGAAATGTCTTTTCACAGTGAAGTAGCTCATCAATACCAGCAGCTTAAAAGGCTTCCCACACAATGACACTCTTCCTCCATTCTTCACTGTGGTAGACATGCATTTATTATTATATTTATCACATGTTTTCTTCTGAAGACACTGCTCTGAAGCATCACCATGTAACTCGAGTTTCATCACTCCACACACAACTTCCCATATTCTGCCAAAAACTTCATTCAGTATTGCAATTTCCTAACCAATAATTTGCAGTAAAATCATATTAAAAGCATTTTTTTTTTTTAAATGGTCCATCATACTGTGCTACTGTGATGGCGCGGTGGATAAGACACATGCCTTTGGTGTGAGAGACCCGGGTTCGAATCCACTGTGAGACACCAATGTGTCCCTGAGCAAGACACTTAACCCCTAGTTGCGCCAGAGGCGTGCGACCTCTGACATATATAGCAATTGTAAGTCGCTTCTACCTTTACCTCTTGTGCTTACTGTTTGCTTTGAATTCAGGAATTTAAAAGATATTCTCTCAATTCAACACGACCCACACCAGCACTAATAAGTGTGATTTCTGACTCCTCTGTGTGGAGTCTATTGGAATGAGGTTATCAAAACTTCACACAGCGGCTTAAGTTGCAAATGTGACCATGATAAATGCTCACAGCCAAAACAGTCTTAAAACAGCCCTCAGAAGTATACCCTCACGTCAATATTTATCACACAACCTCAGTTTACTGCTGCTCAATGCCAGCAGCCTTAATGTAATGATATGGTGGAATATTTTAAAATGCTGGCAGATGTGTTCCTTGGAGTTTCAAACCACAAATCTCTCCATCTCAAGTTGAGCAGAAGCCATACAAGCCTCACAAAAGAATAGAGGTTTTGTAAATATTGGGAAAACACCAAGACTAAAGGAGCGTAATAACTCCTTTGGTAATATTTCATGTCTTAAGTTCCAACACAAAATAAGCCAAGAGAAAACCAGCAGTCCACATGTTGTTTTAACCACATAGGGCTCATCCATACATAAAATATGAGAATCCCTATTCCCACATGACTCCACGTTTACCACTCCTATAAATTTCCTTTCCCTCAAGAAATTTCTTCGTTTCTATGTTTGGGCATTGAGTTGTACTTGAGATATGTTGCTGAATTATGGTGAAAGTATCAGATGGCATTTCATGATATAATGAGAACATAACTAAAAGAACACATGATAATTTCCACTTGAAACATATTGCCATCCATATTCAAGGATGTGTTTTTGGACTTCCTAAGCAGACAGAAGTCACTAATGAGGGGGAAACTCAAGTGTTGGAATAATTTCACCCCAAAGACATTAAAGTCTTGACTTCACAACAAGTGACCTATTAGACAAGATGTAGGAAAACTCAAACTTATTTAAAAATAGTTTTTCTTTTCATAAATAGGAAATTTCTATGGCATTTCTTTCTTTCTGTTGTATCGAAAACATACCGAACCGTGACTTTAAAACCAAGGTTCGTACCGAACCATGATTTTTGTGTACCGGTACACCCCTACCGGTACATGTACCGGTACACCCCTAATTTAACAAGCACAACCACATACTCAAGTGTTGGAATAATTTCACCCCAAAGACACAGCAAGTGACCTATTAGACAACAGGCTTCATGGCGTATAAATGTAGACGTGTCATGTGTAACTCCATGTCTTGCATTACATTTTCTTAGCCTTTTTACTTAGCAATTTCTAGTTTAAAAAAATATTTACAATGCACTATATTCAAATTCTGACTTTTCTATTTTTTTTTTCCATGTCTTTCCTGAGTTTTGAAACTTACAGTATGTTTCAAACTGTACATTTCCGAACTGGAAAGCCATGAAAAAATAAAAATAAAAATACCCAAAAATAATAGAAAAGTTCAGTGACATATTAGGCTACTGAATGTTTTTAATATGAACGCACACAGCTATTCATTTACATGTATTTATTATATTGTATTTGGAATTATGGTAAATAATATGATTGTACAATAATGTATTTTGTTAAAATGAGTATTTTTATCTCGACAAAATTCTATTCTCATTACCTGTCTTGTATTTGTTAAATTCACCAAATGGTAAGCAACGATAACATTTTTTCCCTTTAAACTCATCATCATCTCAATGACAAAAAATAAATATTTCATAAAATATGTAATCCACATTTTAGTTTAAGGTAATGCATTAGAATCATGCATAAATTCTTATTACCAATACATGCTGTAAAAAGTCAGTTATAAGTAACGAATAAGCAAATATGATGCACACCATAAAGTTCTTTAGAAAAGACAGGTATTACTTATTGATTGCATCTTATGTAAACAAACCCTGCGTTAAAGATGAATGGCTTTGTAATGTAAAAGTAGCATGAGAAAGATAAAGGGAATTCACACTCGAGTCAACCAATGTTTACATGGTTACCAGCCAAGAGCTACCAAGAAATTCTGAAGAAACTGAAAAAAAAACAAAAAAAAAAAAAAACAGTCACGTGTCATAGTTCCTGTACTAAACATTCCAGCCAGGAACCATTATAATGTTAGACCGGCAAACTCAGAAATATGATAGTGATCTTTCCTCTCCAATCTCACTGGGGTCTTGATGGATTAAACAAGGCAAACGTGATAAAGAGGGAGGAAGGCAGGCAGGATGAGATGAGAACAGAATTAAGTGCCAGGTGAAAATATGAAACCCATCCTGCAAGCGAAAGAACGATCATCTTTCATGTCTATACCGAAAGGTCAATGGTGTGATCCTGCTGTCCGGGCCAGAAGCCAATCCCTTCACACCTAATGCCACACACACACACACACACATGCTGCTGCCGCAGAGAGTTACAACAGCTGTTAAGTGTGCATAATGAATGCTGTAAACCCAAGCAGTAAAACCAGGCACGCCGCCCAGGGCGGATGAGAGAGACGACACCAAATCCTAGATCAAATTCTAAACGGAACATTAGAACTGAAGCAGAGGGCATTTAAAGAATCTTAATGAAGTAACAACTGCACAGGGACTCAAAGCGCTGGCTAGTTCTAATAATAAAATGTTATTTACATTACTCTTATTCCATCCACTTATCACATTCTGGTCCACAAATGCATTAACTAAATTACTGATCTGAATTCGGGAAAAACGAATGTGTTCCTCATTCTTAATTTCAAAAGAAAAAAAATCATAAAGAATTAAACGTGAACACATGGTCATCCAAACCAGTGACAATGACATCATTGAATATTTGAAATAGTATGCAGTCATTTATTAATGTACTCTCTTTACTGGCCTTATTGTGAATCATTTATTGATGCGCATCATACCAAAATGTACATTATGCTGTTCTGTTGACCTTTCTATTCACCAAACTATCCAGTTTTCACAAAAATATTAAGCAGCACTACTGTTTTCAATATTGATAATGAGAAATGTTTTTTGAGCAGCAAATCAGCCTTTTAGAATGATTTCTGAAGGATCATGTGACACTGAAGACTGGAGTAATAATGCTGAGAATTCAGCTTTGGTGTGACAGAGACACATCATAAAAATGGTAAAAGTAAAAAGGTAATGACTTATCCTAGTCCTATTTCAAATTCCAATAGAAAAAGAAAAAAAAAAATCAGGACACACTCTACAAGATTAATATCCTAATTCACTCCGAGTCTGAAATATACCATATTTTGTAAGTAAAATGGGCTGTAAGTGCAATTGCATATCTAACATCTAATATAAGTGTGAATTTAGCATCACTCTTCATATCCTGCTCTCCCAGCTTCAGCCCTCATTGCACAACAATTCCTGATGTGTCCTACAGACATTTCACTGAACATCATTAACAAGCTCTTATATTTCAGAAAAGTATGGCCCGCAGTAACTGGCATAGTAAAAACCAACCGTAGTGACCTTGCTGTGACGGACACCTGGTTTTATTCTCTTGAGGGCGGCTTTAGCGCTTTGGAGTAGCTGCAGTGGCCCCTCTCTCTCCTTCTCATGTTCTTTTAAAAGTAGCATATACTAGAACAGTCCATTTAAGAGTAGCATTTAATTAATGGAAAGTAAGCATGCGTTTTATAGAGCTGTGTGTCAGGGCGAGTGATAGAGTGATTAAGTGGAAATGAAGTCTGCCTACGAGAGGACATAAATCTAAAGGAGACTACACTTAACCTCCAAGCCACTGTAAAAGACACCGAAAGAATTACTTGAAAGAAGAAACAGTGAATTGCTCCACTGTGTAAAAACACCTGATAAAATGTGACACCTCAACTAAACAGCTCCCACATGCGTAAACCCATAAAAAGTGTTATTTGACTAAGAAGAAATATGAAATTCACAAAAATGTAGAAAAATAGACTACCAGTACTATAGGCATTGCCATGCGCCTGTATCAGATTTTAATGTTGTGATTAATTGATTGAGCTTTTATTGAGGTTTTATACGCTATTGTCATGATATTTTAAATAATTGCACAAAAGAAACAGATGGATTGGGGGTATCTAAAAAAAAAAAAAACTTGCATCACAATGTGTAATTGTGATTGTCAAAACATTTGCTAACTAAACAGAATTGTATTAAGTTTAGTCAGTGGCAACATGTTACAATGTTTACATGGTAGGCTAGGCTTCTGTTTGTATTATTGCTAAACACAATTTCAATGCAATTCTTGGAATTGATTTCAATCTTGATTCAATATTAACTTTTTGACTAGTAAATATTAGGTAGGCTACAGTAGATAGTCTGCATGTTCATTTTTCTCAAGAAAACTGACTAACTGACTAAGACTATATTTCACACAATGCTGTAAACATACAGAGAGAAATTAAATATAATGTGTAGGGATGCACCGATATGAAAATGTTGGCCAATACCGATAACCGATAATTCTTTATATTTGAAAGCTGATAACCGATATATTGGCCGAT
This sequence comes from Pimephales promelas, assembly GCF_016745375.1. The sequence goes on along the minus strand of NW_024121876.1, from coordinate 5,301,419 downwards.
AAATTTAAGTCCAAATTTTTATATAATTTTGAGAGCCTGATTACAAAAACAAAAGACTCCCAATTAAACCCATGTCCCAAGCGCACGATTATACTGATGTTCTCTTTATAGTGTTGTAGAACCGATATGACAGATTTGGGCTGCACATGTTGTACCAAACTGTATTTTCCTTTTTTGAAGAGATTTCAATCATATTTTAAGACATTAAAAAACAAACAGTGCTCAACAAGTGTCTCAGCTAAAGGGAATAATACATTAATTATCGGCTTTAATATAACAACCACATTTTCTTTTCAGGCCGATAACGATAACATTAAAAATGAACATATATCGGCCGATACCGATATGGTGGCCGATATATCGTGTATCCCTAATAATGTGGTTTTCATTACCATAACAATTATATAATAAATAAAATAATAAATATGTAATATAGTGCACAAATTTATCAAAATACTCCTCTCTATAGATATTTTTTCTAGTCAACTAACGTGCTGGTCATTAAATGGCTGTCCTGAGGTAAATGTAACGTTCTGTGACAATTGTTCTCCTGCAGTTTTATTGACCTCTTTCCGTGGTTGAAAAACACTGATTCTATGATATTATTGAAATATGTGAAATTTATGAAAATTCATCGATATTATGTACGAGCCATATACCTTTCTGTAAGTTCTACTCTATCTTTAAATAAAAAGTTTCAAATACCGTGCCAAAACGGTATTTATTGTCTGAATTTTGTAATAAAATGGACAGAACCTGAGAGCTAACCTGCTATGTCTTTTCTGTTGGTGTCAGTGTCCTCTTTGCTCCGCGATTTTTCTCTGCGTGAGAATCGAGTGTGTGAAAAGTGTCAATTGCATGAGTCAAGCTGAATGCATGAGAGTTGGCAGCCCTGCTATTAGAAGGGGAATAAATCGACTGCAGTGTTCCTCCTCCCGTCATGCTTCTCCTCCATGTGAGGATTGTTTACATTAGACTAGAGTGCACAGTGTGTATACCAACAAGCCATAGTGGCTCCACCTTGTAACTTGAAGGATCTGCACAGCAATTTTAGTTCTGGAGAAACTAATTTAGGTGCTACTTCAGAGTAGGATCTAAACCAGCACTATAGGTGTACACTGATTGGCTGAGCGCATGCGAAAGACCAAAACCCACCATTTACAAAAAAGCAGTGTAAAATAGAGATGCACCGATTGATCGACTGGTGACCAGAATTGGCTGATTTTCACGTGATTGCCTTGACCGGCGACAAGCCGGTGGATCTGACATATGCCGATTTCCGGCCGGTCAAATGCACTCGGGCACCACATGATTAATATTACACAACATCACACATATACACGGAACACGCATATAGAAGCACACTATAAAGCACACTTTTGAAATATGCTTTTACACAAAAAGTGTCCAAAATGCACATAGTGCATGTCTAGTGTGTTTTAACAAGAACTGGAGTAGGCTATGTCAGAAAAGAAAATGAAGACTCAAATATTTAAAGAAAATTTACCCATTTAAACTTGCTTTTATTATTCAGTTTGGGTAAAAGTAGGTTAAATGGTGTTTTATTAATATATATAATATATATATAGAAAAAATATTTGTGTGTGCTGTAAAGTGGTTAGAAGAAATGAAATCAGCTAGAATCGGTCTAGAAAATTGTAATCGATGCATCTAGAGTAAGAGATTATTGCCTATATATTTACTCTAACTAAAATATGAAAATGGAAAACAATGATAGATGGACTTCTAAACCTTTATGCTGAGGAGAAAATCCAACGCAACTTTAAGGGGACCATCTAAATATGATTATGCTCAGTTAAGGGGAAATATGATTATGCTCAGTTAGCAACACTGGACATCAACCAAACTATATATTATATTAGATTTCAGCCCTACACAAAACTGCACCACTTCATGCTTAAAGCACAAAAAGTACAAATATGATATCTAATCAAATCATTTAATACTTTGCATTTAATTTATCTCCGCCATTGCTTGTACAGTTTATTCAAGCTCTTGATCAGCAACAGACACTTTTGACAAATGTTTATTAATTACCCTGTGACTTTTCTCGGACGTGATGCAGAACACAACCAGAGAAATTAAAATGGGTATCAGCATTAACAAGAAATGGCCTTTCATAAATGACAAATATGCTCGACAGATTAATCTAATTCTAAAATTACTTTATCTGGCAAATAAGATAATTCTGAAGAGATGCATCTCATTACATTGGTGACATGCATGTGTGCATGACCAATCTTTACACATTCCACTTTGTAATTCAATATTGCACAAAATCAGAGCATACAGAATACTGTAGATATGGCTTAGTTTGAATACTTCATGTTTAGTGTCTACAGATGCACTTTTCTGAGAGTGCAGACACAAGATATGTGCTTACCCAATCTCTAAGTAGTAAACAAAATACAGAAACATTACATTTATATTAAATAAATAAATAAAAAACACTTCACTTCACATGACAGTTCTAATCTTATATAACAGCTGTAATTACTTGAGTCTTGTTTAAAAGTCATGGATATAATGCAAATGATCTATTAATTCATTAATCTTTAGTTGATCGACCTTATTTTCATGAGAATGTAAATTTCTCACGGTAAGAATAGTTTAACATAAAAAGCTAAATATTGCTTATATACTGAATTAAAATGCATTTTTATTGCTCAAATGATGTTTTATTGTAGCAGTTGGGATACTGTACAGATAATGGCATTTATGGTTTAACAAAATAAGTTATGCACAGAAAATTAAAATACATTAACAAAATAATTGGTGCACTTGCTTACCTGTTGCATGTGAAACATTAAACAACATAAAATACATTTTAAATAAATGTATACATGGGTAGGCTTAGCCTACACTATATAAAGTCAAAGTATAATAATCTAAACTACTTGTATGAAAAACATTAGCAGCAGCACTTATAATCCCCCTTGGTCTGAGAAAGGTAAAAGTAAAATTACAAGATCTGGAAACTTCAAAATCTGGAAACTCTGCACAAATCTGTCCAACACAGCACTGTCAATGTTTGAGACCCAGCTTTAAAAAAAAGTTATTAGCCAGCATGCAAGGAGCCAAGCTAATAAGGAGAGCTAAATTAGCATGCTGTGTATAGCATGTTGGTGCCTCATGTTTGGTTTCTTTTTTAACGCCTCAAGTTTGTGTCGGGTTTCTCGCGTGAGAATCTTGTGTCATGTTTGAAATGTTCAATTAGCCGACAATTAATTTAATTGAGTAAATTCTTGTCGACAATTAATCTATTAACTGTTTACATCCCTAATGGATATGATAAAATAAAATTATTTGAAGCCAATCAAATGCGTAATGCAATTACTACAAAGACTTTTTTTTAGGGCTGTGCAAAAGTTAATTGCGATTAATCGCATCCAAAATAAAAGTCTGTGTTTACATAATATATTTGTGTGCGCTGTATATAATTATTTTGTATATATAAATACCTATGCATGCATGTATATATTTAAGAATTATTTGCGCTTAAATTCTGTATATATTTATAAATACTTAATCTATATTATATAAATATAAATATTTTATATATGAATAACACATTTTCTTAAATAGATACATGCATGTGTGTGTATTTATATATACAAAATAATTATATACAGAACACAGAAATATATTATGTAAACACAGACTTTTATTTTGGATGTGATTAATCGCAATTCATTTTTGCACAGCCCTACTTTTTTTCCTTCTAGTTGCACAGTACTCTAAGTGTGTTGCTTTCAACCGCGGAGGGAAAATGAAAGCGTGTATCAATGGGAAAGGGATGGAAGAGTTGGGTCCTCTTAGCACACATGCATATGTTAGGCTTGCAACATATCCTGCCCTGCTTGTCCTATTTTTTTTCTTTATCTACTATCCTACCAAACAACTAACCAACCAACCAACCAACCAACCAACCAACAAATAAATAAGTACAAAATAGTTCTAATTAGCATGATTCGGCGGCCACAGCCCTTTTCACTGAGAAAAATAAGAGAAAAAAAAAACTGATTCCATCCATCTGGAATTAATTGGATTTTTCTTTAGAATACTGTCCACTGACAAGTGGATCAAAATAAGACCAGGAATGTATTATTACAAAAGTATATACAATTTTAAGAATTAAAACAGTTATAGTAATTTAAGGCTAAAAACAGATTGCAGGATTGCGCCACCGGAGAGTATTCTCCAGCACACAGGAAGAGACGAAAAAGCTGAACATGTTCTCATTTGGCTTCTAGTCAATGAGCAGATTTGGAGAACACTAATTGCAGGAAAAGTCTCCCAAGAGCAAACTGTGGTTAAGTGATGAGCTCAGGGGCACGAGTGGAATCTCCACGGACTCCATCCAAAATTGCACCTGCAGCCTTTTTTCATCTGCACTGAAAATTTGGAGGAAGGTGGAAAAGGGCAACGTACTGATGCTAAACCCTCAATGCACAAGCATTCAAACCAAGCCGCCCCTGTGTATGGAAACCCAGAGCTCTGAAAGCCACTTCCCTATGGTATCCACAATCCCTCTGCTGCTCCAGCCCACATTCTGACAGCACTGACAGGTAATGATGAATCGCAGCACTTTAACTAGGGCAGGACTCTCAGCATGCTAATAAATGGCCTGCCCAAACTGTGGATGATTTCTTACTCAAGATATGGATTAAAAGAGAATTGCGTGGGGCGAATTCACCGAAGGCCCATCACTTTTCAGTGCAGTATTTCAGCGAAAAAAATAAATAAAAATATTCACATGCAACACAACTAAAAGGCTAAATGCAATACAATTTTACTGAATCACTGACATTCTTTTTTTTACAGAAAATTTGTCAACCTTTTTATGTAAATTGTTTTTCAGTGAATTTTCCCATGGGGGTGGGCAATAAATACTAAATAAGCTAGCCTACTTAAAATCTATTTTTGATATCTTTGCTAGCCATATAAAAATCAAGCAACATTGTGAATATTGTGACGATTGTATTGCACTTTTTATTCAGTTATTGACTTTTCTAAAAACATTGCAGCAGTTCCGTCATGATTTATCTGCATCACTCAAAAATATATATTCATACCAAGGGTATGTTTTACACATCAATGGTGTAATAAAAATGGAAAGATTTTCTTTTGTGTGCTTCACATACAGGCTACAACGTTGCCAAAATGATCCATGTTCACACATTAACTAATAGATTATTAAAATCAAAAGCTGTATTCTTTATATTATTTAATGGTTCTCTTGAGCTAAAATGAACTAACAATGATCAATTTAATTTATTAACGAACATTTACAAAAATTAAAATGTACTGTAAAAACTATATTGCTCATTGTTAATGCATTAAATAATGGGATATTACAGTTTATTCTATATATTGCTACAGTATCTAAAGCAAAAATGACAAAATATAATTGGAAAAAAAAACACGTCTTAGTTATTTTTTAAGTAGATTAAACTGTACACAAAATGTAGATATCTACTTGGATTCTATGGTGGTAACAATCTATGGGAAAATCTATATTCAATTCAAATTTATTTGTATAGTGCTTTTCACAATACATTTTGTTTCAAAGCAGCTTTACAGAAAGTGCATTTCAGAAATGTCAAGACTGATATATGGCATCAATCTTGAGATATACATTATATAGTATAATGCAATCATTTATTAATTGGGAGCGCCGTTTTTTTAAAAAGTTACTGGCGTTGAGGCGCTGAGCGTCTATTTCCATTGAAGTGCTGAGCACTCTGGGGGTTTTTACCAGTCACGAGAGTTGAAGAATGCTCAACTTTGGTAAAATGCAGCGCTTATCACTGTCACTTTTTACCCAGCCGTCCAATCACAGTGGAGGAGGGGCGGGACAAATAAAACACCAACCAACCGCCGCATCCTGCTGCTTGTACAACGTCAACAGGCAACAAAAACGAGCATAATATCAGAACAAAACATTTTAAAACAAGAGCCAGAGTAAAAACTTTACATCGTAATGATATTTTTAGAAAAGAAAAAATACAGATATAAACTATCTGCGAAATGAGATACTAGTAACACTTCTACAGATATTTCGTAAAAAAACAAGAAACACTGTGCTGCCAAAATGCTCTCAAGCGCCCACAGCTAGGCACTTTCAGCAAGGGTTTGGTGGACCTTATTGAACCGTGGCCTTTTTGTGTCGGCATGTAAGGGCATGCGTGTTTGAGATTGTGTATTCTTTAAGACATGTTGCGCTACCCTGTAGTTGGGCACATCTCCTAAATACTATGATCATTCCCACTCGTGAACACAGACCCAAAATGCCTTGCCACAGTCACCCCTCCCTAATTACAGCTGTCCCATCAAGCCAAGGGAGGAAAGAAGTGAGGAGGGATGGAGGGATGGATGAATGCAGAGAGGAGGCGGTGAGCCAGCGGCAGGATCTCTCATCAACCGAGCGGGGAATACGTGTTTTTCCTTCCTCTGCTTCTCACCAGCCATTTCATCACACTGTGTAATTGAGGCCTTGGCTCATTTGGGTTTTTCACGTCCGTAGATTAAGCCGTACAATACAGATGACAAAACTCACAAACACATCGTCATCTTGAAGGATCAGGACGGCTTGCTTAACTTAAACACATCGTTAACCAAAAATGTAACATTCTGACAATATTTACTCACCCTAATTTGTTTCAAACATGCATGAGCAAGAGGTTACCAGCTTATAATAAACTATTGTCCTATTGCATGATCCTTCAGAAATCATTCTAATATGCTAATTTGGTGCTCATGAAACATCTCTTCTTATTTTCAATGTTGAAAACAGTTGCGCTGCTTAATATTTTTGTGATATATATTTTTGAGTATATACAGTTTGAGTATTCTAGAAGTTAGATCATGTACATAAATAATATTAAATTCACTATTTCATGTTGACGCTTGTAGGCTATGATTTATGTACATCCAATGTTTTTTAACAACTGTTTTCATTGGCATGGAAATCAGCTCCATAATTGCAAATATGAAGTGTTTTCAGGTTGTTTATTTTAAGAAGAGTTGCCTATACAGAACTTTGTTTTGAGGAGCCAAACTCCTACAACTCCAGCGCTCGTGTCGGAACGAAAGGGGAGGGATTCAGCGTAGGAGGTGTTTGTGGATCTACAATGCATCTAGAATGACACGTTCCAGTTCCTATAAAGAAACCAGAACAGTGTTCTGTTTGGTGGAAATCACAGTTAGCTCATGTTTGGGAAATAGCGGTTCCAGCATAAACAGATTGTAATGATGGGAAAAACAAATGAGAGTTCATTTCATTACTGGCTAACTGCTCAAGATAAACAAAAGATGATATTAAACATATTTAAGTGCTAAAAGACGACCAAGTACAAAAGGTAATGCAATTGTGTGTGTGTGGGTGTGTTTTGGGGGGGATAATTAGCATTTGACGGGTGTATGTACCACGTAGCTTGGCTGGAAATGAGAGAAAAAGCGTGTTCACAGTTCATTACCACATTGCTTTCCCGTGTTAATAAAAAGCTGCACGCTACAAACGTGTCAACAGGGAAGTGTTTTCATTTACACCGGTTAGAAAAAAGCAGAAGAAAAAAAATGCTAGAAAATTAGATGCTAAGTAATTTCAAGTGGCGGTTTGTCTGCTTGATAGCAATCGAGGGAAAGCATCTCAGATAAAGAGGTACGGTTTCCTCCAGTGAGGTAGCAGACACTTCTTTTTTTTTGGCTGTAAAAAATGGAGAGAGAAGAGTAATTGCGAACAAAGAAGTGGTAGAATTGTCATCACTCCATGGAGACTGAATTTCATGGCCTGATCTGAGAGAAAAGAGGCGAGAACGACTCTTTCATGCGGCTGACTGAAGCGCCCAGGGAGAAGAAGATTTCATTCGAGCTGTTCTCAGAGGCTAGCGTCAGTTATCAGACCCAAATCAAATGATCCTACAAGTGCCACAGGCAGACACGGAAAAGCTTGCTGAGAGAAAGGAAGTGCCTCTATTAGAGTGGACTAAAGGCATCACACGCGATTGATGTGCACCATCACGCTGTAAGGATCCGCGCTCAGGAAATTAAAAGTATTTTTCATCCCTGACTATGCCCTCAGTCAGAGACAAAACTGGAGAGTAATGATACAAAATGGCTTTTAAAACTTTTAAAGACAGAACTCAGTTAATGAACAGGAACTATTCCAGCCCTCGAGAGAGAGATTTTCAAAAGGACTTTATATGAGAACGTATCCATCACATACAGTCAGGGGATAGACCTTTACAAGAGAGCAGAACTTTTATAATGCTCACAGAGAAACACGGCATTGTATTTAATGTAATGTCAGAAACACAGCACTGATCGTACTCATTAAAAATACTCAAGAACACAGACAAGTACTTGGAAAATACAAGCTAATTCGGTAACACTTTACATTAAGATTCATTAGTTAACATTAGTTATTGTATTAAAAACAAACTAACCATAAGCAATACCCGTTACTGTATTTGTTAACGTTTAATCAGCTGTTTTTGTTTGTTCATGATAGTTAGTATATAATTAAAACTAAAATAACCGACATTATTACAGTAACATCCTGTGTTTCACATACTTAGATATGTCACAAAAGAGAAGTTGCATGGACCTAAAATCAACAGACCAGTCTAATATCCGACAATCAGCCCAAGCTAGCTCACAATCTGTGGACCAGTCTGGCATTCAACAACCAGACAACATATTGTCAGTCCCTCCAGGATTTCACGATTTTTTTTGTGTGATTTTTGCGATCAAAATGACTGATTTTGTGGTGGTAATTTCCAAACATTTGTGAAAAAATTTGCGATTTATATATAACATTTACCATTATAGTATTCTAGAAAAACGTGGAGTTTTTTTGTGATTGTTGAGGGCAAAAATTGATTGATTACGCAGCCCGTTTTCTTTAAAAATGCGATGGAATATGCGGGATATTTATGCAATTCTATGTGATGAAATTGCAGGAATTTGCAAAAATTGAGGGAACTTGCAAAAATTGCGGTTTGATGAAAAAGAGAAAAAAGTGATTCCCCCAACATCCTGTTCTCACTAGGCTAATGTAAGAGTCATTTCTTATTACTTCCTTTGATAAGCAAGCATACTACATCATAGAAAGTGCTGGGAATATTTAATTTCTCATCTTGTTTTATTTCAGACTGTAATGAGTGTAAATAAGGTGTGGCCCCTTTAAGAGCTGCGCGCTCCCTGTTGAACTCTCTGCAGTGTTATATGTGCGTCTCAAACACCCCATGTGTGCGGGTAATTTCTGTTTGATGCTACTTCTTTTATCTTATGTTGTTTATTAAGTAACGATGTGACGGTAGAACGTGTGACAGACAGTTATACGAGTTCGATTTGTGAGATGTCAATCGCCTCCGTGAGTCTGTCTGGCGTCGCGTAAATGCGTCACTTCATAACGTTCCCATGGAAACAGGGGGAAATGGCTGCTCTTGTGTGAAGCAAACGCAACATTTTTCAACTTTCTGCTAAGATACATGTGACTTTTTTTGCAACGAAAATGCGAGGATTATGAAATTATGCAAACCCCGCATATTTTGCACGGAAATCGGCAATTTATGTGGCGAAAGTGCGGCATATTTGAAAAAATGCGGCCCCCGCATAAATATGCGGACTTTGGCTGATTTTGCATTGAATTCAGCGATCGCATAATCGCGTTTTTCTGGAGGGACTGTATTGTGTATGTACTTAAAAAAGATATAAGTTTCTGTATTAAAAAAAAAAAATAAATAATAAAAAAAATAATAAATATATAAATAAAGTTGTCCTCTGAAGAGGGGGGGGGGGGTTGAGGTAGGTGGAAAAAAAAATTAAAAAAAAATAAAATAAAATAAAATTACCTTTGATTAGTTTTTTTTCACATTTAGAAAATCTAATACATTCTATTCTCTCCAAACTGACCATAGAATTATACCAGTTATGCTAGTATCTGCAAATATCTTACTCTGCAACCAGTCAGTTTTGCCTCACCCTACCACAGCTTCCAAACTAATATGAATCATTTATATACAGTAAATTCAGACTTGTTTATAAACCTCTAAAAGCAAAAACCCACTTAGACTGTAGCCTAAATGACATGTATTTGAGAATAAATTCTATAAACGTGGAGTTCTGTTCTCCCAGCCGACTATTGAGGGGCAATTGTGAAAAGCATCATCTAGTCTATTAAATGTTCATTGCTCATTTAAGATCACCAAAGGGATCACATTAGACAGACATAGTCTTAATGTGAGAACTCGCCTCATTGGCGCTTGTGGTAAATGTTCCCTCCATTAACCACAAAGATCATGGATAAAGTGGTTTTAAATTGACTGATTCTAGAAACAGACAAAAGTTGTACACCGATTCCATACCATTGAAACACTAACAGTGATTGCTTTATATTAGTTCCATTTCCAGTAGCTGGAAAGTTCTGCGAGGCATAACACTCAGAAAGTATATGGAACATGTATTGTGGCAGTGTAATGGTACAGTATTGGATGGCAATACTGTGGTGATGGTAATAGCGGCTCACAAAATTCACGGTTCGGTTTGATACGATAAACGTTACATCGAAAAGAAATACAAGAGTTCAAGATTTACAAGATTTTACAAGATTTTATCATTTAAAAAATATTATAATTTTTTTAATTATATATTTTTTAAAACTAACATCATAAAGTATGATTTTTTTTTTTTTACTTTGAGCAATGATGGAGCTATACTTAACTTTTCTTAGGAGCATATAAAACAAAACAGCTTCTTGGACAAAATGAAATGTACGTAATATTGTAGTAGTTATAAACTAAGGTTTATTTTAGTTCAGATTAACATTTGAGGGCAGCAATTGTATTCATAATGTCAAAATAAAATCGACGTAATGTTACTTGAAAGCATTATAGCCTACTATTCCTGCCAAACTTCCATGGTTACAGTTAGTAGTGTTACTACAGTAAATCCATGGTGAATGTTGCTGATCTGTGGACACTGATTAGTTCATTCATGGCACAATGTTTCTTCCTGGTTTCCACCTCAGCGTGGTTTGATCCGTTAATAACGGAGAAATGTGAATGTTTCTCACTAGATCTCGCAGCAATGTTATTACTTCAGTGGCGAATTCAAATGCTTCCTTTACTGTATTTGGCTGTGTAGTAACAGTGCTGATGACCAAGATCGGCTCGTGCTGCATTGGTCCAAACTGATAAACGGTCCGCCAACCACACAATAACGAGTACCTCAGTTTCGTTCCGCTTACATTACATTTGCCATTTGGGGTTTGGCAAAGTTGTGGTCACACCAGCGTCTATGAGCGCGCTCCTACATTTGAAATAACAAAATGTTGGTCGGTGGGAAAAATGGTCCAACGAACCATTCGGTTTATAAATCTGCAAATATCTATTAATTGAATTTTAATAGGAGTTAATGATCTCTTCTGTTTTTTTTTTTTTTTTTTCTTTTCATGTATAATGATATGTGGTATGTAGTGTTGGTTGTGCAATGTGCTTATGTAAGCTACTGTAATGTGCCTTCAAATTTCCCCCTGGGGACAAATAAAGTGCTTGAATGAAAAATGAATGAATGAAATGCGTACCGAAAACCGAACGGTTCAATACGAATACGTGTATCGTAACATTCAACATTTTGGTATTACCATGATATCACTTTCAGAATGCCAGTTAGTGTCCAGGATAACCAAATGGCCACAAGGTTGTCTCTTAATATTGTTTGCTTTGTCATTCAGAATAAGCAGACAAACCAATAAACAAACCCGGTTGGAAGAGGTGCTCCACTCAAAGGCATGTATCAGTTTCGGCGTGATGCTATCTGTGTGATGTACCACATCTCCTCCCATAGGGACTATACTATTGGGCTATTTCAGGGTATGTTAGTGCCTACGTGGTGACAGACTCATCTCCCAGAGCCCTGAATGTGTTTGTGTGCGTGTACAAAAATATTTTTTAGGGGAATAGCTTATCCTGTATCCCAAACAGCAGGTGCAGTGTGGCCTCTTTGTGGCTGTAACAACGTTAACATGAATGTTTGGTCTTAAATGGTTTGTAATGGAACGCACTGCTCCAAATACACTGCCAACAGATTGTGTCATTACAATATTAAATATTATTTATCTCAAATAATCACCTTTTTTAAGAATTTCCAATAAGGTTCAATTTGTTAAAATTAGTGAACTACATTTGTTATCATTAACAACGGAAAATACATCTAAACCATTTATTAATGGAACTGGGCTAACGTACTAACAATGAATTGTATTTTGATGAATTAATGTTAACATAGTGAACTTTAATATATACTGAAACAAATGTATTGCTAATGCTTTAACTAACATTAGTTAATGGGGCCTTATTTTAAAGTGTTACCATTATGATTATTGTAATTATAACAAATTATTATTATAGTTAAACTAAATGTATAAACACATTTTACTTTCAGAGTCTCCTTAAGTCAGTGTTGATCTCCAGCGTTGCCATTAACTGCGTTTCCGAGTTGCATTTTAAAATTGCCAGAAATTTAGATAGCAATTTATAGATAGCATAAATGTAGCCATTTACATGCGGGACATCAGATCCTATCAGAATGGAAATTGAAACTCAGTCACCCAACTTCCTAAAGAGCACAGCGGTCTCAGAGCATCTTCTGAACATCACTTCAGAGTGAGGAGGAGGGGTGTTTTTGCCTTTTCACTCCTTCTGTATCTCTCACTCTCACTCGCTCTCTCTCATGCTTGATAGTATCAGGCCAAACTGCTATCAGCGTGTGGGAACAAGAGTATGTGCCTATCGGCTCATCTTGTGGTGGGACGTTTTTCACTCAGAGGGGGGCGGTTGGTTTCAGATGAGGCGAGAAACTACACACAGCTGTCAATACTGCAAACCCACAGTGGAAACTTTTTTCTTCTTCTCTTGTTTCTGTTTTGTTCTTCTCTGATCTGATCGTTTTTAGTCTCTTTTGCATGCATTTATGCTGTGATCGTGAGACTGATTCACTATGTAGAGAAAAGGGAAGCGAGTTTTTTTTTAATTCTAAAAAAAATTAAATAAAAATCGACACTAGTAAGCTACACTTTTTTGATGTAAATGTCCTTATATTTTCAGTAATTTAAAGAGTAAAGTAAGCGCACAAAAAAAAAATAGCAGTTAAAGAGACTGTTCACTCCAAATTGAAAATTGCCATCTTTTACTCACCCTCATATCCTCCCAATATGTGTTAAGTGGAACACAAAAACCACACAATTTTTTTTGTCCATGCAATGCAAATCAATGGGGTCCAAAAGCAGTTTTACTAGGTTTTTTATAAGGATACAGGAACATACTTGGACATCTTGGCAGTGAGACATTGCCTCTAGTCTAGCATATTTTCTCAAGCTCTTGTTCTCAGTCTGTCTCTGTCATGCCTATAGCCTCCTTCCAGATGCATTAGCCTGACTGGCCGCACAGGGCCCGAGCGGTTCCATCAGTACTGTCATAGACACTTTAGTGTGACGAGCCATGAGGCAGTAACCCTGCTCTTGATAACACACTTTAACGGGAGGAGAGGGATCGACTTCGCCACAGTAAACTCCAGAACAGATGTGAGATCTTTAAGGAACATGGGGCTTTTGTTTGGGTGATCAAGCAATTCGAATTTAAAATCGATAAATCTCAATCCTGTGAAAATGTCAGGGTCTTTAGAAGGCTGAAAAATAAAAAATCTAACGGGGAACAGCAAGTGCAAAATAATCAGCTGCATTCCTCATTTCATCGGTTAACACTGCATGGGGATCCAATTTTATGCAAAAACCAAAGCACTAAATAGAAAGTTCACCCCAAAAATGTAATTATTAATTATACAATCTCATGTCATTCCAAACCTGTATGAGATTGAGAAATACAAAATGTTGTGCTGGTCACTAATCCAGGCATTAACAATGAATGAACTGGAGCTCTAAAGCTTTAAAACGATTGCAAAAGCACATTAAAGTCGTATTGTAACTGAAGTAGCAACCGATCTTTTTTGTATTGTTAGGTAAAATAGATAATTAGGTTAAATTCATCGGATGTTGATTGGATGAAGGAAAATTTTCAAGGTCCAAAAAGGTTTTTATTTTTCTTTAATTATTATTTGTTGCATATTTTTATACTATCTATATAGTTTTTATTTCTATTTTAGTTTAAGTTATTTTTGTACATCAAGTACAAGAAAAGTTGCCTTGCCAAAAAGCTCAAATAAAACAAGTTTAAGACTTTTTTATATTTATTTCATTTCAGTTAGTTCATTTAATTCAAGTTAAGAAAACATTGTTTTATGGTTTTTAATTTCAGTTAACTATAATAACCCTGTACAATAAAACCAATAACAAGCATTTAGAAAATAGATGGGATGAATTGCTGTATCATGCCGACTTTAATGGTAGCATAAAAGTGGTCCATTTGACTTGTGTGCAATATTCTGCAGTCTTCTGCAACCATATGAGAGCTTTGTGTGAGGAACACACCAAAATTGAAGTTCTTCACTGATCATCTTGCCCTCCAGGGAGTTGTGAACTGCTGCAAATGATTCATGAGTCAGAGGCACAGCATTTAACTTGACAACTGCACAAGTTGTGAACAACTTATTGAGATCAGTTTTGTGAAACTGACAACACAAGGGTGAGAAAATAAAGACAAAACAAGCATTTTTGGGGTCAACTATCATTTTAACTGGTGGTTGTCATTGTGGATGTGCCAATCATCATCAAAAAAAAGTTTTTATAGCATCGGAAGACAGAAAAGTTTGAGGTTTTCAGACTTCGGTGTCAACATGTGGCTGAGCGTCAATGGATGAACATGATGAACATGTCTTTATCAACAAGTCTGCTAAAAGCATTATGGAAACCAAAAAACAACACATTTTAATGTGAACATATGGTTGGGTGTCAACAAATGCTCGCATAGCAATCTTTACAAGCAATGTGTCTATCAACACGTTTGACGTACTGACAGGGGCACTGACCATAAATAGTGAATTAAAATCGCATGTTTTGCGTCTGCTTGGGCCACCACGTCAGACTAAACAAAGCTGTATTTTGTAAAACACACTTGAAATGTTTTGAGAGCTATGATGTGTGTTCTATTTAGTAGTAGTCGATTCTTTTTTTTATGTTGCACTTCAAGGTGAAATGCCTCATTTCTGTGACAAGTGCATGGCACCAAATGGAATTCAAAAATAACGACCAGAGGTTTCAGGAACATTTACCCTTTCTGACACTTGGCGTACAAATAGATAATCCACCCCAAACTCACTTGCTGTGACTGGCTTGTTTGGTAGGTTTTCTGATAGATGTCATAACACCACCATCTGGACCCAAAAAGTAGCTTTCTATATTTAAAAGTTGGCATGTATTCTAATCGAAATAATGTTAACATATTTTTCGGGGGTTTTTAGAGTGCTCCTAAGAAACCTTACAATAAATCCTCTCCCGTGACTATCAGAGGTTGCATCTCAGAATCTCTCTCTGAAGTAGTAAGTCATCCGGTTACTTTTTGGCGACTGTTATTCTGACATACTACTTTTTTCGCATACTGTTTTTCTCCAACTATGTTGTAGGGAATTATTCAATTTTGGCTACAGGATGGATACTGATTGAAAATAAGCAAAACATGGCAGGGGTTCCTTCCTAGCCTAGCAACTACCGTAGAGATGAATCTTAACTGATTTCTCTAGGTCTTACTTGAGGGAGGTGAAATGTTCAAACAGAGCAAAGTTTTGATAGCACCACAATCGCAATGGCTTACTTAAATTCAAATCTGCATATTGAGAATTTTAAAGTATTTGAAGAGTTCAGATGCAAAAGCCTCTAAATGCCATTTGAAATTTTCTTCTTTAATGATGATTTTTATCAAACTTGTATATGTAAGTTCAGTAATTTCACTTAAGTGAAATTACTGAACTTACATATACAAGTTTGATAAAAATCATCATTAAAGAAGAAAATTTCAAATGGCATTTAGAGGCTTTTGCATCTGAACTCTTCATTTTAACAATAAAAAAAAAAAAAACATTACACACCTCAGCTTTAACAAGTGCTGATTTCCATTCATTGGCATTGAAGATTCATCATGCTACAATGCCAACATTTGAATAACGACAATGTATTTACAGTTTTTCACTTCGAGAAAAAAAACCAAAACAAAACGCCTCATTCCCTTAAGTAAAATTCTCGACCTCGCTCTCCCAAGAGAAAACAATAGAAACATTCTCTCTGCTCTGAAAACAAATGCTCTGTTTTGATTTCTGCAGCCTTGAATGGATGGAGATAAAAGCAGAGACCATCTGTCTGGTTGGCGGAGCGGCACTGGGAATTGATCACAGTGAGTTACAGTAAGTGCATTTGCATTCTCGCCGCTCTAAACTGCTTTATTATCCCCACGACGACTCGCTCTTCCAGCTGAGCCCCTTGGTAACAGGGTGACAAAACGCCTAGTGGGTAAACACCTTTAAAAGGTTTTGACGCACTATAATGGAAAAAACGCTTCTGTTTTGTTATGGCCTTTCACTTTCCGTTTGGCTTTAAGAAGAGTAAAGCATTGTTGTGGTGCGCAATCAGATGAAGGCAGATGTGTATAGCAGACAATGTACAGGGGATGAAAAGATGCTGCGCAAGCAAGTGCATTGAAGAAAAGTGCAGTCTAAGCTCCAAGATCTCACGCTAGATTACAGAAACCATAAAACCCAAACAGATATATAATAAATATGGTAAGGACTATGATTCACATGTATACCAGCCAATAGTGTAGGTTTAGGGTGGGGCTATCTGTTTGTTCAAAAACATTCCTTTTCACAATTCGAGCCGTTAACACAAAAATGATGGACTTTAGCTTGAAACAAATGCAGAAAAGATGCAAAAATGCAGCAAAGGAGAGGAAAAAAAAAAGAGAAAGAGAGAAGTTATTTCCCATTTGCTGCTGGATCCCCTTGGAACGAGCTCGATTTAACCTTGAAGAATAATGAGATCTGACGTGCTTAAATGTTAGCATTCTTAAATCACCAGGAAGTGCCTCGGCGGAGGCCATAATCACTGTGCCAAATTGCTGTGCTCGCTAATTTCATTTCTCCCTCCGCATTCACTGGCAGTTAGACTCCATTACTCAACAACAGCCATTTAATGCTCCCAGGTCCCAGAGGTGTTACATTAAAATGTAATAACTTGCGATGTAAATGAAAACAAAAACCATTATTTTTCCTCTCCATCCCCATTCTCTCCCATCTCCTCCTACCTATCTCTCTCTGTGGGGGGAGTTGAGATCTAATTCTCAGCCCATCTGGCTGGTGTAATGAAAGTGAGGCGAAGCCAAGATGCTCCGCTATTGACTCTGAGAGCATGGCGAAACACCTGAGTGGCCCTCCCGGAGTATTCTGTGACACTGGGCCAGTAGTAATTGGAGACCAATAACTCTGTTATGTACGGACTATCAATTTCCAAATTGGTCTGGTAGTATTTGTGGCACCGTTTGATAAGGTGATCTCCCTAGAATCGTGAAACCGCAATGTCGTTGATGGACCAGGTAAGAAGTGCTTTGGCCAGGTTTAACCTCTATATGGAAGGTCTCACTGGAGAGGAACAGCTTTAGCTATAGGAGTCCTGCTGCATAGAGGGCTTCATTATGATCAGGGCACTTCCGCACAGAGAGGAACCTCAGATTGTATTAATAACATAGCAGGAGGGAGTTAGTCTGGTCACTGAGCTGCAAAATACCATGTGGACAGTTTGCTATATACATTTTAACTGTTAAATCATGCAAATAGAAAAAGAGATTAAAAAAAAATCGCATGTATTTAAAGTGGACATGAAGTAGATAAACTGAACCAATTTTTAGAAGAAATTGTTTTTGATGATTTTTTTTAATGATTTTTTTGTTTTGTTTTTATTATGCATGATTATATAAGTGGGATGGGTTATGGGATACAAGCACAAAGAGTAACTCAGAATTTAAATAAAATCACGGAATTACTAGAGATACAGTAGTCACATTCAAACAAAATAGAAACAATCACAAGAACTTGAGAAATAAATTAGGATTGACAAATTAAAAAAGTACTATTAACACAAAACTAATAAAATAGACATACTTAATAAAAAAATATTTAAGATTAAGAATTAAGTAATCAAAGAAGTCAATGTATGACACTGACCATGTTTAATGTAATTTTAAAGTAAAAGTCATTGTATAATTTACAGTGAAAAAATTCCATGCATGACACATATTTCTTTGAAATAACTGTATCTTAGTTTTTTTTTTCTAATCAGTTACAGGTATGCACATGACGGTTTTATGTTACATCTAATGTTGTTAAATTAAGTTTATTGCATTTGTTTTCTTAATGTCATGTGTGTTACAATGATGGTGTTTAGCATCTGTGTGAATAACTGCACCATATTAGTATTTTACCCTCTCAGTTTGTTGGAGCTGCTTGTGATGAGCCTGGATTCATCATGTGACTTTCCACACTTGTTTTTGGCGGTTTATCAGTTTATTACAAAGGTAAAAAAAACTACATTAATATAGGTTGGTATATCAACATTAAATCAGTTAATGAAATAACTTAAACTTACAGTAAAAACTAAATCTGTAAAACCTCAAAAGTTGCTTCTGTATTTTTTACAGTTATTTTTTACCAGAAAATGTAACTTTTTTATTTTCTTTTTTTAGCGTGTGAACTCCTTTGTACAGGCGGTCAAATGATCTTACTTCCATTGAAGCACAAAATTTCGATGGGATCATTCTCAATGATCATCTGGCCCACCATATGCTGGCATGCTGCAAGCAGAAAAGGGAATAAACCCAAACATTCTGAAATTCATAATACTACACAAGCAATGATAATTTGTTCAGTCTACACAAACTAATAGTAAGTTTAAATCAGTTATACAATATTCAAATACTAACTACTGCTCAAAACATACAACAAAACCTTAAGTCTGTAACTGGCCTGTTTTGGGGACGAGTCTATGTGACCATTCAACAAGAGGACATGATAAGCTCCTTTTCCGTAAACACTCAAACGCCTTCACAATCTAAGAGATCTAACAGGCATGAAAGAAGGCACGTAGCAGAGACCGGTCTGGGACATGCCAGTGCTCCTGCTGACCAGAGGGTGGAGATGAGAGAGGAGCTTGAAAAGGGTTAGTACGAGCATAGAAGGTGTTATTTGAGTTTATGTGGAGACACCAAAGAGCAGATAAACATGCTCGCTTTGCTAAAGGAAATCTGGGTTGTACCTGGTGGGGTGCAACTGTTAGCCTGAAGCAAAGCCACAGAGAAGGTGAGGTGAGACTGAACAGTGCTAGTGTTAAAACCACAAAAAAGTTCTGCTCGTTTTTAATCTTTTCTTTCTCTCACTTTCCGCTTCTGTCTTTTTTTCCATGTCACACTCGAGTTCAATTAAAGCGGACAGTGCATACATTTCCTGGTGGCTGCTACCTTTAACGCCTGAGTGGGGAGAGTGTCTTACACACCTCACGCATGACACATTGAAACTAAGGTTGTGAAAAGGAAGCAACTGTCATTCAAAATAACTGTTTTCTATTTTAATCTATTTTAAAATGATTTTTTTTTTCTTTGAAGGCAGAGACTCATTTCAGCATCCTCACTCTAGTTTTCACTGTCAAATGATCATTCAGAAATCATTCAATTCAATTTCTTCTAATTCCTATAATTATGGCTATTATTATCATCAATTATGAAAATAGTTGTTAAAACTGTGTTTTTTAAGTTAAAAAAGAACAGCATTTATTTAAATATTTTATAACATTATACACTCACCTAAAGGATTATTAGGAACACCTGTTCAATTTCTCATTAATGCAATTCTCTAATCAACCAATCAACATGGCAGTTGCTTCAATGCATTTAGGGGTATGGTCCTGGTCAAGACAATCTCCTGAACTCCAAACTGAATGTCAGAATGGGAAAGAAAGGTGATTTAAGCAACTTTGAGCATGGCTCGGTTGTTGGTGCCAGACGAGCCGGTCTGAGTATTTCACAATCTGCTCAGTTACTGGGATTTTTACACACAGCCATTTCTAGAGTTTACAAAGAATGGTGTGAAAAGGGAAAAACATCCAGTATGCGGCAGTCCTGTGGGCGGAAATGCCTTGTTGATGCCAGAGGTCAGAGGAGAATGGGCCGACTGATTCAAGCTGATAGAAGAGCAACTTTGACTGAAATAACCACTCGTTACAACCGAGGTATGCAGGAAAGCATTTCTGAAGCCACAACACACACAACCTTGAGGCGGATGGGCTACAACAGCAGAAGACCCCACTGGGTACCACTCATCTCCACTACAAATAGGAAAAAGAGGCTACAATCTGCAAGAGATCACCAAAATTGGACAGTTGAAGACTGGAAAAATGTTGCCTGTTCTGATGAGTCTCGATTTCTGTTGAGACGTTCAGATGGTAGAGTCAGAATTTGGCGTAAACAGAATGAGATCATGGAGCCATCATGCTTTGTTACTACAGTGCAGGCTGGTGGTGGTGGTGTAATGGTGTGCGGGATATTTTCTTGGCACACTTTAGGCCACTTAGTTCCAATAAGGCATTGTTTAAATGGCACTGCCAACCTGAGCATTGTTTCTGACCATGTCCATCTCTTTATGGCCACCATGTCCATCCTCTGATGGCTGCTTCCAGCAGGATAATGCACCAGTCACAAATCTCGAATCATTTCAAATTGGTTTCTTGAACATGACAATGAGTTCACTGTACTAAAATGGCCCCCACAGTCACCAGATCTCAACCAAATAGAGAATCTTTGGGATGTGGTGGAACTGGAGCTTCGTGCCATCGATGTGCATCCCACAAATCTCCATCAACTGCAAGATGCTATCCTATCAACATGGGCCAACATTTCTAAAGAATGCTTTCAGCACCTTTTTGAATCAATGCCACGTAGAATTAAGGCAGTTCTGAAAGCGAACGGGGGTCAAACACAGTATTAGTTTGGTGTTCCTAATAATCCTTTAAGTGAGTGTACTGTCACTTTTAAACAATAGGAGTCTTTGCAAAATAAAAGCATTAATTTACATTGAAACATTTATACTGACCCCAAACATTTAAACGGTATACTGTAAATATTTTTCACATTTTAGAACAGTAAATCTTCAAAACTATGCCTAAAATATATAATGTAATTCACTGCCTTTGACGTCCAAATCAAAATACTGTACATGGAAAACATTTTATCCAGCTTATTTTGATGTTAAATGAGTATGACTATGTTATTATTAGCAGCATTTTGTTATTGACATTTAGCACTGTACTTTCTATCAGAACAGAAAAGCCGTGACCAACCACTGCTTTAAGGCTAATAATTAAAAATAACTACTAAGTAGCAAAGAGTGGAAAATCATTATTACACCTTCAGAGGGATATAAACCTAAACCCTCAGTGTTCTTAATAAAACTAACACAGAAAGTGTTAAAGGAGGTGTTACAATCTCAGGTAGTGAGGAAAGGGAGAAGAGAAAAAAAAAGGATGATGAAACTCAACTTCCCTCCCTGTAGCCCTGACAAAAGGCAAGATGCAGAGCTCTCTTCTCGCCCTTAGGAGAGACGCCATGTTGAAACCCACTAGAGCTATAAAAGAAACATTTTAGCTTGTGTGTAAGAGCCGTATCGCTCCAAGCACTGCTTAATTTCTGCCTTTGTTTGGGTGGCAGGGAGGCTCTCAGGGTTCTGTAAGGCCTGCGGGTCTTTTGTCTCACAGTAGAGGAGGTCTGTTCAATGCCTGAAGCAGTTTTGTTCAGAGAAAGCTTTTGTTCCGCCCCTCATGCTGAGATTTGGCGATGGGTCTCAGGCTGAAACGCAACCCAGACAGCAGCACAGGTATTTCCTCTGAGATGGTGTCAAGAACTAGTATGCCAGACAGCCTGAAGAACAGAGATGCCGTGAAGGAACATGGAACGTAAACAATACAAGTGCATCTTTGCACTTTATTCCATAGGTTTTATCTTTTTTTAACCATTTTTTATAGAACTAATTCACTGGTGCTCACCCTCAACATAATGATGCTCTAGGTTTACAAATGGTTGTCAGGATGATGCTAAGGTATCCGATGCTGTTGATTGGATGTTTAAGGGGTTGTGTACTAACACAAGTAAAAAAAAAAAATATATATATATATATATACATGAATAAAAAATAGATAAGTTTGCTAGATTAAAGGACTCCATATAAACTATATAACTATATACTATTAGTAGTACTAGTAGTAGTAGTAAACAAAGAAACCAGTTTGCAATATTAAGGGACACATCTTATGCCAAATAAATATATGCAAACACTATTATTATTATTATTATTGATATAAATAAATAAGTAGGTATAAAAAAACATTTTGGTATTTTAAT
This sequence comes from Pimephales promelas, assembly GCF_016745375.1. The sequence continues at coordinate 5,279,013 of NW_024121876.1, read as the reverse complement.
TTAGTTTTTTATTCACATAATTAAATGATAATACTGTAAGTCATACCGTGTTTCCTACATGGGAGTTTGCCGTGGCTCTTGCTCTAAGACATGGCTTGGGTTCCTCTAATTTGTTGCACACATTTAGGTAATTTCAGTTAATTGAACACAGACTGCTTTTTTAAAATACTGAACCCTAAGGCTATTTTGTTCTTTGTCTGCCCATATCCCGGCTAATGTACGAGGTTGAGTCAATGTTAAAATGATAAGGGAGTGCAATGTTAAATGGTGGTTCTGCTCTGATAATGAGCCAGCTTTAATGTGCTGTGATTCCCAGTGGGGTGGCCAGAGAGCTGACGTGTTCCGGGCGTTTAAGACACCTGAGAGAACCATGTTATACGCCCACAGCTGCGTTATTAACTGGAGCGCTATAAATCCACATGATTTATAGAGCTCCTTTCCTGTGTAATCACACCACGGTGCAACTGAACACAGGGGGACGAGGAGGATGAGGAGGAGAGAACGAGGGGAAAGGAGAGAATAGGAGGATGGGTGTTGAGAAGAGGTGTGAAAATGAAAAGGACTGCTGAGAACCAGTTATACTTCACTTCCAATTCAACTCTCCACCCATTTCACATCAAGAGGCCGGTCTGAATCTGTACTACAGTATATACAAAGCATCACACAAACCTGTGTGGAGACTCTAGAGGAGAGTGGGGCAAGCTGTGCCACTTCAGCCTTCCTCTAGGAAAAGATTAAACTAACATTAATTCAGCGCCTTAGAGTTATGATTTCTCAAAAATAAAGTGGCCCAGTGACAACTTACCTCACAATAAATGTAAACGGTTTGTAAATTGCAATCTTGAATCAATAAAGGAAAAAAAAATATTTAACTTAAATTATAATAACAAGAAACATTCTAATCTCAAGACTTATTTAGCTTATGGACACTTTTAAAATGTTCAGAAAAATTAAACTTATGCGGAAAAACTGCCATATTGTAATAAATAATAATAATAATTATTATTATTATACAAATTTGACGTAATGACTCAATATAGCTTATACTAGCTGAGACTCTTCTTTATGTGTACAGATAAGACTCCCTCTTTATGTGTACAGATGTGACGTAATGATTCAATATAGCTTATACTAGCCGAGACTCCTTCTTTATGTGTACAGATGTGACGTAATGACTCAATATAGCTTATACTAGCCGAGACTCCTTCTTTATGTGTACAGATGTGACGTAATGACTCAATATAGCTTACACTTGCCGAGACTCCTTCTTTATGTGTACAGATGTGACGTAATGACTCAATCTAGCTTATACTAGCTAAGACTCTTCTTTATGTGTACAGATGTGACGTAATGACTCAATATAGCTTATACTAGCTGAGACTCCTCCTTTATGTGTACAGATGTGACGTAATGACTCAATATAGCTTATACTAGCTGAGACTCCTCTTTATGTGTACAGATGTGACGTAATGACTCAATATAGCTTATACTAGCCGAGACTCCTCCTTTATGTGTACAGATGTGACGTAATGACTCAATATAGCTTACACTTGCCGAGACTCCTTCTTTATGTGTACAGATGTGACGTAATGACTCAATATAGCTTATACTAGCTAAGACTCTTCTTTATGTGTACAGATGTGACGTAATGACTCAATATAGCTTATACTAGCCTGAGACTCATCTTTATGTGTACAGATGTGATGTAAGGACTCAATATAGCTTATACTAGCCTGAGACTCATCTTTATGTGTACAGATGTGATGTAAGGACTCAATATAGCTTATACTAGCCGAGACTCCTTCTTTATGTGCACCGATGTGACGTAATGACTCAATATACACTCACCGGCCACTTTATTAGGTACACCTGTCCAACTGCTCGTTAACACTTAATTTCTAAGCAGCCAATCACATGGCGGCAACTCAGTGCATTTAGGCATGTAGACATGGTCAAGACAATCTCCTGCAGTTCAAACCGAGCATCAGTATGGGGAAGAAAGGTGATTTGAGTGACTTTGAACATGGCATGATTGTTGGTGCCAGAAGGGCTGGTCTGAGTATTTCAGAAACTGCTAATCTACTGGGATTTTCACGCACAACCATCTCTAGGGTTTACAGAGAATGGTCCGAAAAGAAAAAAACATCCAGTGAGCGGCAGTTCTGTGGGCGGAAATGCCTTGTTGATGCCAGAGGTCAGAGGAGAATGGCCAGACTGGTTCGAGCTGATAGAAGGGCAACAGTGACTCAAATAACCACCCGTTACAACCAAGGTGGGCAGAAGAGCATCTCTGAACGCACAGTACGTCGAACTTTGAGGCAGATGGGCTACAGCAGCAGAAGACCACACCGGGTGCCACTCCTTTCAGCTAAGAACAGGAAACTGAGGCTACAATTTGCACAAGCTCATCGAAATTGGACAATAGAAGATTGGAAAAACGTTGCCTGGTCTGATGAGTCTCGATTTCTGCTGCGACATTCGGATGGTAGGGTCAGAATTTGGCGTCTACAACATGAAAGCATGGATCCATCCTGCCTTGTATCAACGGTTCAGGCTGGTGGTGGTGGTGTCATGGTGTGGGGAATATTTTCTTGGCACTCTTTGGGCCCCTTGGTACCAATTGAGCATCGTTGCAACGCCACAGCCTACCTGAGTATTGTTGCTGACCATGTCCATCCCTTTATGACCACAATGTACCCAACTTCTGATGGCTACTTTCAGCAGGATAATGCGCCATGTCATAAAGCTGGAATCATCTCAGACTGGTTTCTTGAACATGACAATGAGTTCGCTGTACTCAAATGGCCTCCACAGTCACCAGATCTCAATCCAATAGAGCATCTTTGGGATGTGGTGGAACGGGAGATTCGCATCATGGATGTGCAGCCGACAAATCTGCGGCAACTGTGTGATGCCATCATGTCAATATGGACCAAACTCCCTGAGGAATGCTTCCAGCACCTTGTTGAATCTATGCCACGAAGAATTGAGGCAGTTCTGAAGGCAAAAGGGGGTCCAACCCGTTACTAGCATGGGGTACCTCATAAAGTGGCCGGTGAGTGTAGCTTATACTAGCCGAGACTCCTTCTTTATGTGTACAGATGTGACGTAATGACTCAATATAGCTTATACTAGCTGAGACTCCTCCTTTATGTGTACAGATGTGACGTAATGACTCAATTCTAGATGGGAAGACTTCTGTGAATGTCCTGATAACTGCGGTAATCTCTCCGGTATCTACTAAAACCATCTCTATATGAAAAAGTGTTGGAGCAGAGTGGACACTCCCTGAGTTGCTCAGCGCACAGGCCTTAATGAGCTTTTAATGTAGCTTCCCATTTCAGTCAGGAGACTGAGCTAGCAGCCAAACAATAAACTGAATAAATGCCTCCACCGAGAATAATCTACAAAGGTGCTTGGCATCCCTCATCTCTCTCTCAGAGTGAATAAAAACCACACCGTTCATTTTCTCTCCCAACAGATAGATGTTTGTAATTGGAGGTTTAATTTATGATCAGGTCGTCTTTGGATAATAATAATCAAGCCATTGTAATTTGCTGATGCAAATGGTATTTTATGACAGTCTATAAAAATGCCAGTGCTATGCAAGCGAACAACCAAACATCCTGAGTGTTCATTACGCTCCTCATTAAGGCATTCAAGTCTCTGTTAAATGCTTTTTGAGGCGGAGGCAACATGTAATTAAAGCCTGATTGAGCAATAGCACAGCAATTTACATTCGTCACTGTTTGTGCAGAGCTACAAAGACACGAGAGAATGTGACAGGGCAGGACGTCCCAACGAACAATTTGGAGGCAATTAAAAAAAATGCACTGCTTTGTCTTAATGAATATTGTTAAAGTGGCCAATTATATCACTGATACATAAATGGACGTTTTAAATTAGAAAATGACAGACATTATTACATACATACAGTGTGAATAGTATGAAAAATCAAGCAAGATGTAATGTGGCTTTCAAGCTTTCCCTCTACTCTCTAGTAAACAAAACTAAACCTTTACTATTTATAACAAATTGTAATAGACTGCTATAATTTTAATTGTAAAGTAATTAATACATTTATTCAGCAATGATGCATTAAAGTGATCAATAGTTAGTTACAGTAAAGTCATTTATAATATTATAAAAGATTTTGGTATCACAAATCCCACAAAAAATATTAAGCAGCACAACAGTTTTCAACATTGATAATATATTTTAATAAAACAATTCAACCGTAATTGCATTTCACAATACTGATATTATATTTTATTAATAATGTGAAATATTCTTACACATGGTGTTTACTAATATAAAAAAATATATATATTTAATAAATATTAAAATATATTAGCAATGCCGAAAGCAGTTGTGCTGCTTAATATTTTTGTGGAAATCGTGATTAAACTAGAATTAGAAAGTTCAAAAGAGTAGCATTTATTTTTTCATCCTTTAAATGTATTTCTGATCAAATAAATGCAGCATTGGGGAGCACAAGAGACTTATTTCAAAAACATGATTGAAAACTTTTAAACTGTAGTACATATATAAAACATTTACTTTTAACAAATTCAAGACGGTTTTAACTTTCAATGAACCTAATTAACTGTAAAGCAAAATATATGTAAACATGTAAATAAATAATTAATAAAGACTAGCTAGCCTTTTTTATGAGTTTTATTGAAAGTCTAGGTGGGAGTGACTGAAGGGTTAAAAACATATTCTGACCATTATATGGCTCAATTTCCCTCTATTTTAAGGACATAAGGGTTTTTTCTGCATTTCATCATACGCCAGAATATCTCAACTGGTAGAGCATTGTGCAGCAACACCAAGTTCATAAGTTCGATCCCCAAGGAAAAAACCCATACGGATAAATGTAAACCTTGGATAAACTAAGTCACTTTGACTTATATGCTGCCAAATGTAATGTAAACTAAGAGTTTGTTGAAATCTCTATAATACAGGCACTATAATTCAAAAGTAATGCTGATGCTTACTTTGGCAAACACCATGAAAAATTAAGGAATGAAAGGCACAGACAATATTAATACTAATACTATGAAAGAAAGGTGAAGAGGGTCACACACTCTTACAAAGTCTGCCGAGACTTGAATACAGGCTGGATTTGAACAAAACTACAGATATGTTTTTTCAACATTCCTTCTAAATAACATATTAATTCAAAAAGTCATAATGGAAAGCCTAAGTTGTTTTGAAACGAGCTGAAGAAACAAGCGTTAGAATATGTATTAACTTCCATCCGTGAGTTGCATAATAAGTCAGGCCTTGGGACAATCATTGCAGGCATATTTTCATTTGTAAAGCTTAATTCAGAAAGCATGCCGGACCACGCAGCCATGAATAATTAAAGACTAAACAGCATTAAGAGCAAAAAGCTTAAACAGGGAAAGCAATTAGCAGCTAATTCCCAACATCTGAACTACGCTCACATTTCCTTTCCATTCTCCCACTTTTAAGCCGACCGCAATGTGTGCGAGACAGAAAGGAAGGTCCATCTCCAGTGGAAAAGAAAAGCAGTCCAAGGTGAAAATTAAGTTACCATTCATCACTATTCAAAGAGAAAAGCCTTCACCACTGGCTTAACAGTACGTCGCGCAGACTGTGAAAAATATTTTTGTTTCCATTGAGTCGCTACATCTCAGAACCACCTTTATGTTTAGCTACTGGACTATGCAAGTGTGTGTTTCATCTCAGCTCCCATGAAGGGACCAAAAGCCTCTTTGTGTGTGTGTGTGTGTGAGGCCTTGGAGCTTCTACCTTTATCTCCCTGAGTGACTGATGTGTTGAAACCCTGCTGAGGTTAACAGCACTTTTTATCTGTTGCTAGCAGCAACAGCCCAGTTTCCCCGGTGAGAGGGGAGAAACAGAACGGGATTGCAGCGGGCCGCACACAGCGATAAACAAATATGGCTTTCACCCAGAAACACACCCCTCAAACAAACACACACACAAAAAGTGCAGGATATTGTCAGAGCATCAATATATAACCCCAGCACATCTTGTTCGTATGCACCAGAGGGCTTACATGGAGAAAATATCTGATATCATATATATATATATATATATATATATATATATACACACATGATGCATATAATATCCCCATTGGGTTTAGAGAACCCAAAAATGGGCTCCAGGCTCACAGGTCTGTTCTTACAGGTGGAAAAAAAAATGTATATATGTATGTATATATGTATGTATATATATATATATATATATATATATATATATATACTGTATATATATATATATATGTATATACGTATATATGTATATATATATATACACTCACCGGCCACTTTATTAGGTACCCCATGCTAGTAACGGGTTGGACCCCCTTTTGCCTTCAGAACTGCCTCAATTCTTCGTGGCATAGATTCAACAAGGTGCTGGAAGCATTCCTCAGGGAGTTTGGTCCATATTGACATGATGGCATCACACAGTTGCCGCAGATTTGTCGGCTGCACATCCATGATGCGAATCTCCCGTTCCACCACATCCCAAAGATGCTCTATTGGATTGAGATCTGGTGACTGTGGAGGCCATTTGAGTACAGCGAACTCATTGTCATGTTCAAGAAACCAGTCTGAGATGATTCCAGCTTTATGACATGCCGCATTATCCTGCTGAAAGTAGCCATCAGAAGTTGGGTACATTGTGGTCATAAAGGGATGGACATGGTCAGCAACAATACTCAGGTAGGCTGTGGCGTTGCAACGATGCTCAATTGGTACCAAGGGGCCCAAAGAGTGCCAAGAAAATATTCCCCACACCATGACACCACCACCACCAGCCTGAACCGTTGATACAAGGCAGGATGGATCCATGCTTTCATGTTGTAGACGCCAAATTCTGACCATACCATCCGAATGTCGCAGCAGAAATCGAGACTCATCAGACCAGGCAACGTTTTTCCAATCTTCTATTGTCCAATTTCGATAAGCTTGTGCAAATTGTAGCCTCAGTTTCCTGTTCTTAGCTGAAAGGAGTGGCACCCGGTGTGGTCTTCTGCCCACCTTGGTTGTAACGGGTGGTTATTTGAGTCACTGTTGCCCTTCTATCAGCTCGAACCAGTCTGGCCATTCTCCTCTGACCTCTGGCATCAACAAGGCATTTCCGCCCACAGAACTGCCGCTCACTGGATGTTTTTTCTTTTTCGGACCATTCTCTGTAAACCCTAGAGATGGTTGTGCGTGAAAATCCCAGTAGATTAGCAGTTTCTGAAATACTCAGACCAGCCCTTCTGGCACCAACAATCATGCCACGTTCAAAGTCACTCAAATCACCTTTCTTCCCCATACTGATGCTCGGTTTGAACTGCAGGAGATTGTCTTGACCATGTCTACATGCCTAAATGCACTGAGTTGCCGCCATGTGATTGGCTGCTTAGAAATTAAGTGTTAACGAGCAGTTGGACAGGTGTACCTAATAAAGTGGCCGGTGAGTGTATATATATATATATATATATATATATGTGTGTGTGTATATATATATATATATATTTTTAATTGCTAGATTCAAATAATATAATGCAAACAATAATATAACCAAACATACTGTACATCTTTGTTGCTGTTGTCAAGAGTCATTCATCCAAAGTCAAAGTAAAATAACTAAATAATAATAATGATACTAAAAACATTAATCTGATTAATGATTGATACAGTTGACAGATGCCAACGTTACTTTTTCCTGTTACAGAACTCGTATCGAACCCCAAAACCGAGGTATGTACTAAACTGTGACTTGTTGCACCCCTGATTTGTATAGAATTATATTATGTTATATAATGCTATATCAAATTATGTTTATATATTATATGAAGAGTTCAGATGCAAAAGCCTCTAAATGCCATTTGAAATTTTCTTCAAGAATGTTCATTTTTATCAAGCTTGTATATTTAAGTTCAGTAATTTCACTTAAATGGCAATGACGATTCGCCATTTAAGTGAAATCACTGAATTTAAATATACAAGCTTGATAAAAATGATTATTCTAGAAGAAAATTTCAAATGGCACTTAGAGGCTTTTGCATCTGAACTCTTCATATACAGTAGACTTGTATTTTTTGTAGTATGTTAACAGTACAAAAACTGCATGACAGTAACAAGTATTTGTGGAAAAAAACTTGTGGAATGAGTGTGAGTGATCAATTAAACATGCAAAAAGTGTCAAAATAATGCTTCTAAATGTCCAACAATGTCCCCTCATCATGGCCTTTCTTGCTTTACTTTTGTCTGGTCTGCCCGTAACAAATTCAAGACTATAATTCTGTATTCCTCTGATTCAAAACACATTACCCTCTTTCTAATCAGTACCAACACACCAAACAACTCCAAAAAGAATATTTAATGCAGATAAAATCAGTCACATCAGAAACCAGATTGTGCTTTCTCACCAATACATGTCTTGTAGCAAACAAGGTTACTTTGCCCAAGGTTGCGCTGCTTCCCTACGTTCTCCACGTAGGTGTTGTTACAGCCCGCAGGTGCTGTGATCCGAACACTGGTGGGCGTATGTTGCAGAATGGAGGCGTTTGATCCATGACAAGATGATGGAGGCCATCTTTATTTGTCATTTTGGTTCATATCTGTGTCAGGAGTCCTTGATTCATGATAATCATGCAGGTGCTCCCTAAGCACATATTGTTGTATGTCATAGTTAAGTACCGGCAATATTTGCAGTCATTTTGTGCGAGACACAAGAATGACACTGGCTCTAATCTTATGTGAACAGCAGCACGCATCAATTTTCAGATGGAATGAGGGGCCAGGATGTCTACGGAGCACCTGTTCAAAACAAGCTAGAGAGAGGAAGTAAAATAAAGAGATAAGCCTCTTGATGCTGTAGAGATATTAACAATCTGGACTAGCTTCTGAGAAGGTTTCCAAGTATATTGTGCAAAGCAATGATCAGGACTCAGATTGAATACCCTAACACTTTATCCCACATATTTAAAAAAAAAAAAAAAAAAAAAAAAAGTAGCTGGGTAGTTGATTTCATCCTTTTTTTTTTTTGTTCTCATGTTGGCATGTTCATTGTCAAAAAAAAAAAAAAAAAAACGAAAAAAGACGAGATGATCTCAGGCTGAATGACAGTATTCGACAAATGTTACTACTGCTGCTACTGCTAATATCAATAATAATTATAATGAAAACAATTAATTGAAAATTGTTGTCTTTTATTATATTACACCATTCACTATTGTTATTTGTATTAATACTTATTGTTATTATACTTAATGAAAATTTAAATTGCATAAACTGTAAAACATATCGTGGTATGAAAAATACAATATATCGGAATAATCTTGGTTAAAAACCTGTATGCAATTGGCAAATTCATATTTCTATCCACTTATTGAGAAATATGGCTTTTTAGCATTGAGATATTCGCCGACGTTTAACGCCTCGTGACTTACATCGGCGACCTTTGTTTAGAGTGCACACTGATGCGAAACACAGCGCTCAAACACAAAACGGTCTCGCCGAGCACACATACTTAACGGTGACGAAGATATACGCCAAGTAGGGTCTACACTGCCAGGAAGAAATAAGACGAGGAATTTTGTAGTTTGATGTATCTCATGCTGCCAAAGAGAATGATGTGAAATGTAGTTGGGTTGCACACATCAGCTCATAAATCATGAGTAGAACAAAAACTAATAGCTTACTGTAATTCTTCATCACCAGTACACAAAATGCATACAAACTAAGTGGTAAAGTCCGTGATCAGAATTACAACTTGCATCAATCAAAAAACGATTTGTTTCTGCCATAAGTCCGAAGAAAATCTGAAGATTACAAATGGTAATTACAAATCATGTGCGTTCAACTCATAAATCCAAACATTCCGACACATGGCTTGAATGACAATGTAAAAAAACAAAACAAACATGGAACACGTCTGGAAGTACATCTATCAATGGATTTAATATGGTTCATGCAGACCAAATTCAGAGTCAAAACTATCCTTTTATAACTAGGCTTGAGTAATCTGCAACCACTGGGGGCTGAACTCACAACTTTCCAGGTGGTGGCCCACTTATCCAACCGGAGGGAAGCATCTCCCTCCATCATTCTCTTGACATATCTCTCCCTCGCTCTCTCTCAATGTGTTAGCCTTTAGCACTTTCACTCCTAGCAGATGATTACCAACACAACGTGAAGTGTCGAAGTGGCCCCAGGGGCCCCTGACCGTAACACTGTGCCTTGAATTCTGGAAGATAAGAGACTCATGCACATAAACAAGTACGCACACACACTTTTGTGCCTGGAGCACTTGGTTCTTTGTTAATCTCATGAGTACACACACACACACAGAGCGAAGGGCCAAAGGGCCTGACTACACATAACCAGATTTGATGGAACTAGTGTCAAAGTGAAACACCCTGCCATATTCTGCCCTTTTCTTTCCTTTCTGCACTTCCCTCTCTGGTTTTTTCTCTCTTTTATCTCACTCACAACATCATGTAAAGAGGAGGACAAGGTTCGTGGCTCTTCGGTCACATTTTCTCTGCTTAAACCGAAATGACAGTCAAGGCTTACGGGCCTTTTACAGAGAAGTTTTCTTTTTTTTCTTTTCATTGCAGTGCCGGAATGTCGCCATAAGGCAACGTGAGTTTAACATGCTCTATTTTTCAGTGAGAAAAAAATAAAGAACTAAGATTGAGTCTCTAGGAGATAAATCCTTAAAAAATAATTAAACTAACATTTTACTATGGTGAAGGTCTTCATCATGCTAAATGAAATTGAGCTGATTTCATTGCAGTCAATATTGCATCAGAAAGCTGTTTTCATATGTACTAAACTCACAAACTTACCTAAAACCAATAATATCAATACAGATAATATATATAATATAAGCAGCTGTCTAAGGATTCAAAACATACATATATAGTAAGTTTTTTATATATATATTCTATAAAATAAATTAGTTCCTGTCAGCAAGGATGCATTAAATAATATAAAAGTGAGTACAAATGTTTTGGATCATGATTGGAGTAATGATGCTGAATAATAGCTAGAAATTCTAGAACAGTATATATTTCCCTTTGCAAATGGCCAACAAATAAAAGAGGTTGAGTGCTGACTGCATGGCAGAATGTGCCCTGAAAACTTTAAACTCTCGTCTCTTCATACTGACAAAACATATGACATAAATAACCTAGCGGCAGTCGTTACCTGACATTCTTAGGTGACGGGTAATTTCAGCTTGTGTGTGTCTCTCTCTGTGTGTGTGTGTGTGTGTGTACATACAAACAAACATTTGATGAAAAGTGAGCTTTGTCATGCATAAATAGCAATCCTGTGACATGTTGCTTGACATGCCTGCGAAAATTTAGCATATAAAATGCACTTCTGCTTTTGAATATTTCACAATACAACACTTTTTTTTCCTTCTCTCAGCTCCAGTGTCAGGTGAATACTGCACTTTCGAATAAAGTACAGGGAATATATTTATAGAGAATACGATTATCTTTAGAATGAGAACAGTAAATCAATGAATCCCTGCAATTTCCAAAGCTTATTTTCATCCATAAGAACAGAACAAGGAATAAAAACCAGTTTATTTCAGGGTTTTGTTATTTCTCTGTGTAATGTATTTATCTTTGAATAAAAGGTGGGAAAGTATGTTTTAAAAAGAAGATTATGAGCCTATGTTTCTAAAATGTGATTCACGTATCTAATAAAACGCCTGTCCGTGCATAACTCTTCACATATTGATAATTTGAAATGTTCCCACACACAATACAATCATTACGAAACTTGAAAATCTTATGAATTCATAAAACTGTCCAAATGAAGCAAAAATAATCTACTCTAACCTAATTCTATTCAAAACGGGTACCTTATACCAGAATAACACTCAACCAGGGGTTTTAAAACGTTTTGATCCCAAGGGCCCCCAAATGTGAAAATGCATAAAAGCAGGTCTATTTTTTTTTCATGTGTAGAAAATAGAGATTCACCGATAATAAATTTATCTGCCGATACCGATTCGCAATGATATCTGTACTGTAGATGCAGATATTTTGATTTTCTTAAGGAAAAAAAAAAACTCCCAAATAATGCTGCAAACTATACAGGATACCCTTTCATTTGGTACATTACTTTAAAATTAGAGGTTAAAATGAACAACAGAGCAATAAACTGGTATTTATTTTTGGAAATAATAATTTGTTTTCTCAAATAAAAAAAATTGTTTGCATGCAACTCGGTTGCACAAAAGGTAGTTTTCATAAACACTTGTCAATGACAAATTAATTAAAATATACAAAAATATTTAACAGTAAATAAGACATTGTACAATGAAGAAGATTTTCTTCACACCCAGTATGAGTTGCAATCTGAACACATTTTCCCTTATTTGGGACGATAGTAAAAATAAAAGATTTTATGATACCGATTATTAGCCAATATATCAGTGCACCTCTAAAAAAAACATTTACAATGAGTATATATAGGGCTGTGATATATATATATATATGATATATATGATATATCTCTATATATATATGAATAACACATTTTATTAAATATATACATGCATGTGTGTGTACTTAAACAGTATATACAAAATTATACACCGCACAAACTTTTATTTTGGATGTGATTAATCGCAATTAATCGTTGCATATAAAAATATATGCAATAATAAAATAACGAGTGATTAATCTCATTATTTGTATTGATTATTACTATTACCAAATGTGAATAAAAAAATCATTGTGATTTAAGAATTTCTGTGGACCCCTAAGCACCAGTTTGCAGGCCTCAGTTTGAAAACCCCAGCTCTGCACAAATCTGCAATTCAATGCATTGCAAGTATGGCATCCAGTTGTACATGATTTCATGGTGGTAGCAAACCTAATTACTCTTGGGGGAAAACTATTTACAAATGCCAGGTAGTTAACTGCAAATATGTTGACAGTTTAACAAATATGCGGAGCAAGAATCTTATCAAACCGTTGCTCTGCCTTGAAATGTGCTAACCTGAATCAACTTTGAAGGGTAGTATATTAGTATTAATGCCCACTATGGCGGCTCTTACGCCCACACTGTGAAATCAAAAATCAAGCTTATGTAATCATAAGCATACGAGTTGTACTCACGTCTCAATGAAAACCAAATAAAACCAAATAAAATCCTACCAGTGGCTTTCAGACTAGCTTTAACCAATGGCCACAGCCGACTATAGAAGAAGACATCGTCAGTGACACTTTAAACTACCCAAGCACTGAAAATAAAATAGCCATAAATTTAAAGAAAGGCTCATTTACCCAAGGTGCAACGGGACACCTTTTACCATTTAATCAGTCAGTCACCCAAGAGTGATGTCCCTAATATCATGATTTCACCATTTCTCTGTTTAACATAATTAAAATATCCGCTGCCGGGGCCATAAACGGGAGGAGAGGATACTGTAATTCTGCCGTAAAGCCGCAGAGCGTGAAAATGTCACTTACCGAGTACCCTCGTCCTGACAGAGAGTGAGTGGAGCTCTGGGGGAGAGAAAGAGAGAGAGAGAGAGACAAAGAAAGAGAGAACAACGTTGACCTTTGAGGGATACTATGAGATGACAGAGACATGATAAAGTTCTAGCACTTTAATATCAATATTCACATTAACCTTTTTCCCACCCTTCGTTTCTCTCGTTCTCCTAATGACACTCCTTATTCCTCCCCCCCTCTCTCCCATTCTCTCTCTCTCTCTCTCTCTAAGAACACATGACTCATATGACGAGCACAATACAGCCCTGGGTAAATTAGCCGCCTGGTCTCCTAAAGTCTTTTCTATTCAGCAAGACCTTTTATATATATATATATATATATATATATATATATATAGATATAGATATAGATATATAACATCTGGGTCTTATCCTGCGATAGATAGAAAGATAGACAATTCGACAGACTATTTTAACATTTTCTGCCCAAAAAATGTTGTATGCAGTTAATACGTTTTTTCGGCTTGCCATGTGATCGTAAGGTATTCTGGTTGCGAGGCTGTTTCTATGCGGTTGCTAGGGTGTTATAGCTAGTCACAAGAGTGTTGCTAAAGTTGGTTGCCAGGGGTTTCTAGGTGGTTGTTTACTAATCTGGTCTGTAGATGGCTTAGACCCACCTAAATATACTTTTTTTATACCTGGTAATGGCATAATGGAACACTTCTCTTCAGAAAAAGTCACATGATTTCACCATTTGGCACACAGTTTAATGTAATACCTAATAATACCTGAAAACACCTCTAACTCTTGAACAATTATAGCCTAATTAGATTTTACAAAAAAAAAACAAACAAAAAAACATTTTTCAACATTTAAGTCATTCAGTTGTGGACTTTGCATTCAAGTAAAAATTCTGGCATTAACTCAGCAATAAAGTCAGATGATTCTTGCACACCAGGTTACATCATTTTCAAGAACTGTGTCATAGACTGTCATCATAAAGAAAATGACATTTCAGACCAAACTCAAGACACCCAGCATTTGCATCCATTTTCCATGCTGTTGCATGAGCCCTTGTCTGTTTATAGTAAATGTGGGGGAACGAAAGCATTTTATTTTTCTCTGACAGACTCCTTGTCAGATTAAGATTCATATAGGGGCCTTTCAAACTGTTCAGGGCTGACTGAATGAGTCAACAACTAGAAGTTACAGTGCTGAAGGTAGTTTAAGACTCCGCATGCCAAACAAGGGAAATAATTCAACAGTCTAAACAATCTACACATCTCTTGAACACAGCATTGATGTACTGAAAACTATGGATCGTTAACATAAAGAGATCAGAATCTCAAAGGTGGCAGATTGCAGGTTGCAGATTGTGGCATTGCAAGTAAAGTTTATGACAGTTGCTAACTTTCTAATGTTGCTCTACCATGGCTGTACATTCAAGCCAGACAGCTAGACTAACCACAGACTTATGCTAACCCACAGCTATCTTTACAAAAATGCTTGAGAAGAAAAACATTTCATCCCTATAAATTAGTTCATAAAAAAAAAAAAAAACTATTCACTGGGTTTGACAAAGTTTGTGGCGTTAATTCTTTGAAAGACGCTCAAGAATCTTTTTATTTAACATTTGTTCTCACAATATTTCATTGTTAAAATTCTTAAAAATGTTACCAGCCAACTTGCGATTAACATGGTTTAATATACTCGCTCGGATTTATACTCACATTTGGCACTTGGTGAATGGCAATTTTAGGCCTGCATATATATATATATATATATATATATATATATATATATATATATATATAGATATATAAATATATATAATATATATATAAATATATATATATATATATATATTAGGAATGCAACAATACAGTTAGCCCACGGTTCAATACGTACCTCAGGTTTTTAACCACGGTTTTCGGTTCGGTTTGGTTCTGATGGCTTGAAACATAAGAGTGTTATTTTTTTATTATTCTATGCTTATCCATTAGGAACATTAAGAGGTTAAGGGTAAAAAAATAAAAAACGATTTATTGCAATACTCCTTTATTTTACTTAAAAGCTAAGAAAAGTCCACTAGTTCCTGCCGTATAATATAAAATTAACACTGACATTTCACAGCTGCTGGTAGCCAATGTACAAACTGGGGAACACATACATTCCTAAATTTGGAAAATAAACATACATGTGAAGTTGGTAAATATAAACTGACCATTTGAAATAAACATACTAGCACTTTAGTAAACATAAATAAACCATCTTAATTAAACTTAACAGTAATCCAGTACACCTTCATTCAGAATGTAAAGTGCAATTTCACATAGGTCAGCTATCTATTCCTGTATTTTGAGGTTTCTGTTTGTCTAGGCTACACATGTAAAACAATGTTTGCAAACAGTAATTTTTTTTTGTTTACCATTTTTTTCTTCCTCTGTATTATACTCAATGTCAAAACCGAAATGTCCCCATACTGTAAAATGTTAAAGTGTGGAATAATGGTTAAGCCGCGCGCCCCCTAACTTACTCGCGGCTGTTGCGGGGAGGAGTTTCCTCATCTCAGCTCATAGACTTACAGGCACACACAAACAGTCAATTCAGAGAGAAATAAAATGCACACAAATTATTGAAACGTAAAACCACTATTCACAAGCTCGTATTGAACCATGGATGTCGTACCAAACGGTACTATATTATATTGATATTATATATATATATATATGAAGAGTTCAGATGCAAAAGCCTCTAAATGCCATTTGAAATTTTCTTCTTTAATGATGATTTTTATCAAACTTGTATATTTAAGTTCAGTAATTTCATTTAAATAACAATTAATAGGTAATTATCATTGCCATTTAAGTGAAATTACTGAACATAAATATACAAGTTTGATAAAAATCATCATTAAAGAAGAAAATTTCAAATGGCATTTAGAGGCTTTTGCATCTGAACTCTTCATATATATATATATATATATATATATTAGGGAAGCCAAAATTCTCAATATAATATCGAACCGTTTGGTACGATATATGTATAGCAGCCTGTTCCAGACTTTTCTAGTAAGACTAGAAGGCACTATCCATATCCCAGCACCACAGACTAGGTCTGAATACCAATCTCCAAATCTCTCCTGCTCTACCTCCTATCATTTCCCCCCTCTTTTGCCTCTTTCCTCTGTGCGATTGGCAATTTCTGCTTCTGTCTCAGGGGGTGACTTTTCCGCAAGACCAATTTTGTCCTTGTGCAGGAGTCAGTCACACACACACACACCTGCTACAGGGGTTTAACCCTCATCAGTTCCTCTGTTCTCTCTCACACTCAGCACAAACTCCCACTGTGGCAATTAGAGAAGTGGTCTTGAGAAAACCCGGAAAGGCGGCACTGCAGGATCCAAATACTTTTCCAGAACCTCTCTTTTTTTTTCTCTCTCACAGAAAAGCGAGGAGGCGTAACGTACGAAGTAGAGCGAGTGAGGCTCACCAGGAGGCCAAAAATTTGTAGAGTTAGCCTTACAATGCCCCGGTTCATTCACATTGCCACATTCAGAGTTGAAAGGGAGACTTATTTAAATGATAATGAGGAACAATACATTGGATTTAGTGCTGCAGAGAGAGAGGAGAAAAAATCCATTACACCATCCGCGGTTCATAAGCCATGGGGCTGGGCCACATCTAAACACGCTCCCTTAAAAGCCATTATACGCAGCACTCAATGGATTTGCCTAGCACTTAGGACTTCAAAAAAGGATTAAGATGCAGGCTGGGAGAGAATGAGAGAAAAGCAAATGTGAAAAAGGGAGAGACGGGGCGGTAGGGTGTGCAGGACGGCAGCTGTTTTGGGGTTAACCAAACAACCTCTTTAAAAAGAAATGGGGGTGAACCCGCTTCTTAATCCAAGCCCATTTTCACACTAACTCGAACCCCTTCACCCATCCTCTTGGATCACTCTACACTTCTTGGGCTCCAGCAGATTTGGTGACAAGTGGGAGGAGGCGGATTTTTTTAGCTACGGACCAGACTATTGGTTAAGATAGGGCAGGGGATGAAAAGAAGCCAATCGGGAAGCAACAGAGCGTGAAGCCAGTGAGGCTGAACAGACGGCTAAGATGCAGTAGGTGTTGCCGGGTCTCTGTGGGCGGCTTCTGTGACATAGTGGGTGGGTTCGAAACTATCAGTGCCATTACCTTCGTGCCTGATCCACCCCAAACGCAAAAACATCCCTGCTGTTCAGGAACACAAACGGCAAATTGTAGAGATTTCAAGAGGCAAAATTACAATTCAACAAATTGTGTTTTTGAAACACACCCCAAGCTCACCACATCTGCTTTCATTGATCAAAACTACAGTAAATAGTGAGATTTTACTATTTTAAAAGAACTGTTTTAAGCTTTAATTTATTCTTGTGATGGGAAAGCTGAATTTTCAGCATCATTACTTCAAGTCTTCAGTGTCACATGATCCTTATATTGTAACATGCTGATTTGCTGCTCAAGAAACATTTCTTATGGCCATCACCTGATTTTTTTTTTAATGGATTCTTTAATGAATAGAAGTCCAAAAGAACAGAATTTATTTTAAATAGAAAACCTTTGTAACATTATAAATGTCTTCAAATTTTCAAAAATCGGTCAGCATCAGCCCGCCCCTTTTTTCCTAATATGGTGTCTGTGTATATCAAATCTAGAGCTCTACGAATCTTTGCTGTGTATGTTTAACCAACTCACTCGTCTCTCACGTTGAGCAGGCAATGTTTTACAGATGGTCTTGAAGTGGTAAGTGGGCAAAGCAACAAATCTGCGTTGAATTAGTTATTGGATGATATTAAAGGGTAGTGGGATTTTAGCCTAGTCTAACCATAAACTAGTTACTGCCTGCCATACAAAGCCAATAAGCCATAGTAACATTATCTGATCGGTTTTGCAACTACAGAATTTCAATGATTTTACTAAAGTAATGCTACATATTACATTGAATACTTTTTTACGTTTCTGTCAAATATTTACCATTTTCAAATAAACGGGGTAGTGTTAACCTTATTCAGCACTCTTCTTTCTCTCAAAGTTCACACATTAATATTAAAATAACTTAATTTCAGATCACCACAGCACCTTTACTTTAATGTAAGATCGTTCTTAAGTCACATACCAATTTAAAATCATAACACAAAAACTGCAATGGTACTGTTCATGTGTAGTAGGCCTAAGTGTACAGTAGGTGTGTGTGTGTGTAAACATGCTTTAATGAAGTAGACTTCAAAAGCTTTTGAAGTTCTTTCATCAACCTGTCTTTTACATAAAGTTACAAATTCCATTAAGGTATTTCTGTCTCTCCCAAACTGCATTGAAATGGTATGTTTAGCAGCCAGAATTTAAACATTTTCAGGGGGAGAAACCCACTGACATCTCTTAACATGATCCATATCACCCGTCAGAAACCCCCCTCCCCACCCCTCCCCGCATGACGCCCCTGGTCAGACTATACTCATTAATTCTTAACACGCTGTTTCTGTAAAGTTTTTACAAGAGCCAAATCCATGCTAAGCATGTGTGGATGTGTTACGTTGAAATAGGATCTTAGCAAATGCACGCACCACTAAAGTGGCAAGCCCCCACATTGGCTGTTGTCTTAAAAATCACCCTGCGCCTGCCCCCGGTTCTTTGAGACAACGCCATCCCCCTCGTTTGTTTCCATTTCCTTCTGACACTCCAACGACAAAAAAGAAATCCAGTTTTATCCGCCTCTGAAGCGCAGAGATCGTTAGCTAGCGGCGCACACGCCTAAGCGTCTTTGAAGTGGGTATGAAAAGCGCATTTGGTATGCAAAGAAAATTAGCATGTATGGCGAATCACAAGGGAAGATTTTTTACACCATTTAACAATGTGACAGTGATGAAAGATGATCCTGTTTACAAAGCTAGCGTTAGCGCGGCGTCCGGGCCTCGTGCGGCGGGACGCAAGCGAACGGGCTCTGCCGATCTCTTGCCGTCTCGTGTCTCTCCCTCGCTCCGAGATGGACAGATAGGCCTACAGATGACATGGATATGGCGCTCTGCATTTTAGCACCATTCCTTTGGCAGGAGATTAGAGGGAAATGTCATATCTGGCACTGTCAGCCATTACAGTCTGCAATTTTCTGCAGTCTTTCAGCCCTCCCTCCCTCTCTCTGTCTGCCCGTTGTTCTGTCGCTTTTTGCTGTCAAAACTGTCAGCCTGGATCACGCTTTTATCTGCCTCGAGCTCGTTTCTCGCTCTTCCTCGCTCTCCCTCTCTGACTTTTTCATGAAAAACAGCCTTTTGCACAAATTCATAAATGACGGCAATGAAGGGTGGGAGGGAGGAAAGCGAAGACAGAAATTTCCTCTCCGAATCCTTAACAGCCTAAGCATCACGTTTAATCTCTTCATTAAAAACATTTTATTCTTTTCATCATCTTCTCCTCCCTTCATCCTCGGCTCACTGCCTCGCCGTCGCCGAATTACGGATCCATCCGAACGAATTTACAGGGGATTTCGGACACGCGTTTGACAGGCGTGAGTTAGGGACGCGTATTCAGCTAGTCTCGGGGGAATTAGACACAAATTCTCATTACCCCTCTCTCAATCACATTATTTCTTCATTCAAGCACCAACCGAAACCCTACCACTATTTTTTCCTCTTCGATAGTGGCACCAGCTAGATTCTGGGGATTCTTTCGACACTGGTGAGGGAAATGGTCCTAGCTGAGCGAGAGTTAACACAAGCTAACTTTCTGAAACAAGAGTCGCCTGCCAAACGAACAATTAGATCAGTGGTTCTCAACCTTTTTGAGTCCAAAGCCAAAACAATATTAGAAGGCGCTCTGACTATGCTTTATTGGATAAGGATTTAAAAGGAAACATTTACACACAATTTCTTTTCATAGCTTTTTTTTTAAAATTTGTATCCAGATTTTTCAATACTGTGGTAATCCTAGTTCCTCACCAAAAAAATAAATAAATAAAATAAATAAATAAAAAAACCCAAACCACTCCATTTGATGAACGAGAGTTATTCTTCTTTGGGTGTAACCATGCATATATCTGACCATAAAACCTGTTTTCAAACAGTTTAATCGCAGAAATTATTGTGAATAAAGAATTAATTTGCATTTTTTTTCTGTAGAACAAAATATAAAACAAATATATCAGAGAATAAAAGATTAAGTGGAATTGATTATGTGGAGTCTAAGCCCATATAAGATGTTTATTGCACTGGTTTTGAAAACAACACACAGGAGAGCACATATCTTTAAGGGAAGCAATATGTTTGCTGCGTGTGACAAATGGCTGCAAGACAGAGACATTTATGTGCGTATCCACCTGTTATGCATCCAACAGGCATTTTGCTAGAAAACCTTTTCTACACACGTGCAAATGCTTGGCTGGTAAAGGCCAAATGGACCTCTGCTATTGGTTGTCATGTTTACCGATGTCATAATGACACACTTCATTGTGCTTACCTCGCTGAGTCGATCTTTAGAGCTGCTCCTGGGTGCTGTTTTCACCTCCGTCTCCTCCATTTTCCTCCCAGCCTGGCTCAGAAGACTCAGAGACTAGAGAGAGCAGAAAGAGAAGAAAAATGACACTTTAGAAATAGGACAGACGCATGTTCTCTAAGCGAAACAAAGTCTTTGGTGGGCTGGACACTATGAGACAACACAAGACTATTCTAATCAACTGTCAACTAAGCAAATCAGAAAGGTGATTATTTTGTCTGTTTGCTTTGGAAACTTTAGGCCCTGCTTCCCAAGAGGTGTCAAGTCGTGTCTGGAACCAGGGCATTGTGGCCTTACTACTGTTATCCGGTGCACTCAGAGCATTACCTCGTGAAAACCCAAGGGAAACCAAATGTTTGACTGGAGGGCATGTGAAGGTGTTTTTTTTTTTTGTTGCTGAAACAGTGAAATGTAACCATCTTTATGAGCTCCTGTGTTGAGATTGATGGAAAAGCTTAAAAACGCTCTGTTTGACCTGCATTTGAAGATCCACTGATTTGAATGCATGCAAAAGGACCAGAGCTCACCTGAAAATGACATTAACTGACCTTGTACCTGGTTTAGATGGCCATCTGCAGATAAGGACATGTGAAATGAATGATGCAATAGACCTTATTCACAGCAATGCCGTCTTATATTTCTAAAAGGAATGCAAGTGAGGCTGTGAGGCATAGACATGCATCCCATCAGTGGGTTTTACAGTTACAGTATTTAGCGTGTTTTTGGATCGTTGAACACTGCAAAAATAACTTTCAGTACACAAAAAACTCCAGACGATGGAAAATTATGAGTGATCTAAGAAGCTTAATACAGCTTTTTACAGTGGATGCCATTGAAAACAAGGCAAGCCTATTCCTCACAGGCTCGCTTTCATATCTGTCATGGAACTGCTCTGAATACGGTCAATTTAGATAGATCTGTATTTTTTCTAAAGGCTAGGCCAAAATTTCATTACATGATAGTATACTATTCAAGTGTACAAATGTAATATTGAACAGAAAAGCGTGTGTACATCAATATGTTTAGAATCTAGTTTAGAATCTAGTTCTATATACTATATATGCATGAGAGTATGTGCAAGTTTGTGTGTTTAGTAATACTTTGTCTATATAAGTTAGCTAAACCTGATCTCATGAAAAGTACAGCAGTACTAGAATGCTGTATATGTCAGTTATATGCAAGAATGTGTGTGTGTGTGTATTACTCCAGCAACTCTTGTGTGCGTGTCCCAAGTGGATTGCAAGGTCTTGGCCCCAGTCTCCAGATCTCTACTCTAATTTAAACAGATCACTGCAACAATTAACCTTTCTGCTAAATATCAATTATAGCCCCAGGCAGAGCAGAATTAAAATGGTCATCAGCTAGTCTGACAGGTCCTGCATTCTGCCACCACCTGGTCATCGTTTCCCCGATCCCTTCTTCCCAGCGGACGCAAACAAGCCCCATTTAATTACCAGAGCCAATACTGAGCCAGCGCTGGAACAACACTGTGCCAACGCTGGATGATTGGCGAAATAAATTACCATTCAGTTGAGGTTGAAGTGGTTTCTGTCTTATTGAAATGACTTCTCAGAGATCTCTGATGCCATAAATATTAGACTTTATTCACAAACAAAGCCGAGCAACTTCCGCAGAAAAGTCACTCTAACGCTCTGGCCCCCCGGCCCTTTTGCACTTCCGAGTGTTTTTACTTCAGATATGTACCTACATCCTCTTCCATAGAAGGTCAGACACCCTATAGATAGTTTTAAAAATACCTTGTACCATGTGACATACTGAAATAGTACTCTGTTGTATCAGCATTGGGCTTCTAAATGTCAGACCCAAAGATTCAGGAACTAAATGTGGATTCTTATATTGCGAAGTTACTTGTTTTCTAAATAATAAAATCTTCAACAAGGTCAGAAGTGAAAAAACGGGTTCTATATATGAAGCATAGGGTTCTTTACTCAACTGCAAAAAAAAATGATGATAATGACAAGAAAGAACCCTTTTGGCACACAGGTTCTTTATAGGCTATTATTCATTCATATATTACATTATTCTGCAACATTTCGTAGTTGTAATTCAATTATTATTTATTAAACTGTTGTAGTAACTTAATATCACTTTTTAGTCATGCTCATTTTTGGAGGATAAAAACTGAAACGGCACTCTTCGTGTAATATTGATTAATTGAAATTTTAACCCCCATATCTTGAATTTTGTGATCATTCCCATGCATTGCATTTTAGGGGTTCCAAATACGTAGCGCTTTAGAACCTTTTAAGGTTCTATATAGAACCTTTTCTTCTAAGAGTGGGCAGGACGCTTGCACTATGTTGAGGATTTCCAAAAAAAGAGCTGCAGGTGGGCCTAATCAAGTCAGAGTAATTTGCCGTAGTCAAGACAGGGGCTCGATTCTGTCAGAAAAGCTGACAAGCTAATCAATCCCGCTATCTCAACGTAATCGGCAGGGCTGCTTAGAGAATCACAGAATTGCTTGTGTGTGTACTTGTGAAAGCAGGCAAAAAAGCAGGGGTCTCTGTGTGTGGTGGGCCAAAACCTGGTTTTGATTTGTTTACAGAAGACAATTTGAAAATGAATGTTTTCAAAAACACCATTTTCACTGATGGGGAAACAGAAGCCTGATTTTTGACTTTATTTTTTTTGTATACTTTGTGCATTTTGTGAGATCTTAAATCACATAAACATGGATTTTATTCGGTTAGCATTCTCAATGTCTCAATGGAGTTTTCCAGGTCTGCCAATGAGAGACAAATCATGCAAAGTGTTTGAAATGTACTTTAGTACTCTAGTGATTGCGTTTTCTTCTAGTTATGGATTCATGTCTTGTTTAGAAGAGGAAGAAGGTCAAACACACTGACTAAGAATCTGTTATCGACATTCTCTCAAAAAGTCTAAATTCAAAAAGTCAAGAATTCAAAAACAACATGAAATTGTCAAATTATCATTTTTACATAAAGAACAACCCTAGTCTTATTGGACAAAATGTATCACGGCACATTATTCTAAAGAGAAAAAAAAATCTTCAATAACAATTGAAGGCTATAAAATGTATTGTCTGCTAGGGTGGCAAAACAATATTAACCAGTACGTCACAATCCAATCAAATCTGTAATAGCTTGTACAGACTATAGTGAAGTTAGACACTTTATACACTCAACTGCAATAGTTTAGTTTCCACATGTAACGGAAAGAGCTAAACATACTAAAGCAAACATCCCATTGTGTGCTTGAAACTACATTTCCTTCAACTACAAAACTTCTCAAATTTAAACACTAGATGGCAGTACATAGTTTATAGTGCAAATACATAGTAAAGTTCATTGTTTGGGGCTCAAGTTAGCCATATTATGATTAGCACGAACACATTTGCCTGATGAGTCAACGTTAATGTGGAGGAGATCAACCTATAAATGTTTAAAAGTGGAGACATGTATAATAATCTGACATTCAGTGGGTTTAGTCAGTGATCGATTATACTTTTGTTGCAGATGGCTAGTGAATAAGACTTTTTGCGTTAGCATCCAGCAAGCAAAACAGTGAACTCACCACTCAAGTTCCCCTACATACAATTGTTTTAATTTGATCTAAAAAGTACACTAAAGAGCTGGTCAATTCATAAAATAATAATCATAAACAAATTTAATAATCTATGAAAACAAGTCAGTCCATAGCTATAACAATAACAAAACAGAGGAACGATATTGATGGAATCACCTTTAGGAAAAAAAGATTCCAGGTGAGCTGATGAACGATAAAAACATTGGCAGCCAATGACATTTGGCGCCCGATCATTTAAAGCAGCAGACAACATGACTGACAGAATGTAATCATTTGTTGGTTTGGAGGCTAATATAGTTATTCATGCTGTGAATGGGACTAATGCTGGCTTCACATGCTCCCGGAAATTTCTTGCTTCCCACTTCTGAAGATGTGATTACGAGCTTGTCGCGTTCAAGTGCTTTTATCGTAAAGAACAGGAATAATGGAGGACACCAGGTTTATTCTTCCCTATTTATTGGAAAAATCGTATTAAAGACAAAATGATATTTAGCATCCCATTCATTGACCATTTAAATATCCACCACTCTATCTATTCTGGAATTTCAGTCAAATATACAACATAATATGCACTACTTTAACAACAAGGGGATATAGAAATTGTGGAAAAAATGCACTTCTGCAATTCTTCTCCCCTCCACCTTGTTTACGGCAAGTCCAACTTGGGTATCAAAATCATGCCCGAGGTTCCCAATGGTTCAGGTCCAGTTTTTGTCTAGAAAACTCGTATTTACGATAAGCCCGATGGCAAGCGAAGGCAGCATTAAGACCGTTTAGTGAAATCCCCCTTCAAATTTCCATACACTTAAATTGTTTAAAAGGTCCTTAAGTGTTTTAATTATGTCTAGCAAATATCGGGGGGTTACACATGCTAGCCTAGCTACAAGCAAGAAATAGAATATTACATGAAAGGATAGAGGAACTGTAGAGCAAAAAGAGACACACTAACAAGAATGAAAAGGCGAGTAGAGGCCATGAACGGATCTGTTCCGGGCTGTTGGGGTAAAACCCCTCTCCTACACGCTGCCGAGTCCCTGCCCTGAAGGGAGGAGCGGCGGGCAGGCGTGCTGGGGTGAAGTCTCTGTTTTGTTATTCTGCTCTTTTGATCCCGTCTAACCTCAAAGGGCCTGCCGTCTCCAGCCAAGAGCCCCTGAGCCGCCACAAGTCCCACCTCCATTAGCACGAGAATTTCACCTCCGCCTCGCCCTTGTTCTCTCCCATCTCTTCTCACTTGCACTTTATCTCAGCCGCACTGGCCCTCTCTCACCCTCGTCTTCACCTGTCAGCTGTTTTCTCTCAATCCCTGCTCAGGAATCAAGCCCTGTCAGTCCTCATTACCCCCGCCCAAGTCTCAAACCCACCACCCTCCCTGTTCGGATGAAAGCTCTCCGTTGCTAGCGGCAAGGGGCGGGCTGGGCGAGCATAACAGAGGGCAGGCTCTGGGGACACATATCCTTCCCCTAATTTGCTGGAAAAAGTGTCCCGCACTAGAGGAGCCTCACCTCTATTAACCCAAAGCGAGAGTGAAAGAGAGACAAAGAGGGAACGAGACAAGAGGCAGAGAGAGAGAGAGAGAGAGAGAAATGGGCGGGCGACAGTGGCACTTCTACAGTGGCTCAATCTCCAGGCTCATTATCCCCGAGCTGCCCCAGAGCAGAACAGGGCGCTCGGAGCATGGAGGGGCCACAACAGGGCCAGGGGCCAAATGGATTCATCTGCTCTCATTTGCTCCTGTCTCAGCAGAGGCAGCTGCTCAGAGAGAGGCGGACTGAGTGAGGGAGGGAGGAAAGGGTGGGAGTATGGGAGATTTAAGGCTTAGTATTCGGTCACAAAATAGCGCCACCTGTCTCTTCTGTTATAACAGTAACATGGACTCAAAGAACATTTTTAATCATTTATTCAAAAGTGGTCAGAACCATGACGCAGAAATCACTGCACAATGGTAACAAGGCTGCATTTCTAGATCAAATGAAATGTTTTCTCTTATAATATATTTAAAATGTAATATATTACGAAGATGATTTTAGCAGCACATGATCCTTCAAAAATTCTAAAATCCTGATTTACTGCTAAAGAAACATTTCTTGCATTATATTACATTCATTATCAGTGTTGAAAATAGCTTTGCATGCCATGGTATATTTTCAGAGGATTCTATATATCATAGAATCCTCTGAAAATGTACAATTACAATTATATATATATATATATGAAGAGTTCAGATGCAAAAGCCTCTAATTGCCATTTGAAATTCTCTTCTTTAATGATGATTTTTGTCAAACTTGTATATTCAAGTTCAGTAATTTCACTTAAATAACAATTAATAGGTAATTACCATTGCCATTTAAGTGAAATTACTGAACTTAAATATACAAGCTTGACATAAATCATCATTAAAGAAGAAAATTTCAAATGGCATTTAGAGGCTTTTGCATCTGAACTCTTCATATATATATATATATACATATACACACATAATCTATAATATACATCTTTTGCAACACTATAAACATCTTTGCTGTCACTTTTGGTCATTTTTGATCTTGCTGAATAGAAATATTAATTTTTAATAAATAAATAAGTAAATAATATGATTGACTAGTAATAAGGAATGATCCCCCAATATTTAACCATTTAAGGTTACTAGCTTGGCTAATTAATTGTGGCCACTTAGATGTTCAAAAAAATTCCAAAAACATGACAAATCAACATTTTTAATTTTCATATAGTTTGGGGGGTGAATTTCTGCAAACGCAAAAATAGATACAAAAAGCATGGGACTACCACAGCTATGTAGGAAGCAGTCTTGTTATTGTTAAATAAAATGGTAATTTGAATAAAGCTAAAATAAAATTCCAAAAAACAAAATCAAATAAATAGGTGTAAGTACTAAAACTAAAAAATAAAAGCCAAGTCAAAATATGAATCAATGTTATAATAGTATAAAAACAACACTGACAGGAAGTTGCTTGCGCAACAGTCAGTTATACAGTTTAGTGCTCATTATACAAAAATATTTGTTCACGGAATAGCTATGATTGTCCAATCAGAATCAAGTATTCCAGCTAGTTTGTTTGTGATGACATCATCAACCCACCATCTATATAATCTCATCACCATGTGATCTCCTCCTCCTTCCCGGTCACACTAACTAAAACAACTCTTTTGGGCTGGACTGTATCCCAAGGACACAGCGCTGTATACACTTAATGGATTCCTGCTTTTATTACAATGAGTCCCAGAGTATCCATTAAAGGTCTATCATCACTGCGCATTGTTCATAGCCGATTGTGATTGATGCCCACATTTTGTGGCCAAATGTATTGCACAAGGCTCAAAACCCCAACATGCATCACTGCTTTCCAGTAAGATGGGGGTTGCACAGAGGCAAATTTACACAAATGCCTGTTCTACGGTGAGCTATTTGCGTACTCGTTCACCCTAGAGGGCAAGAGACAAAACTTTGCATTGTGCTGCGAGTGGAAATCACTGACTCTGATGAAATCAAAGCAAACAAAGGCAGAAGTTCATTAAAGTCAGGATGTAAAATAAATGCTGTATGTGCGAATAATAATTCCCAGCATCGGTAACCACACACTGACAAAGCTAATAATAGCAATGGTCAAAAATTCAAGGACAGCTTGCCAACACTTGCAACTCATTTTACTTGAACAATGTAACAAATATCAGAGTGATAAAGGAAGAAAAAGGGAAAATTAAGAAAAAGGGACTATTTTATTGAAAGAACATGTTTTTGTCTATCAGGAATTGACTATAAACTATGAAAAACATGTGTCCCGCAGGTGGACACTTAAAGGAATACTTCACCTCTGGAATGTGTATTTAAAATGGGTCATTTATGTAGAAGTGTGAAATTATTTTAGCTCTAGACTGATAAAAGCCAGAAAATGTATTTTTGGCTTATGTGGATGAAAGACAACAAATCCCAGAATGCACTTGCTTTGCTGCCCTAGGACGCCATGCCTACCAGTAACAGAGTGCAGTAGTTAAACAACTAGTCCATGCTACTACTGAGTCTTCATAATGAGTCTGCCCGGGATTTCGAGATCGCCCAAAATGTCCGGGATTCGGCTTTTGCGTTCTACAGTCGCCATTCATGTTTACGGTGGCAAGCAGGACAAGACTGAGGGCCGCGGGAGAACGACACCTGCTAGCCTGCTAGCTTAGCTTCCAAACAAAGATGGCTGACACTATGTGTACATTCTGTGAGATCCCACCCTCTCTATGGGCGGGTTAAGAACATGCGGGATAGCCCAAACTTACGACTGTAGTCTTTAGCCTCTGGCCAAATACAATCCTCCGATGACGCAAAATGACAATTTTTGCGTCATTGAGGATTTTTTCCAGACACAAAAAACATAAATCTCTCGTCTCAGGGGGATATGAGGGTGGAAAGCATGGTAACTCGAAAATACTCCAGGTTTTCTACTAATACAAAGCTTAATGCTAAATCCTGAGGTAGGTAGCTTTGGTAGCACCTAGAAAATATATAACAAAAAATTAGTTAACATTAAAAATAAGGAGCAATTAGTTGACATTACTCCATGCATTTTTTCAGCATTTTCTAGAGGCAACCATATTAAAACTGCCTTATTACGGACCAAAATTCGGTGCCAAGACGTTATGCAGCATAAAAGACTGATTAAATTATGCCTGCTCTGGCTATACGCCACTGTTCAATTGTAATTCAATTAACATTCAATTTATACCACTTGAAATGTTAAAATTGCATTACAATATGTTGAAATCAATGCAAAATAAACCAAACTAAAAAATGCTATAAAAGTTTGTTTTACTGTTATTTCATGTTAGCTATTGCATTAAAGGGATAGTCATCAATTACTCACCGTCATGTTTCAAACATCCATGCATGTTTTTTTTTTTGTTCTGCTGAACACATGAAAATATATTTTGAAGAATGTTGATTGTTGAATGCAAACTGTTTGGTTCCCTTTGACTTCTATTCTATAAAATGAAAGTCAAAAGGAAACTAAACTGTTTGGTTACCAACATTCTTCAAACCATCCTCCTTTGTGTTCCATAGAAGACAGCAAGTCATACAACTGTGGAACGACAAGAGGGTAAGAAAATTATGACACAATTTCCATTTTTGGTTGGACTATCCCCTTCACTAATATTAGCATATGAATCCTTTTTGTAAAGTGTTACCCAAAATAGATGTTCACACACAGCCCATAGACATTTAAAGGAACGTTTTAGCTCTGTTGCATAGAAAAATTCTTTGAATTACAACAATACATTATAAGAAGTTCTTATTTTCCAAAAACAAACATCAGTAGAAAAGTCTGATGATGCACGCCACATTTCAGCACTGAGATCAGTGATTGGAGCGTGACGACTGGCCCCAACCAATCAGAGCTGCCCTTGTTCCTTTGACATAACAGATTTGCACATACTAAGTATTTTTGAAAGGCAGGGCCCCATATGGCCTTATATCATGTTCAGTGGTGTCTTTACCCACTGACCCCGGGTCCCTCGGGGCCCATGGGTTAATGAAAGGGGTAGATTAGTGGTCCCAGTGGGCCTGTCTGTCTGTCTGTCTGCACGCCCCAGTCCTATTTTCCACTCCCAAGCCATATGCCTTGGAGACTGAGTCACAGATATGACACATGGGCTTAAACATGAGCTCTCCTCGTCTCTGCCACCAACTGTCTCGGGGGGAACCGCGGGCCTAACCAATATAACGAAATACATACACATAACACCGACACACATGTGACACCTGGAGGGCAATTAGACCACATGTCGCCCCAAGTGTTTACCTAAAATACACTGCGGCCCTGCTGCTTCCCACAATGCACCTCTCCCTCCGCAATTACGAAAGAAAGCAGAACGAAACAAACACTTTTTAAAACACGGATTAGCGGCAACAAAAAGTGGTTGGTTTGTCAATACTCCTGATGTGGCAGTAGACACCGTTTTTCCACCTTCATTCATAACAAGATTTCCAACTTGAAACTTGAAAGAAACGTGTTTTGCAAGATGTTATGAAAACTAATGGGGCAAATTCAAATAAGGCGTCTTTGTGATGCAGCCCACTTGGTTTGCTCATTTGCAAGGCAAAATCTCAGCTTTAAATTCTTTACAAAGACAAAAAGGCCCCCAGGCTGGTGCAGGAACATCTGGTGCTAAACAAACATTTCAGCATTCATTTGTAATGTACACGGCTTGCTTCAAAAGTGAGCTGTTAAAATGGCTTCGGTGTAAATTGGCTCCATCAAGACAATAATACTACACCTGCTGAGAACACTGTCTGTTAGAACCAGTGATGGTGAAGCATTAATCCAGCTGTGACAGGTACAAATCCATTCAAAGTACACTGGACTTTGACAACATAAACCTTTGGCTCATAATTTGTTAGAGACATTTCTATTAAAGGCACAATATGTAAGATTGTTGTAATAAAATATTCAAAAAACACTTTCACAGTTTGATATATTTCATGCAGTTGTGTACTTACAGTATCCAAAAAGTTCCAAAGGATTTGTAAAATCCAGAGAAATTACAGTTTTAAGTAATGGCTTGTATCAATGACCTATAGCAGCCCATTGAAACGGCCGCTGATGAGGAATTTATGTATACATATCTATGATAAAATATTTCGCACGCCGCTGTTGTGTCGTTCAGTCATCATGGTTCACGATTATTGATTGGAGGGTTACGGAAATTCCCCCTCAAAAAACTAAACGTAGATCAACTGAGGCAAGCAGGCGTTGGGACAAACGGAGAAATAAAACAAGGATCGATATCGCCGGGGCGTTTTCGAGATGGAGAGAACTTCGCGACAAACTTGGACTTGATCTGCCTACAGAGACGACGCTCTCACATTTGTTTTAATAGACAGGTGAGTAAATATGTATAATGTATTGTACACATACAGTTATATTGCACTTTTTTGGACTTCAGTAACACTTTTTATCTAGTCTGGTGACCAAGTCTATGGCAGTGAAAATAAATATAGCATGTGTCGCAGATAAAAAAGTAACCATTATTTGCAAATACTATGAGTTTGTTCAAATGTACTTTTATTACTATTGTTGTTGTTTTTTTTTTTTAAAACATGTAAAAATGCATTTCCGGCAAAAGAGTGAGAACGTTGGACAGAACGTATGAGTATTTAAAAAAAAATAATAATTTAAAGTATTTTACGTATTTATTTAGCAGGGACGCATACATGATCAAAAGTTACTGTACATACACTTATAAATGATATACTATATTTCTATTTCAAATAAATGTTGTTCTTTTGAGCTTTTTTTTATTCATTAAAAGATTCCTGAAAACTTTATAACATTTTACGCAAAAATAAGTAAATAAATAAATAAACCAGCATGCTTCTTTTCAACATTGACAATAATAACAAATGTTGTTTTAAGCAGCAAATCAGCATGTTAAAATGATTCAGCTTTGCCATCACAGAATATTAACAAAAAACAGTTAGTTTAAAATTTAAAATATTTCACAACATTACTGATTTTATTGTATTTCTGATCAAATAAATATAGCCTTAGTGAGCATAAGAGACTTCTTTTAAAAACACATTTAAAATCTTATCAACCCCAACATTTTTCAACAGTGTACATTTTTGTGTACTAAAACTTATATTAAAGGTAACTTTCAATAATACCAGTAAATAATAATAAAAAAAACCATTACATTCAGTACATTCCGTGATACTTTTCTGAAGGGTCGATACAGTACATCAACAGGATTTTAATTCCACCAATGAAGTGTAAGACTGTAACAAGTGCTATTTTTATTAGAAATCTACAACCTGTTATCACCTCTCCCAGAGATATTTTCTGAGTGTGACATTCACACTACACAATGACAGCTGATTAAAACCTACATTTTCAAACAGGACACACAAGATATC
This sequence comes from Pimephales promelas, assembly GCF_016745375.1. Next base: position 5,246,530 of record NW_024121876.1, on the reverse strand, counting down.
ACATATCCCTTTAATTAAATCAGGCACAGTTATCACTTAAGACGTGGTTATAGGGGTGCTAATTCTTGCACTGTAAAAAAAAAAAAATTCTGATCCCAATTTGTTTTTCATTGAATTTTTACTCAAAAGCAACAATGGACTCAGCTCTTTAAACGTTTCTATTAAATGGAACACCCTAAGCCCTTGTTCACTTGACATCTGCAATAGTCCTTATTAAGAGCAGAGCCATTATAGGTATGAATGAGAGGCTGTGAGGGACAGATTTACAGTGTTTTCAATGGCATTCGCTGTAAAAAGCTCCTGTATCACGCATAATTTTCCACCGCTCATGTTGTCTGGAGTTTTTGGTCTACTGAAACTTCTTGGAAATATACTTTTCCAGTGTTTCATCAGCAGAACAATCCAAAAACACATTAAATAACAATACAACCCACTGAGGAGATGCATGTCTACCCCTCACACTTTCACTCTGTGAGAAAAGTCTATGGAGCTGATTTAATATTAACATTTTTTCCTTAAAAAACTTAAGTAACTTGCTGTACTGTTTTAAAGTGGCATGAAAAACACAATTTAATGATTAAAAACATTGTGAACGTTTAAAAATCTTATAATTCATACGTTTTATCTCACAACTGCCAGGGTTCCATAGTTTGGCCGTAACACCAAAAAAAATATAAGAACATGTGCACAGAATACATTTTTTTTTTTAAAAAACAGGCAGATTGGTCCTGGCATTGCATCAGACGAAAACGTGTGTTCTCGTTTAGTAAGACACAAATACTTGTCTTTCTAGATTCTGTTTAATGCTGCCTGAAAATAACTCCCAGTTGACATGTGTGCATTCGCATGTACGTGTATCCAAAAGACTTGACTGTGTAAAACAAATATTCAGCGTAGCATTTTTTGTCAGGCACAATCTTGATCAATCCTACTCATCTTCCCAGTGTAGTCTTTTTCATCCAGGATTGAATCCACAAGCTCAGATGGACATCAACAAAGCAATTGAACAAGCCTGTGGTACTGTCTAAAACAGAGGCAGCATGTAAGAAAGTAATCTATAGGAGGGGAAAGATAGCAGGAATGACACTGCATGCTATGATAAACTACATATGTGGTAACATGACCTGGATTTGAAGCCGCATAATCGGTCAAAACACAGACACATGGCGTGTTATTTCAAACACAAGGACGCACAACATGAACACATACATGTACTTAACACTCAATCTGCTGTGAATGTACTGTACTGAAAGCCACACACACCACCCGCTGACACTAACATACAGAACAAAGACACTCTTGCAAAACATTACCATGATAGTCTCTGCCCACACACACAAAAATAAAAAATAAAAAAACAAAGATTCAGGAGTTTCTAATACAGTGTTAGGGATATTTATATTTAATATATAATCTACTGTATATTAATTTAATGTATTTTACGACTACTACAAAAAAAGACATGTACTGTACTACTGCAGCACTGGGAAGTAACATGGTATTCCTTGCAAACAAACTGTACTGTGGTGGTACCATGGTACAGTGATCAGATTATCAGATGGTAATACTATGGTACTATACAATAAAAATATACAATGGTTCTTTAATGCATTTACCATAGTTTTACATGGTACTACCATGGTATATATTCTAAAAAAATAAATAAATAAAAAATTCTGGTAAAACCATGGTATATATCCAATCCAATAAAACCATGGTGAACCAACGAATTAGTGAACCATAATAATGAATATGCGATCCAGAATCCCATTCCATTATGGAAGCATCCAGAATCACCTTCCATTCCATTTTTCAAATAAGTATATTAAAGTACCACGGCATTACTGAGACCATAACTATACCACCACGGTACACAATTTTTGCAAAGCACAGCTAGAAAGAGATCCCATAATAACTCATTATGCTTTCATTGTAATTACTAAGCTGATAAAAACTATGGTTACCATGGTAAATGCGTGTAAGAGCTGTGTGTGACTGCATACAAAAGATTTGCAAATATTGTTACTGAAAACTATAGACCATTTCACAAGATGTAAACAAGACTGGTCCAGAAGCACTTCCTGTTTCAGTTTGTAACTGTTTTCTTTATTTCACATGTAAAGAAAACATCTTAAAGATGTTTGTTTAACTTTTTGATTCAGTTTTAAATGTTCTGTTGGTTGTATTTTATCCCAGCTTTTTTGTAGTGTTAAAAAACTGAAACAGGAAGTGCTTCTGGCAGGGCTCCAGACTGCGACCAAATGGTCGCATTTTGCGACCAAAATTTGAGAGTGTGCGACTGAATTTTACATCCAGTCGCACATGTGCGACCAGTAAATTTGCCACACGTTAAACGCATGGTAAAGCGTGGAAGGGGGGCGTCAATGAATCCGTGACAAGAATAGCGCGCGTAAACGTCTGTGGGAAGGAGACGGAGACAAATATTACAACCTGATGTGCGTCTGAGCAATCAGCGATCTATCGACTCGTTAGTCGTTACCTAGCAGCGAATGTAAACAAAATGAAAGTGGAACGAAAATACGCCACTCATAGCTATGATTAGGACTGTGGAGCAGCAGCAGCGATCCGAACCATTGACAAAATAAAGCCCCGAACTTGCCAGTCGCGGGTCGATCTTGCTCACGCAACACTGTTACTAGATCCAGTAAAGAAATCCATTGAATTCGCCTCAGAATTAATAACATCAACACCACGAGATCCAGTGAGAAACACTCCGATTCGGCGCAGAGTTCTGTAACCATATCAAATCAAACAGCGCTGACGTGGAAACCAGGAGAAACACTTGACGTTAGGCTTTCAGTCCACAAATCAGCCTATCAGAACCATGCATTTAGGCTAATGTAGTAAGTTAATTCTAACCATAAATATGATAATGTGTAAGAAATAATCAAATGCTTACAACTAGCCTACTACACATCTTTTCCCAGCACTTCAATAATATCATATTTGTATTTTTTATGTAATTACCAACACATTTTTTGTTCATCCTTTAAAGATTGTCCTAAAACGAAAAATTGAGATGTTGGAAAACTCTTATTTAAACACAAAAAATAATAATAGGCTACCATTGTAAACAGGATGTTTATTGGCTATTTTCACTCCATAATCCATATACATATTTCACTACTTTTATTAATTAATATTAAGACATTATAAATGATAGTAACTAAAGTTAATTTCATCTACTTTCATCTACACCCTAAATTAAGCTTAGTGATTTATTGTCAGCCTCCGTGCTACCACGTTTTTATTTTATTTTATTTTATTGTAGAACTCGCTGTGAGTTCTCATTTGAGGTGATGCTGCCTTCAACTTTGAGTCTGGAGCCCTGTGAACTTAAAATAAAACAGCATATCATAATGTCAAGTCTATTTATTATTAAAGAATTTGTCAGTATTACAGTTATTTTGGGGGAAATTTGAATAATTGCATTGCAAGCTGATTTAAGGTGTGCCCCTAAATTTTCTGCTTGCGCTCCTAAAATTTTCAGTCAGGGGCAACAGCGCTCCTAGTAAAAAAAGTTAGTCTGGAGCCCTGTTCTGGACCAGTGTTGTTTACATCTTGTGAAATGGTCTATAGTTGTAGGAGACGGTAGCTGTTGGGAAACGCCAAGATGGGCACAAGAAACGCATGCACTCAATTGAGTCAGATATTCGTTTTATCCCATCAATTGAATTGAACTTCAATTGAAGTTTATTTACAGAGTAAATTCCTCTGTAGGGTTGGGAATCGTGAGAAATTTTCCGGTTCCGGTTCCGATTCCGGTTCCGCCAAACGATTCCGGTTCCGGTTCCGGTTCCCATTCAATTAAAAATATTAGTAAGAGAAAAATCCACAATCCTTTTTGTGTTTATTTCTTATAGTACATGACAAATTAGTTTAACAGACTGGTAATGTAAACAAACTCAAAATATTATTAAGCAATCTTTGCAAAAAAAAAAAAAAAATTATATATAAAGGAAATTAAAAAATTCTGCATTCTCTATAATAATTTATACCTCTCCTTTATTGTATCTCCAACAGTGAAGAATACCCTCTCAGAAGAAATTATATGCTTTAACACACATATGTGTGTAGAACAGATTATTTTTTAAAACGGTTTGAATGATTGATTCATAAAGACTTTACTTATTTCATTACTGGATAAATCGGCGCTCTAACAGTTAATAAACAGAACTGCATGCGTCTTGCGGAAGAACATTGTTGCCGGAGCTACTTCTCTCTGTTTATGTCCATGACGAGTCACGCAGGCATTGGGCTACGCAGCAGCTGCGATCCGCCGGCCAGTCTAAAGAAGTCCGAGTATTAACGCTTATTACAGGCTTTACGTAGTGATTCAAGATAAGACAAAAACACGGTTTGAAAAAAAAACATTATGATGCACTCGCTCATTGTATATATTTTGTAAATTCTGAACACAAAAAATATACGGACTGCATCTGTTTTGACCACTACCGTCAATGTTTACTCAAACTATAATCTCACTAATTCTGTAACGGAAATCATTTGAATATGTGAAACAAATAAATATTGAGACTGTGTGATTGTAAAGCAGTTTCATATCGACAACTGCTCTCTCTCTCTCTCAGCGCAAACAGATTTGAATGTAGGCTAGAGAGTGACTCGGCGGTCGGCGCGCGCAGCGTGCGTGTGTCTGTGTGTGACAAATGCAGCGCGTGTGAGAGCAAATCGCAACTTCAGTGGTGAAGTTTTTGTCATTTAGGAATAAGACGGCGTCTTCTACTCCCAGCACTTCGCCCACATGATGATATCGCATCGGCATCAGAACCGTTTTCGGAACCGAAACTTAGGAATTTTGCACGGTTCCGGTATTTTTTCAAAAACACAACCGGTTCTGGAAAAGAACCGGTTCTCGGTTCCCAACCCTATTCCTCTGAGCATCAAAAAAAGACATGTGCCTTTGCGACGGGCCGGCATAACAGACTGATCTTATTGCTGTTTTGGCCATTCTGTAATGCCTGAGAAAAGTCTGATGTCAAAGTGATACAATAAAATTACCTCCCAGAACCTGAGGAAAACCCAGTGTGTGTGTGTGTGTGTGTGTGTAACTGAGCCATGATCTTGACCTTGGGTCACACCATATTCTCTTAGCAGCTCAAGTGCAGTCCCTCACACTCTCAAAGCAATGATGTCAGCTAAACCGAAGGGGGGGAAAAGCTCTGAAGTGTGTGTCTGGAGATACTCAACACCTCATTTATTGCCTCTGAGGAATGGAGGTGTGAGAAGGCAACCACAGTGGGGTCTGTTTCCTTTTTCCTGTGCTCATATATAATAAAGACAAATAGAATGAGGTCAGCAGAGGCTTCTGATCAGTATGACTTCAAGGAATAACAAATGTAAAACAAACACACACACACACTCGCAGAGGTTAAGTGACCCTGTTACTGAGGCCGGACCACACACTTGTTCTCTGGCACTATTGTGGCCTGCTCTGGACGCACTCACTCTGCCTGGCAGACACAAACGAAAACCAGCAAAAACAAATAGGAATGAGTTTTCTGCATGCTTGTTTGTTTCTGAGAAGAGTATGTGTGTGCATACATCTGCTGGTTTGATTCAAATGCAATGAGATTCAAGTCAATGCGGGAAAACATACTTTGTCTTTGACACAGGAATATTTTACAATGAGCCTGTCGACCTCTGCTATGATTTATCAAAACATTCCTCCTTCCTGCTTCCTAATCTTGGTTTACTGCAGAAACATGTTATCTTAACTGATCCCGGGTTCATTGCCATAACTACTAGTATCTGTTTCTCCGTAGGGGTGTGCGATATATGATTAGACTAGTGCTCTTCCGCATTTAGAGTGCATGCTTTTGCTGCATGATTTACCGTAGTCTATTAAAATGTATTTAGAATGCCTCCAATATTCAAGATAAGGGGCAAAAATACCTCTGCATGTCTTTTACATTTATATAATTTAATATAGTTCATCAATATCGCACAACGAGTACCATTTTTGGTAACACTATTTTGATGGTCCCTTTTGAACGTGTTGTTGACTATAAGTAACTTTGCAACTATATGTCAACTAAGTGCGTGTGTCCACCAAAGCGTTTTTCCACTTGCCTGGCATACGTTTTCAATTGTTTTCAATAGGAGTGCCGCGTTTTGAGCGTAACGAGGCGCTGAGCATTTTTTTTTTTTCATGCTGAAGCGTCCAGAGTTTTTTTACTGGTCGCTCGACGACCAGTAAAACAAATGCCACTTCAAATGCAGCTTCTGTGTTCCCTCTTGAATTTTGTTAATACTGATTTCATTTGATTGGTAACAGCCATATTGTGTATTATTGATTAAAATGTAAGAATATGACACAAAATGACGCATACGTTTAATTAGGTAAGCAAATGAATTAGGCTTTCAAAAGTTAAAAATCAACCTAAACTCATTGGAAAAGAACATTTGTCACTGCTGCGAACTGACCACCACACAGATTATGAAAAATATCACAAGCTTTGGTAGTCAGCTGTCCACTAAAGTCCTAAACCTACCAAGATACCAACACAATAAACACTCAGAAAAACAGTCAAGTTAGAGTTATCGATAAAATCCCAGAAAATATTGAGATTTTTTGTTAATATTGCACACCCCTATTTCTCCAAAAGGCAGTTGCATTATCTTTCGTGGAGGCTGAAGGGGATGCTAAGCAATGCTATGCTAAGCTAACTCCTAATGCTAACAAAAATTCTAGACTTGATTTCCTTACAAAAACTAATAGTAAATTATTTTTTTTTACCAATAGTAAAATAAGCCTGCAACTTTGAATAAGAAAAAGTTGTTAAAATAACCAAAATAACATGGCAGTGAAATACAGCCAAGTCATAAGATGCTATATTGAAACGTATGTTCGAAATGGTAAACCATGGTATTTTTGGAAGTACCATAAATGAATATAATATAATGAATATAATGAATTCCAGAACCATGGTAAATCTAAAAATAACACGTTTATATAATAAATTGCTTCTATAAGCGCTTTGGGTGCTAAGAAAAGCACTATATAAATTGAACAAATTATTATTATTAACATTTGATACTTATCAATTATATTATTTTCTAGGTACTGTGCAATTATAATAACAATGCAATTTTGACAAAACAATTATGGTTTACAAACAACTGTAAAACAAAAAAAAATAGGGCTAAAAATACAAACTACTTTAATCATTACATCACTCAACTCCAGCTCATATTCTAAATTCAAGCTTTCAAAATTTCAGGCTTCAAAATGTTTCACATAAATATGGCGAGAATTTCAATGGCAGCATTGAATTTCAGTGCTAGCGTTCAACTAGGAAACTCAATAGCGTCGAGTCACACTGTGAGAAAATGAAAGGCAGCCACTCTTTCTGCAGCTGCTTTCTGGAATAGTGTTGAACAGCTTGAGCTGTTTGGTGAAATTCAAGATATGCTTGTGAATAAATATCCCGAATGTACGCCAGCCGGCCAAAGGAAACCCATTTGACAAGTTTGTTCATGCCTTACTCATTCCTTCTCACATTCTCTCTGACAGTGTCTATAATTTGTAGCTTTAAGGGTAACTTTAGGGGTGTAACACAGTACTTCATATAACTCATATAGTCATGTAAACCATGTACCATGAAGAAAAGATATGCTTGCTTTTGTTTGATGTGAACATGAATCATAGATGTTGCAAAGCTTCACTTTGATGAAACTGATGAAAATCACTAAGATGGTTCCCCAAAGTCCATCTGAGAGCTTCAACTAAAGAATAGTCATATATTTAATATAATATAATAGAGAATTTACACTCATAGTGATTTAATCATTGGAGTTCACACAAATCGCTGTGTTGGTTGCTAGCATTGCTAGAGGTCACTCTGTCGCTGCAAATCATGCACTTTTCGTGTTTCACCATCTGAAGTAAGCTTCTCACAATCCTTGCTGAAAATTGCAAGTAAAAAAAAAATTAAAAAAAATCAAGTAGTCTTGTAGATCACACCAAATATTCTTTAAATGTTTAACAATGACCATTTCAATCAATTCACACCTAGATTTTCTTCCAGAAACACTGAAAGGTCGGCTGTGTTAACAGACAGAAGCACTGCTGTGCCAGAGATCCCTCTTGAGATATTCCCCTCCGGCCCAGAGGAACAGGAGTTGTCTGAGATATTATATCTCTCCCAAGACAGAAGCAGAGCTCCTTCCTGAAAATGGATGTCTGGGGAGAATCAGCAGTGCTGAAGGCGCTGCGTTAAATGGAAATGCACAGCAAGGTCGTTTCTTTCTATTCATCTCTGTCCTCAGCGTCAGCTACTGAGCCGGCACTTCAGTGATATTTTGCAGAGGAACAGGGTTTACGTGCTTTCCATCACTACAGTGAAGATGGGTGGATGTCTCAGATTGGCATTCAGAGGAGAAAAGTGTACCCCACTCCCGAGGAGCATCCATCACTGACGTTCTCGATGGAGCACAGGAAACAGATCGACTTTCTCCTTAACGACGATCAATCCCAAGGCTGTCCTACTCGCAGAGGGAACATTTACAGCAGGCAGTAAAGAAGGCCTTTGGGGCCCAATTGCATCCAGTAATCCTGCTAAGTGAACCATGTCTCCCCCCTCCTAGTCTGCTATAAGACGGGCAAGGTTCATAAATACCGCAGTTAATCTGGAAGCCACAACCCCAGCCTGAGGAGGTAATATGAGAGGGACACAAAGCCACAAAGACGTGAAACCATCGCTGAGGCTGGTGAGTCACTGCTGGACACATTAGTACATAAATTTCATGACGCACTGTGAACATCCAAAGATTTTACACTCTAATTTGGAACATATTACATAAAAATAATTCAGCTCATAACATTTAATAGCAGAACTAGTATTTGTGAAAAAAGCTACAGTTTCAACTTTATAAACTGGCCGTTTCATTTTCCATCAAAAGTATGTCAACATACACTATGGCCCTGATTACACATGGTATTAAGACGCGTTTCGGATCACAAGTGGGCTTCCAGAGGTAGTTGAAAACACATTCGACCGCATTGCATTCGTAGCGTAGACTCATGTGGTCGAATGCGTTCTAACTAGGGATGGGCACCGATTAATCGCAATTAATCGCATCCAAAATAAAAGTTTGTGTTTACATAATATATGTTTGTGTAGTGTGTATAATTAATTTGTATATATAAATACCCACACATGCATGTATATATTTAAGAAATATGTGCATGTATATATTATATATATATATATATATATATATATATTCACAATTAATATTATATATAAATATTTGATATATTAATAACACATTTTTCTTAAATATATACATGCATGTCTGGGTATTTATATATAAAAAATAATTATACACACTACACACACATATATTATGTAAACACAAACTTTTATTTTGGATGCAATTAATCGCGATTAATCGTTGCCCATCCCTAGTTCTAACAGCGACAAATGACCATCTACAGTTTAAAAAAAAATAAAAAAAATCTTACAAAAGATGCTATTGTTTTGAACTTTCTAGTCAAAGAATACTGAGAAAAAAGAAAAATATATATTTTCACAAAAATATTAAGCTGTTTTCAACAGTGATGATAATAATAAATGTTTCTTGGGCACCAAATCCCCATATTAGAATCATGAGACACTGAAGAAATTACAATTAATCATCACATGAATAAATTTGAAAAAAAAATATTTCAATAGAAAACAATTGTAATAACATTTCACTTTTTAAATATTGTTTTTACAAAAGGTTGATCAATATAACGAGGCCTTGGTGGGCACAAGGCATAAGACTTCTTTCCAATTTCTAACAGGTGAAGAGTGAAGTGCATTCATGAAAAAAAAAAAACTAAAAAAATAATACAGGGGTTTTGTTTATCCAAAGGATATATAGGGCGACATCCAATATGAGAAACAACAACCTGCCTGTGCAGTTTTGCCAAAATAAAATAGAGGAGCTCCTCTTTGTGTGCATGTACGGGGTTTCATGAACCCAAGGCGGCTGAGGTAGGTATAGCTGCTGAAAGCCAAGAGCGGTCAAAGCTACCCGTTCTATTTCCCAGCCATAATCTATTCTTCCCCACCACTTCATTTGAGAAATCATACATCAAAATGTCTCCCACAGCCATAAGTGCTCGTCGGGTGATCCTCCCTCATAGATCTACCAGAAGGCCAGCACTCTTTATCAAGCCATCAAGGCCAGAGGTCAAGGACTTCATCCCCCACAATGCTTTTCACCTGGAGGCAGGCTGTCAAGAGGAGTCTGACACCGAGGCCAACTGCTTCTGCTCAGTGGCAGGCCAATGGGGAGATGTCTTGGTCTCGGTGTCCATGGAAACACTGTTAGGTTTCTGCTTCTATAGCCGCCCTAAGATCTTTTCACAGTTTCTTCAAATGCATCTCAGGCAAAGGTGTGGGTCTCATACGGTATATTTAACTCCACAAAGCGCTAATAGAAAAGTAGCTGATGACAGATTCTAAACCAAAGACGTTGATTAGTCAACAGATTGCAGGGAGAGATAATGAAATTAGAGTAAATGAACCCTTAACCACTGAAGCAGTCACATGAAGCGCTCACGTTATGAACTGATAGATAAACATTGTAAACAAGCAATATACTGGTCTATTAAAACCACGCTATGGAAAGTCCTAAAATGTCCTTCTCGTCGGACTAAATTGCTAAGGTCGTCAGAGCTGTGACACAATGGATAATGCACATGAAAATGCGTTGTTCATGCTTAAGATGATTTGAGCACTTCTCTGGAATGATGCGGCGAAGCAGATTTTAACTGTATGCAAATGAGCAGTGACATGATTCGGTGACTACCAGAATGCTGAAATCAGGGTTATATTGAGAATTCTTGTAAAATTTCATTTAAATTTCTGAATTTGAATCAAGGTAGCAAACACGACACAGAATTGTAATCCAAATGAAATAAATATACACCCCCAAGATTGTCAAATTGATACTGTAAAACCTATGCTATCATTACACTCTAAAAAATGCTGGGTTGTTTTAACCCAATTTTGGGTCAAATATGGACAAACTCAAACATTGGGTTAAAAATGTAATTTAAAAATGTAACCCAATGGCTGGGTTTGTCCATATTTGACCCAAAATTGGGTTAAAACAACCCAGCAGTTTTTAGAGTGTACTGTTTGTATCGCTGTTTATCAAATGCTTAGAAAGTCTCCAGAGCTAAAACCCAGATATCATAATTATGTGATTCGTTTCTGGTACATGCACTGTAAGCGGTAAACCAATCAAAACAGATTGGGCCATCTGACCAATCAGAGCAGAGTAGGCTTGCAGAAAGGAGGGAATCAGAGAGACCAATTCTTTTATCCAATCGTTTCAGACACTGAAAGAAAATATGTGATGCTGCAATGTATATTATGTAGAAAATATACATTGTACTTTATACACACATACACATAAACCTATTGTTGGAAACCTCAAAACAAAACTAAAAACCTTTAACATAGCAAAATGGGGGCAATTAAAAAATGCTGTTATAAATTGTTAAAGGCACAATATAGATTTATAAGTCAATATAGTCACAAATAAGTCAATATAGTCGCAAAGTAGTTTTTTTCACCACAAGAGGGTGCAGTTTCTGTAGGTTTATGATGCAGTGATGAGCTGAATGATGGGACTTGCTGTCAAGTTGATGGATCTAATAACATTTATGGATGAGTGCGCAAACATTCATGTTTTTTAACATAACAGTGGTATGAAGCAGGTCACGATTGCTAAAGTGACAGAGATCACACGCGAGTCCTGCGGATATAAAAGAATAAGGGCATTTAATTCTACCGAAATACTCGCAAGTGCTGGATTACTCACACAGGTCAGTTTATTAGATAAATTAAACTTGTGATGTAACGCAGCGCTGCTTCACTTGGTCTAACCGTACGTTCACACCGCCGCCGACGAGAGCGGCAAAATTCGCTCTTGCCGCTCTGTTAACGACGCCGTGGAAAGATTTGTGGATGCTCTGATGCTCTGACGTAGATCGAATGCGTGGGGGGGAAAAACGGTATTTAAAGGGGCCACAAAGCAAACAAGAATGTCAGTCGTTATTTTTGCAGAAAATTGATCGATGGAAATAACTTTCAAATTATAGTGTTTTTTATTATATGTTTGCTAACGAAATAAACAAATTAAAAGCCACACGTCTGTGGTGTGGCTTGTGTGTTCATGGTTAAGTGCTATTATAATTTGCATTCTCGCAAAAAAAAGTGTTCTAGCACGAAAATCTTGCCTATAAATAGTGTTGCGCGCCCTCTTATCAAATTCAAATTATCAACCTCCTCTATTTTGCTTGGGAACTAATGTGGCTGGAACCAAAGTTTACAGGACTGCGTTCTCTGGGATTCTCTCAAACGGAGCACTTCTACATTCCGATTGGTTGCCGCCGAACCGCGTCATTGCTTATTACCATAAAGTTGAACTGATTTCAACTCTGCTCGCCGCTCTCACCGTCCCAAACGCGCCGCGCCGCTTTCGCCGGAGCTCCCCGCCGGCTCTCAATGAAAATGAATGACTTCCGGCTACTTTGCCACTCTCGCCGGTGGCGGTGTGAACGTACAGTAACGCTACACCATTTAAATGTGTTGAAAGTTATAATGTTATACGTGTTAGTTCGTTTGTTATACGAAACTAGTAGTAAGCTAGATCAACATTAGAATAACATACTGACCATTTCATCATGTTGAGCTAACGTTATATAACATTGATTTGTTGTATGTACATTTGCTCACCTGTCTAATCAAGCTGTCAAGTGCAAGTTAGTCGCGGACGTGGAGCTTTCGGCATCTCAAAAACACCACACTGATATTGATCCTTATTTTAGTTCTCCTTGTTTGTCCCAAAGTCTGCTTGCCATGGTCTATGTTTGAAAGAAACAAGAACTGCGTGCCGCTAAACGTTACGCACTACGCAGTTGTCCACGTCTGTCGCCATGGTTACCTCATGGCTATGGCAGTATAAAAGGAAACCGAGCAGATATTGCATTATTGACAGGCGGCATTTTTTTCCCGGGGGCCACTTATTCAAAATTGGAATTTTTCGAACATAAAAAAATAAATAAAAATCTTTGGATACTTTTGGGATATTTAAAGTACACAACTGCAGGAAATAAATCACACTATGCAAGTGATTTTTTTGGATATTATATTACAAAATTCTAACATATTGTACCTTTAAAGTTTATAGAATTTAAAAGGCTGTAGACATTGAATGAAAAATTGCAAAACTCTGAATTCCAATGAATTCCCCTGTGAAGTGATTTTTAAACATACTTAATATAGCATACATATTTTTAAGCTATGAGCAGGTGCTATATTTTTTAACTTGTATGTATGAAGCTTGTGATTTTTTAGTTTATTCTATCTGAAGATTAAAATTATTGCCATTATGCTGCTTATTTCAAACTGGTATTTGTTATCACATCATTTTAATTTATTGCACACTGGTTTGTAGTGACATTTTTTTTTTTTTTTTTTTTTTACGTTTACTGCGCTTTGTATTCTTGTAGTTATTTGCCAAAAGAAGTCTCACACATTCAAAGGAAAGAGCTGACGGAGATGTTGAAAATGCAGTTTTTCAATTTCATTTAAGATGGCCAGTCTTAAAAAAAGAAAAATCTTGTGCTCACTAGGCTTGAATTTATCTACATTTCCCTATGTGTTAAAAGCCGGCAAATAAACACATAAAAAATAGAAAAGTTACAAGATTGATATGTGCATAATACATTAACTCAGTGCCGTTAATAAACTAATAATGAGCTACAAATTGACACATAATTATGTATTTCACTTTTTAATTAAGAGAGAGCGACGCTAGTCTACATCAAAATATGCAACTTTTTTTTTCTTATCAGAGAGCGAGCAAGAAATACTGAGAGAAGAAAAAGAGAGAGGGAAGTGAAGCAGAAAGAGTGTGATGTTCCCTCTGACAGCGCAGCCGTGCTCGTTAAACCTTTTCTTTATCTCTTAACAATCGCTCTAATTATGTTCATTGAAGGGGGCCAATTAATCCTGCATTGTCAGACCCTGCGGCTAAGTGTTTCTCCCACATCCAGAGGAATCTGCAATTAACACAGCCAAATTTATTTAGTGACACTTCTCGGCTTTTGACTCCCTCCAATTATCCCTAATCAATGCTGCAGAGTGCCGGCGGGGGAGCAGGCAGGTCGCCCTCATTTGTTGAGAGAGGAATAAGTACGCGAAGCCCTCGGCCTCCGAAGGCCAGACGTGTCAGAGGAGCGGTGACATGAGCCTGTCAGACGTTAAGCAAAGCCAAGCAAGAGAGAGAGAAAGGGAGGGAGAATTTATCCCTCTATTTGCAGTTTTACCAGCCTCAGCAGATCAGAACACATTGAACGATGTTATCTATTTTAGTGGAAATAAGACTTGCATGTCATCAATAGAAAAAAGAATTCATGATCTATTGATCCATCCGTGTTGTCAAAAATATCGATATTTCAATGTCTCAAAAAATTTTTAAGCAGTATTGATACACCGATACCAGCTGCACGTTCTCTTCCTCTCTTCTCTAGGACAGCGAATTTACACTCAGGCCCCGTCCACACTACTGCGTTTTCGTTTAAAAACGGAGACCTTTAGCTACGTTTTTGCACCTCCCGTCCAGACTAAAACGGGAAAAACGAAGACCTAAAACTGAGAAGTTTAGAAACGCTGCAGCTGCGTTTTGAATCTCCGGAGGGCGTTTTAGTGTGGACGAGACAAAACGGAGGAGTTCAGAAACGCTGATGCAGAGGCTGACGCTCGGCTCTATAATTGGGTGTTATCAGTCATGACGTATCCTTCCCTGATTCGTCAATCACTGTTTACACCGGCACACGCATGCCCAGTGTTGGTGAATGGTCACGTGATCCGCGTTTTCAGTCGTTTTAATGTGGACGGAGATCATTTCTAATACGCAGATAAAACGCTGGTGTGGACGGAGATTGTATTTGTTTTAATTCTCCATTTTTAAACGAAAACGCAGTAGTGTGGATGGGGCCTCACTCACTCACTCCAGTTGAATAGTGCTTGCATTGCGCATCATTTTAGTCATTGCCGCAAGTTTCGTGCTCAAACCAAAAGCATGTGCAGCATTTTATATCATTTTAAGTGCCGCTCTCATAAAGCTTCTCTCAAACAGCTCACAGGTACCAAATTGACTAATGTAAATAAATTCAGTTTTGGAATGTATATAGTTGAGAGAAAATGCATGTTGTGTAACAGTATATTGGATTTGTGCATTCTCTTAAAGTGGCAGCAGCCTAATATTCCTGGTATTTTCTGTCATGTTAATAAAACTGAAAAATCACTGCTTTCACAATGGAAACTATTAGGGCTGCAACTAACGATTATTTTAATAATCGATTAATCTGTCGATTAATTTGTCGATTAATCAGATAAAAAAAAATATTTTCCAATCCTTTATTAAAAAACAGAACTGAAGGTGCAAATTCAGTAAAAAATACAGTGCAAAAAATGGACCAACAAAAAACATACACATGTATGCGTTACATCTGCCAAATATATAGGCTTTTTAAAAAATAAATAAAAGTGCACAAAAAGATGTATATTTTCTTGTTTAAAGGGGCCTGAGCTGTCAGAACAATAAACTGATAAAAAATAAAGAAAAATACAAATCAGAAAACTTAACAGGATTTGTTCAGAACTTCTGAATGTCAGAACTTGCATGCCCAGTGTTGGTGAATGGTCACGTGATCCGCGTTTTTATAGTCGTTTTAATGTGGACGGAGATCATTTCTAATACGCAGATGAAACGCTGGTGTGTGGATGGAGATTGTATTCGTTTTAATTCTCGATTTTTAAACGAAAACGCAGTAGTGTGGATGGGGCCTCACTCACTCACTCCAGTTGAATAGTGCTTGCATTGCACATCATTTTAGTCATTGCTGCAGGTTTTGTGCTCAAACCAAAAGCATGTGCAACATTTTATACAATTTTAAGTGCCGCTCTCATAAAGCTTCTCTCAAACAGCTCACGAGTACCAAATTGACTAATGTAAATAAATTCAGTTTTGGAATGTATACAGTTGAGTGAAAATGCATGTTGTGCAACAATATATTGGATTTGTGCATTCTCTTAAAGTGGCAGCAGCCTAATATTCCTGGTATTTTCTGTCATGTTAATAAAAAAAAAAGGACAGAAAAATCACTGCTTTTACAATGGAAACTATCAAGTGTTATTTTACATTTGATTACTTAATTTTCTGTATTATTTTTACCTGAATATTACTGTTTAGCCTCGTGTTTATCACGCATGCTAATCGCCATCATTTTGAGACGTTTTCCGATGCGTCTGTGTTCATACTCAGTAAACTTGCAAATTCACTCCCTGACAGTAGATGGCGCTTATTGAAAAACAGAAATACCCCGGTATTTAGCGCTGCACAACTTTGCGCTTCTGACACGCAGAAGAAAGCCAGTATTTACGTGCTTGCCAAAACCATTCACACACTTATTTCATCTTGTCTCGCTGCATCTTCTTTGTCTACTTCCTCTTCGTCGTCATCTTCTATCAATGTGTGCTCGACAAGACCGAATTGGCTTTATGCACAGCTGCACTACTTCCAGAACTTAAGCCAGCTCCTTGTTTCCTGTCTGCCATAATTGGACGAACTCATTAATCCAGGTGTGCCTGACCTCAGTAGTCATGGCAACAATAATCATGCACACCTGAATTAATCGAGTTTGGCCAATAATGTCAGACAGGAAACAAGGAGCTGGCGTAAGTTCAGGAAGTAGTGCAGCTGTGCATAAAGCCAATTGTGGTTGAGCACCACAAAGTACTGTAACAAGCAGCTCCAGGCATGTGAACAAAAGCGCCAATCTAAAGCGGCAGGTCAAACAAAAACAAAAACAAAAAACAAACCAGGTGGGTTTTTATGCTTGGCGTTTTGCGCGTCGGTGTACATACTCACATTGGCTTTCTTTGATTAGTCACGAGGCGTCCTGGTGTGAACAAGGCTTTAGACACTACCTGACAAACTTAAAGCCATGTTCATTTTATTTGTCTCTTTATTCTATTGTATTTATTTGTTCCCGTTATATTAGTGTTGCTAATAATTTCCACTCAGTTCTCATCAAATTTGTGTTTGCAATGAACTTGAGGAAAACTTTTGAAGAAAATTTAACAGAACCTATTTTAAAGTCCCCGTGAACCGGAAGTTGCAAACGACTTTTCTCCAGGGTTGTGACGTATTTCAGAGAAAAACGGAATACTAAATGAGGCAAAATAGTGGGCGTGGCTTTTCCCAACTAGCACCTGATTGGATCTAGAAAAATGGGTGTTTCATTCTGAAATGGAGGATGGCGCAAGTTTACACACGCCGTCAATCAATGCTCGCTCGGCGCTCGCAAACACACAGCAGCTGTCAGTTGGAGGGGTGTGGTTATGGATGTTAAAGCCACAATATGTATTTTTTCTGCATTAAAAATAGCAAAAATAACTGTATCTATGTTATATATTTCTGTTAGATATGTACTTACATTATCCCGACAGTTTCCACCAAATTTCAAATACGGAGAAATTTATAGTTTAATTCGAAGACACGGGACGTTTCTTTATTTCCGTTTCGTCGCCCGTCTATGGCGTCACATAACCTTTGACTCCTCTATTTTCTCTAACTTCCTTGCGGAACCCGGCGAAACCCGCCAAACACAAAGGGGAACACTGGACTACCGCCAATAAAGCAAAGAAAATGACAAAGAAAAAAAAGTAGTACGTATTTCTGTGTGTGTAAATCATGTGCCCGCTCACGAGCGCTCACTCTTAACAGACACCGTCCCCGGTGCTGCTCCTCGCGCATAAAGCGCTCCCCGTTCACAGTAACCGTGTCGTCTCATTCAAAACTGATTCAAAACAGCCAACTGTTGCTGTTAGCGAGCCGCGCACATTGAATACTCATATGAGTCAGGCTGCGAATGTACGTGCCCGCTTCAGCTCTCTCGTGCTTACTAAATAAACGCCTCACCTCCGGCGCCGCGCACTCACTACATTCCCTTTAGTCTTTAGCACATAGTGGATGAATAACGCAAACCCAGTCAACTGCAGTATCTTATGTGCTTTATAATCCGGTGCGCTCTATATATGAAAAATGTTCTAAAATAGGTCATTCATTGAAGTAGCGTAATATTAATATTTATATTCGTCTGTATAATAGTTATGGACCACGATTACGCTTTGCCTGCACGTTCTGCTGCTACAGCCAGCTCATTAGCTAAAGCTCAAACGTACCTGAAAAATATGACCCGAGAAGGGTTTGGGACAGGAGAAGCATGACACAGGTAAACATTGGGGTTGCATTTTAAGCTTCTTGACGAGCTAAATCTACAGAGAGATGCCGTATATCCGTATATTTTGTGAAAGGATGATGTCATGTCATGAGCTGAGCTGGTTGTCATTGACAGCGACAACAACTCCCGTGAGCCCACGCTCTTTCCCGACGTCATCAAAGTACGTCTTTTGTTATTATTTTAAACGAGTGACCCCTGGTGGCCAAAAATCGCATACTGTACGTTTAAGGAGACACCCAAACCGTAAAGCCTACGTCATCGGGCAAGGTCCTCCAATGCAGAGGGGAGGGGCATTTTCAAAATTTGATTAAAGATTACGAAGCCAAAAAATTTTTTTTGAGTGGATTGACTTGCATGTATGAATTGTTCACCACAAAACGATCAATTTAGGCAAACAAAGTAAGTATGGTCAATTTTGATTTCATGGGGACTTTAAGTTCATGGAGAAGGTGGACATTCTGGAGGGGATTGTAGGAATGATAAATGCACGTTGTTGTCACATACATAGCACAGACTTTGTGCTGCCCTAAAATGCTAGCCGAAACAAAAGACATTTGGATTGTGCATTGATCAATGATCACACATTCCATACACTCCTAAACGTGCTACACACATGTACAGCAGAAAAGGGTCGCCTTCAAACACGCCAACATCTGACAACTCAACTTAGCAGTGACATCTATTCAATCTCCTGGCATGAGCCAGTCACACACTGATTAAAAACATTATTTTGTAAATTGTAAATTTGTAAAAACAGAAAATTGTATGTATATAAATATCCACAACGAGACAATGTTGTTGTCCTGTAAAACTGACGCTCTCACAATTGGATACATTTTGAAATGCAGTAGGACTGTGAAAACAGAAGTATTTGATGACGCACATTTGGTCATGTGACGCATATTGTTCCATAGATATCCATGTTTATATCTGAATGCCTTCTATGTGCTATTCAATTGCTGTCCTGCGGCGAATCACGAGGGCAATTGCTTTTAAGACCATAGCTGGAATGGCAACTGAGTGCGACCTGAACAGACAAGTAAGTGGTGAGGTATTTTGCTAATAAAATGATTGTGCCAGAAGAAAAGCATGAGAACTTTATTATGTCTGGTCTCTCTCCATCATCTAAATGAGCTTTTAGTACGTTTTATGAATGCACAGTAAGGGGCCGTTCACAAACAACGCATTTTAGCATCCCACAGCAAGTTTTTTCTATGTAAACATGCACTACACCGGTTTTGACCGTTGCACTCACATTTGGTGTATTTTGCAGTGTATTGCACATAAAAAACAACATTAGAAAAACGCAGCACTCAAGTTAAAATAAGTTCATCTTTAAAAAAAACTAAAACTTCTACTTTTTTTTTTCTGCGTTTGACCGCAAAATCGTGTTCTGTAAGAATGGCCCCTGCGATGATATAGCATTTTGTGATGAATCAGAAACGTTTAGAAAACGCTAGTGTGAACAGAGGGTTTTGAAATGCAAACATAATTGCAGATATACTCGGAGACACATCCAACATTTCGCCTTTGCCTCGAAAGAGGTCTTACCACATATTTAACACTTTAACCCGAATCTAAATCCCTCCTCCCACATCCACCAACCCCCTTCTTCCCGTCTGGCAATCGTGCCGCCACACACGCCGCTTCTTGCTCTCTCGGTAATCAGCTTAGCTGCAGCCTGCTCGCTTGGCCGCCATCGCTAGTTGGGCAAAACCACAATGCGAAGCTCCCACCAGAGCCCGGGCCTAACCTTCCAGCATTCACAGTATGCCAAGGGCCTTCATGACCGCCTCGGTCCCATCTGGGGGCTCTTTCCCCTGGGACAGAAGCAGTGATACGCCCCCCTCTGTCCGGTTAACCTCCGGGGAGCTCTGGAGCTATTGTTTGTGGGCTATCAGTCTGCGGCCCTTTTGTTCAGCAAATGACAGATGCCACATTGTTTGACATGTACACGACACACTTCGGATAAGGGTGGAGAGGAGGCTGGTGAGAGGGGAGGGAAGAAAAGAGAAGGGGAGGAGAGAGGAAAAGGGCAGGGGACAGTGCTTTGTGCCGCCGCGAGCTGTCAAAGCAGCCGTAATCCCTTTCAGCCCTTCTATTGTCCGTCAGGCTCATAAACGTGACATCACACTTAGGTCCAGATGACCAAAGGGCAATGCGTAATGTGAATTCGAACAACACTGCATTGTGTCTGCAACATCACGCTGCCAAAATACGCACAAGGTTATCCTTTATAAATCAATGCAAAAATGCATAAAAATGAATTTGGGAAATATAGAGTCTGCAGTTCAGCATGCACATAACAGCTAATCGAGGTGAATTTGAGCTGAGCTACCTGAATACATCACCATTACCTCCATTGAATCTGCATTGTGTGCAAATATAACTAAAAAGTAAATTTAACGTTTACACAAAGTGCATTCAAATCTGTTTTGTGGGCGGAAGCCTTAACATGTTGATTAGTTGTAGTACTAGACATCATAATATTAAGCACCTCAAATGTCTGCGCATCTAACAGGAGCTTTATATCTACAACACAAAAGGACACTGCCATTTCCTGCTTCTGTGGCACACTGAATCCTAACGTGAAGACACAGTGCCCCCAAGTGGGCTAAAACCTTAACAGAGCCATAACAGACTGAAGGACTGCAAAGATGTTCTTATTGCAGAGCTGCAATAGTACTCCCTTCCCCCACATTTCATGTGCACTTCCTGGCCTAACCAGCAGGGAGCAGTGGTGTACAGCATACAACACTGGCCAAAAGCACACACTAAGCTAAACCTCGAGCAAAGAAAAAGCAGAAGTGGCTGTAAGATACTGATCCCGGATCAGTCCTTATGAGTAAGCTTTGTGGAATGAGCTTCATCTGATTGGTTTAAAGTGATAATCATCTTAAATACATCTGAAAGCAGCTTTACTGGGTCACACAAACTCAGAGGGAATATAAAACCTTAAGACAAACACACAAAAGCTGGCTTGCAACCCAGACTGTCAGAGAGGGTCTCGCAACCCGGTCTGTTTTCTTATTTCTAAGTGGGCCCTCTCAAAACAAACACAACCTTGGCAAAAGTGCAAAGGACAGAGAGATAGAGAGAGAGAGAGAGAGAAATGCACACATGTATGTTTGTGTGTATATATATATATATATATATGAAAAATTTGTATTTTATGCATAAAATATTTATATAAAGTATACACATAAAATACTTCTTAAATATATACCGTACATGCATGTGTGAATATTTATATACAAAATAATTATACACAGTACATACATATATTATGTAAACAAACTTTTATTTTGGATCCGATTAATCGTGATTAATTGTTTCACAGCCCTACTGGATTTTTTATACACTCCCTTAATGAAATATATATACTGTATATATATATATATATATATATATATATATATATATATGAAGAGTTCAGATGCAAAAGCCTCTAAGTGCCATTTGAAATTTTCTTCTAGAATGATCATTTTTATCAAGCTTGTGTATTTAAGTTCAGTGATTTCACTTAAATGGCAATGAAGATTACCTATTAATTGTTGAACTGTTGTATAAAATCAATGTCACAATTGCAATTATGCTGATGTCCTTGAAAACAACACTACGGACAAATTTTATAAGTTCATAAGTGCTTTATAAGTGCACATTTTAAAAAAGTTATTAACCTGTTGAACAATGTCAAGCTGCCTTTAACAGCAGAACATCCAATCCCATATAAAAAAGCCATGATTTTACACACTACAATATTGTAGGTGGAATTATGCACCTTTTTAATTTAAATGTAGCTTGAATTGTCAACAGTCGTCTGCTACTTGAGGAAAGTAAGTCCCCTATTGCCTGAGGAGAGTCAGTCGTCGTCTGCATGAAGTGAGTGAGTATACAGATTAGAGCCAGACCGATATTATCGGCCGTTATTAGGCATTTTCTAAAATATCGGTATCGGCAGTTATAATGGCCGATAAATGAATATTTAAAAAATAAAATAAAAACGGACGAAACACGCTTGAACCATGTCATGAGTGTTGGAGTTGTATCGTTTGTCCACCAGAAGGCACTCAGTCATTAGTCTGTTCTGTTGTGACAATAACAAGTTTCTTTATAAAATGCATTATTATATTATTTTAGTTAAAACTCATAAATAACTACAAATAACTAATGTTAGGGAAATCTGTTCATTTTTTGTTGCGTGTTTCGAAAAAAAAATATATATCGGCCGATATATCGGAATATCGAATTTTAAAACCAACAAATATTTGTATCGGTATCGGCCTTCAAAATCCTTTATCGGTCGGGTTCTAATACAGATCCACCTACTGGCAATAGTACAGTATAGTAAGTTCCCACAACAAAATTTTTAGCCCTTTATCCCGCCATAGGGAATGAGTAAAACTATATGCATACCCGTGCTGAAATTCAGGAGCTTGTAACAGCAACACTATTCAACCGGAGCAAGTGAGAGGAAGTGGCCATGTGTGTCAACTCAATGTCAGAAAAGTGCAGCTAGTATCGGAACTGCAAGAAATGAGTTGAAACAGTTTGAAATAAACCCCTATAAAGTAGGTTTTAACCTCTGAAACAAATAGATACACGTGGTCTCAGCTCAGCATAGCTGACACACATCAAAACTGCTAAAGGAAACCAAAATGTAAAGCTGTCAGAACTAGAGTGCACTCAAACATGCCAACTCTAACCTCTAGATTTACTACAGATAAAATATAACAGACTTTTTCACACTTTGGTCTTTGGCATTTCTCAGTGCTTATTTAATTGTAGCTCAACTAGAAGTCATTGTGTATGAGAATGAACAATATTCACTACTTAAAATATGCAGACTTCTCCTTTCCAGACTCTATCCATCATAGTTTTCGGCTGTTGAATAAAGGCAGGGCCGCTAATTCACAACCTTGCAAGTGCTGCGTTGGGCAAATCCCTATCGTCAGACATCTGAGCCTGGCTGAAATTACAGCTTGCTCTTTCAGTCTCTCAGCTGCTATTAGACAAAGTGAGCGTTTGAAGAATACGTCACATTCCTACAAGCGGCTCTGTAATATTGCACCAATTTCAGCTTAAAAGGCCAGAAATGCCTTGAGTAAGCAATCTATGAGATGTATCTAATCAACAAAAAAAATGTGTTCCAAAACTGGAATCTAAACATTTCTGTGGGTGCATTCAAGGTTATTCTTGATTTTCTGTGCATACTCTGTTCTTTTAACTAATGTGCAGTGAGTCATGCATTCTTAAAGCTCAAATGAAATAGGCCTGCTGTGTGTATTTCTCTTTATAGTTTTGAGGGGTCTCCATTTAGTGTTCACTTACAATTCTTTTGGCCTCGCATCACAGCAAGCTGGAAATAAGGGATGTGTGCAATGATTATTTTCATGAATGGAGACAGTCTGCATGTGTGGAAATTAAAATGATCAAAAAACTGGACAAAAAATAACTGTTCAGACTGATCTCATGAAATTGCGTGTGTATGACACGCGTGTTTTTGGCGTGCTATCAACACGCATAATCGCTTTTCAGCGTGTTTATGCACGCCGCTTACTTAACGTTACATTACTGATATATGACTTACCTCAACCCAGTCCCTAAACCTACCCGTCACTGGGGTTAACCCTTGTGCTGCATTAGATTTTTAACACCGTTGAGTGCATTAAGGACCAAAAATGGCCACATATTAAACATTGCCTAAAATATTATATATTATTATTATTTTCCACTTTTACCAAGTTAAATCTTTTAACCAGCATCAGTCCTCATCATAACTACCAAAAATGTATTCAATTTCAGGATTTTAACCCTTTAATTACCAGTTTTGTTTGCGAAACCATCGATTTGTATAAGAGGAAAAAACACAAATTCAATTATTTTCAATAAACTAAATGCAAAGAGAAAACTTTAGATTTGGATTATCACAGTCCCACTTTGCAAAAAATCCCACTTAGCGCGTTAGAGACCAAAAATGGCCACCTATTAAACATTGCCTATTGCCTAAAATAAGGTGCATTTCCACCCATAGGGAATAAATATGTAGTGACGTCATCTGGTGGAATACACTATATAATGCAAATATAATGCTTTTGCTTCAAAATGAAAGGATGTTTGTGCAAAAATCATGTTTCATGTATTACTGACAGCCTCAGATTTAAACAACGTTTTAAGGGGGTTTAAATGGGCCATTTTTGGTCTTTATGGTGCTGAGTGTTACTATTTGATCTACACAGTGTGTGTTATACATATTTTGCAAAATGGGATCACATTTTTTACATGTATCCAAAAAGTCACAATTTTGCCAAATGTCATACCATTTGCATTAAAACAGCCAAAATGGTCAAAGAAATTAAACTGCAAAAGACCAAAAATGTCCCTAATGCAGCATAAGGGTTAATAGCATTTATGAGTCTTCCCCGACCATCCTAGGAAAAATAAATAAATCGCTCCCCAGATGTAGATCTACATTTTGCTTCGTTTCGCTAGAACATTTAACGGCGTGTACATACACGCGGAATCACTCGGACATTAATGGCGTAGACATACACGCGGATAGCTCAAAATGCGTATAGATAACACTCCACTTGACTTGACAGTGGCGTGTATGTTTACGCAAAAGTCATGATGTCATGTTGAACTGTTCAACACATATACCAAACTTAATAAAATGCTTGAGATTTCATCAAAATACTTTCAAAGTCAAGACATGCACACATTGAATGAGACTTAAACACTCATTCGGGAAAATAAATACTATTCCTCTGGCACAATTTTTGTTGTGTTAATACTACCAAAAGAAAATAGATTAAACAAATAGGAATAAAAGACATCATTATCAGTAGATCTGATATCAACATATTAGCTTAAACTGGGGAATTAGGGGAAACAAATTCAGTGGCATTACAGCTTAAGTGTGCAATTTCTGTGCCATTAGTTTCATCAAAAATAGCATCTGCAATTGTTTAGCCACAATAGCCTGTATATAGTCCTGCCTTTGGCTAAACCAATTTTAGCCAATTTCTAATGTCAAGCTGGTCGAGACTCGAGACAGAAAAGTCAGAATGTTTCCACTTTTAACAAAATCAACCAACAAATGGCTTATTTTTCGTTGTCCACTCCATTTCTATTAGGCTGGGACAGGAGAGAAAAATGTCATATTAAAGCTTTAAGACGACTGCGTAAAGTTAGAATATATTAAATCTGATTTGCCCTTTAGCTGATGCTTTTGTAACTCAAGCAGAAGCTTCAAGTAATTACAGGAAGAACAGGTAACCTGAGGTTAAGCATCTAAAGTGCAATGGCAATACAACCAACAGGTTACACCACCCCAAAATAGAGCATATTGAGCAAAATAGAGCATAGTTTTCCCCAGTGAGAGGTATTTAGTTCTCTCTATTTCCTGTGATTTTCTCAGTGAGAGATGTCTTCTGTGGCCGATCTGCCCTGAAGGGTGATAACCTGAAGCCAGCCTTGTCGAGCACATCAGAGAGCATGACAGTTACTGGATCACCTATGAGTTTAACTTCACACAACGGAGTATCAGCCATAAAAGCAGAAAGGAAGAGATTCCCTCGAGTTACATGAGCTCATCATGAAAAACCAAGCAATCGTGTGTGTTTGATGGGCGTTCTCTCGTTTTCCATTTCTCCCAGTGCAGTATGACGCAGTCAGTGCTAGATTTAATACTGACGCTCCAGAGGAGAACAACATCTGCCAACACACCTACAGACCAATCAGCACTACCAAACAAATGTGTGCATGTGTTGTATACAATTTAACAGTACTCACGCACACATTGGGTTTCCGTGTTTCATGGGAACTTTCCAGATAGATAGATAATATAGATAAGATAGCCAAGATAGATAGAATAGATGCATACAAAAATACTCTCTTACTCTCTCTCTCTCTGTGTAAATATATATATATATATATATATATATACATGTATTTAAGATTTAAGAATTGTTTTATATATAAAGAACACATTTTCCTATATATATATATATATATATATATATATATATAATTCTTAAATCTTAAATACATGTAAATATGTATATATATATATATATATATATATATAGAGAGAGAGAGAGAGAGTATATTTTAGAGAGTATTTTGTACTATATATATATATATATATATATATATATTTTTACATTTATTTAAGATTTAAGAATTATTTTATATATAAAGAACACATTTTCCTCTATATATATATATATATATATATATATATATATATATATATATATATATGTATATAATAATTATTAAATCTTAAATACATGTAAATATGTATATATATATATATATATATATAGTGAGTATATTCTCACTATACATATATACTCACTATATATATATATATATATATATATAGTGAGTATATATATATAGTGAGTATATTTTAGACAGTATTTTGTACTATATATATATAGTTTGTTACTGTATGAATTTATATAAATTACAAATCTCTCACACACACATACACTAACCTGAGTCTGATACTCTCTGCTGTCTGGAGTCCTTGAGGAGTGCAATACATGGTGAAAACTTTCCCCAAAATGGTTAAAAAAAGGTCACTCAGTTTCCAATGACAGAACACTAGAACCATAACTAGAACAACTGATAGATCAACAGACAGATAAAACAATTAAATATATTGTATGCTTTTTTGGGACATTCCATTTGGTAAAACATTTTCATTGTCAATATTGGCCAGAAATTTAATTTAGGTCCTGTGGGCTAGTGTGAAATACATATGGCAGAAAAACATCAAGCATATGACTAGCTGAATCATTGAACACACTCCACTCACTCATTATGAGTTGCAAGCGTGAAAAAAAAAAGTTAAAGCTTAAATGCTTTGACAAATCTGCCTTTAAGTGTGATCACGAGCTGTTCAGAGGCAGAAATCAAGCAGAGCTGCGCATCAAAAGCCCCGACACGCTGATCAGAGACATGCTGCGTGCGTCTCTCTGCATCTCTCCAGCTAGCAAATATAAACACACACACACACACACAGAACAGCGGCCCATGCGCATTCAGTCTCTCCCCGTCCAGATGGCTGCTTTGTGGAGAGTCTTCCGCTCTGCAATTACAGCGATATGAAAGTGGTTTTCTTTTTTCCCCATTATTTCTGATCAGAGAGGGAAACGGAGATGCCAGCGGGTGTACGAGGGTCTGATAGACGCCCACGCGGGCTAGAACACCCTGCATTTAAACACCGTGCCAGTGCGAGCGAACGCACAAAGGCCCGTGATCAGAAAGAGATCCCATCTGGAGAGAGCCTGCTTTATATTCATTGGGCTACAGTGATGGAGAAGTCTTCAGGGGAGGGTAATCAGATGCCTCTGGGAAGAGGTAAGTGACAGACACACGATGAACCGTGCTCTGTCTGTCCATTTCGCTTTAACTCTGGCCTGATAATATTCTATCTCTCCACATGAAAGTGTCAGAAAGCTGTCCCCTTATAAAACTCAACATGAGCGACAGAAGACAGACAGTAAAGAAGAAAAGAAGATCATGGATTGGCGTTAGGGCCTAACCATTAGTACCAGGGGTGTGGCAATCATTAGAACCACACTTTCCGAAAGTTTGTCACATCCACTTCCAAAACTTCCACGGACAGAACTATAGCTAGACAAAAAGATAAAATTATAGAATGACTGATAGAACAGCATTGAAATGACAAAAAGATAGACAGAGCAACAAACGGAAAGATAGAAACTGATGAGCCTTGAGTTCAAATCTGACTGGTGACATTCCAATTCAGCCCACTCCTCCCTGCACTGTCTGCACTATCACTATCAAGAAGCCAAAACAAAGGAGGGAGAGAAAATGGATACAGGAAGTGAGAGAAGGTTATATTTGTTCTTCTACATCATTAACAACATGCTGTGAGGCTTAACCACAGCTCTAGACCAGTAATCTGTCAGCTGCTGATATACTGCTGTCACATTCATATGCACACACCTCACTGAACCCTTCCAGAAACTGCAGGCATTCAGTAATGACTGCAACGGCCACAGTAATCCGGTCAACGCCAGTCAAAGCAGTCAACACTCAGGAACAGGTATAAGATCACACGGGGTTCGCGCTCCGCTGCCCTTGTCCGTCAAGCTATCATTTAACCTGCAGAAAGAAATGACAGACTCACTCGTTTGCTCTTCTTGGAGTACGTGTTCTTCAGCAGACGATCTTTCACCCGCTCCTGGTCTCGCCCCACGCTGCTGGCCAGATTGCAGAAGCCATTTTCATCTATGTCAGGGGTCATGCTCTCCTCGGCCTCCTTCTGTCGTTTAACTACAATATCCTCCCATTTCTTCTTTTCCAGTTTAGCCGAAACATTCTTGTTCTGAAACGGGGAAAACAAACGGGAGAAAAAGAGAGGTTATCATTCACTTGCTCTGCAGATGAGTGTCGTTAAGCTAATGATATCAGTTTGGAAGGGGAGAGAAAACATAACAGGGAAGAAAGGAAAGCACTGTAAAGGAAAGGAGTGTAAAGAAATGGAGTGCAAAGGACGATTGGAAAGGAAAGGAACGTAAAAGTGTGTAAAAGAGGAGCGTAAAGGTGTGCAAAATTTGAGGAGAATAAACGTAAAGGAAAGAAGCATACAGGAAAGAAAAGGAAAAAAGCAATAAGGAAAGGACAGGAAAAGTGCAGTAAGGAAAGTAAAAGGAGCAGAAAGGAAAGGAAAAAGAACAAGTAAGAGGACAGAGAGTGGAAGAGAGGCTGAAAAAGAAAAAAGGGGAGAAAGAGAATGGAAAGAAGTGGAAGAGAAAGTAGATCATATCATATCAATCATAAGGCGACTATTCTAGCGAGCCTGATACCATTCTCTGTTTCTTCTCAATTACTATAAGATTACAAGAAAAACTTGGCAGGATAACAAATGGCAAAAAAACTTTGCTGCTTTGTAAACACGACCTTGCCTGTTTAAATTAACTGCAGCGACACACAGTTGGACAAACATGCGCTTAATTCACAAAAATAAAGGCCTATCTGCACAGTCAAAAAGCAAGACTTCAAAACAAATGAATTATGATGAAATTAGGCATTTTTGGAGTAAGATGTGTGTACTGTACACAATCCCAGTTGAAAATTCAGAATCAGACACGGTATGAATCCACACTATAAATAGTTTGTGAACATTTCGTACTTTAGTATTGTTTTGTTACATTGGACTTTTTGGGGGCTCCTGTGCATAACAATAGACATTTAAATGATAGACATCATTCACGTAATATATATCCAAACCCAAACAAAGGGAATGAATGATTTATTCTTCTAGATAACCAGAACCTGCTGGAGCACATCTGTCCTCATCTCTACCTCTGCATAGTGTAATATCCACCGGGACATGGAATTCAATCAGGCCATTTTACAGTCTCCTTCATCAATGACCCATCAAACACAGGACATCCAGAGGACATAAAGCATGGAATGGGAAAGCTTAGGACAGGGTGTTATGGTCCTATATACTGTATAACGTTACAGTTGAAATGTGTCCACTGGTTCATATTGTGGTAAACAGGGCTGTTATTTACACATAACTGATGCCATTGAAAAAAACATAGTATATTGACTTTTAATCTCAGTGAGTCTTTTTCCTGGTAAAATAAAGGTAAAAAAAAAAATAATAATCTTATTTTTGGTTTCTATCCATTCAAGTTCAAATAAATAAAAATACAAATGTAAAAATAAATAAACAATTCACTTGAATATACAAAATTAAATCAGTCCCTCCAGAAAAACTTGATTATGTGATCGCATGATTTAGTGCACAATCAGCCAAAGTCCGCATATTTATGCGGTTGCCGCATTTTTTTTAAATACGCCACACTTTCGCCGCATAAATTGCAGATTTCCGTGCAAAATATGCAGGGCTTGCATAATCCTCGCATTTTCGTTGCAAAAAAAGTCACATATCTTAAATGTGGCGTTTGCTTCACACAAGGGCAGCCATTTCCCCCCTGTTGCCATGGCAACATTATGAATTGACGTAATTACGCGACGTGAACATCATTGAAAAGCTGTAAAACCGGAGCACACTTTAATTTTTTTTTATATTTCATTTAATCATTTTTACAGAAGTTGTAGCATATTCCTTTACTTGTTTGACTTATCAATGTTTTGTAAGTTTGATGCATTTATTGTTTATTAATAAAACAAGATGAGAACTTAAATATTCCCAGCACTTTATGTGATGTATTATGCTTGAAGGTAGTACATTACATTAAGTAGCCTATTGAGAACAGGGTTTTGAGGGTGAAAAAAAGGTGAAAAAAAATAAATAAATAAATAAATCAAACCACAGTTTTTGCAAGTTCCCGCAATTTCATTCCATAAAATTGCACAAATATCCCGCATATTCCATCGCATTTTTAAAGAAAACAGGCCACTAATCAAGGCTTTTTGCCCTCAACAATCACAAAAAAAACTTTTTCTGGAAGGACTGATTAATAAATTACCACATGGTTACACAGTGTATCTTTTTTTTTATCACATTATGAGGAAAAATAACTATCATAAGTCTTATGTAACAGTTTGGTTAGTCACATTTGCACTCAACGCTAATGGCCATGAGAAGGATTTTGTGCAGTCAGGCAAACTACAGTAGATTTTCTCCTAAAAGCATGAGTAAAAAAGACTTTCAAAGACAGCTGAAATAAATAATCAGCTTGCCCACCATGCTGTTGTGTTTACACACTCATCTATCATAAAGAAGGCCAGGGGTGAAAAAAATGCAACAAAAACCCTAAAGAAAATCTTACTGCATCTGGTGAGATTTTAGTATTTAGAATAGCTGGCGAATGCCGAGTCATGTGGAGTAAATTAAAACAGACCACAAAGCCTCAGAGAGCAACAACAAACAAAACAGAGATTTAGTGGGAGGGGGAATGGGTGTTTATTCAATTCCACCATACCCTACTCATCTAACCCACCTGTATCAGGTCAAGAAGCAGCTCCTAAAATCTGGCAACCCTGAATATCTGGCAACATAACCTCACCACTACAGGAAGTCTGCGGTCACTCGGCTGACTCCCACTATCCGCTGTTTCTCTTTGTCCACTACTGAATGCAACAGAATCCAATGAAAAAAAATACAACAACAAACAAATTCAATTTGAGTGTGTGAGAGATAAGGCAATTTACAAAGTTCATCTTCGTTACAAAGGCTTGAAATGAACAGGGATTTACACTACAAAGGATACGAGTATGGCATAAAAAAAAGTAAATAGAGGTCATATATTTAAAAAGATCTAAGCTTGAGGAATAATGAAGAAGTAGCTACAAAAGAATAGATATCAGTAGTTCAGAGGAGTTAACCTGATCTGCCTTTTAGCAGCCACAGCAGGAGACGTGAAAGAGATTAAATATTGATCAAATGACACCATGGCTTCCTCTGAATAAGAGAGAAGACAATGATACACAGAATGTGTTTAGGTCTTTCAATAACAGTTTTGGCTGATTCGAGAATTTGATGGTGGTGTAAAGGATAGTTTTGTGTCATCTTTATGACAGCTTGCTCTTATGTTGCTTATTTAGTTGACCAAGGCTGCATTTATGTGATCAAAACACAGTAAAAACAGGAAAATTGTAAAATATTATTACAATTTCAAATAACCGTTTCCTATTGTAATCAAATTTTAAATCTAGTTTATATACGTGATGGCAAAACTGAATTTTCCGCATCATTACTCCAGTCTTCAGTCACATGATCCTTCAGAAATCATTTTAAAATGCTGATTTTGTGCTCAAGAATCCCTTCTTAGTATCAATGTTGACAAGAGTTGTGCTCCTTTATATTTTTGTGGAAACCGCAAAATTGACCAGAAAGAAAATGACAGAATACATTTCAGGATCTTGCTACACTACCAAAAGACAACCAGAACAAATTATACCACATTAATTGCTTTGACAAGAAATCCGTTGCTAAACGTGTGTAAGAGGTAGCTATGTTGTACCTCATTTTACATGAACCTTGACAAAAAGTAGCATAAGAGTAAATATTACAACACATCTCATGTACGGCATCGAAAAGGTTATTTTTCATTGTTTGCTTGTGCAGTAAACATTACATTGTCGCAACTGCCCTAAATTTAAGTCGGAGCATGAAAACCAGCGTCCAGAAATATTCAGCTTGAAGAAAAACCATTCAATGTATTTTTATGATACAAGCCATAAATCACATGACTGGTACTTTACAGTGCCTCAACTCCATTTATCGACTCTGCTGTCATACACGTCCTCAAGAAGCTGTCAAAACAACTACAAGAGCCCTCCATCACATCACTAATTTATTCCCTAAGAGTTCAGTGAAGTCAGAGCAGACATTTCGGCTAATGTGGCATAAAGACATCACAGCTGAATGTCTGTCGTGTCACACAAGACCACTTTGATTCTGTAAGTCAACATGGCTTGATCAGTGGAACACCTACACAAGCATCTCACACTTCCTGTGCTCGGCGTAAAGGAGAAACAGCATGTCAACTGCAATTCGAATTTCAGCATTTCCACTAGTTTTCCTGCATGCAGCCGTCAGCTACTGATCTTTGCCTTCTCAGCTCTCCAGGAGAAAAGATAGCGAGAGGTAGAGATGAATAGAGAATGGGTGTTTAAAAAAATAAAGTTTTTTTTTTATGTCCGACAAGCTACGCCGCTCTCATGCCACACCGTGTTCTCACGCAGTGAAAAATACATTGCAGTGAGAAGACCGACAACACGCTGACAGACAGGACAGACCAGGTTACTTTTCGGTTACTCTTCGATATTAAACAAAATCTCACCTTTCAAAATGTGTCATTTTTTAAAAGAAATGTAAACAATAAATACCGTTTTGTGGCTCTTTAAAGGATTAGTTCACATTTGAAAAAACTTTTGCTGATAATTTACTCACCCCCATGTCATCCAAGATGTCCATGTCTTTCTTTCCTCAGTCGAAAAGAAATTTAGGTTTTTGATGAAAACATTCCAGGATTTTTCTCCATATAATAGACTTCAATGGGAACCGGATGGTTCAAGGTCCAAAAGATAGTGTTAATAACAGTTTCAGATGCAGCTTCAAATGTCTTTAAACGATATCAGACGATGAATAAGGGTCTTATCATGCGAAACGATCGGTTATTTCAAAGCTTATTCCAAAAATGTAACTTTTCTAAGGACAAATGCTAGCCTTGCTCTATTCTCTGAGGCGCGTTTGTAACGTCACGTAATACGTAATTACGTTCAAAAGGTCACGGGCGACGTAGCCGGAAGTACAGAATCAAAATCGTCCGACATCGTTGTTTTTCCTTTTAATTCCTTTTTTTGTAAACGGTGTTTGAGCTAGTTTGCACGTTCAACCTATGCGTTCAACTTGTAAACACTGACTCTGTACTTTCGGCTACGTCGCCCGTGACCTTTTGAACGTAATTACGTAATACGTGACGTTGCAAACGCGCCTCACAGAATAGAGCAATGCTAGCATTTGTCCTTAGAAAAGTTACATTTTTGGAATAAGTTTTGAAATAACCGATCGTTTCGCATGATAAGACCCTTATTCATCGTCTGATATCGTTTAAATACATTTGAAGCTGCATCTGTAACTGTTATTAACTGTCTTTTGGACCTTGAACCATCCGGTTCCCATTGAAGTCCATTATATGGAGAAAAATCCTGGAATGTTTTCATCAAAAACCTAAATTTCTTTTCGACTGAGGAAAGAAAGACATGGACATCTTGGATGACATGGGGGTGAGTAAATTATCAGCAAAAGTTTTTTCAAAAGTGAACTAATCCTTTAATGTGTTGTGACAGATCGCTGTAGAGCATCAATTAAAGATCAATCTCATCAATCTCTTCTCTCTAGTTATAGTATCAAATAAACAAGAATGAACATAAGGAATGTTGCTTTAACCGCGGAAAGGCGTCAGTGCTTTCTGTTTTTCAAGTTCAAATCCTCCAATGTTAATCTACTATCTCTCCTGACTGCTTTGTCACACAAAATGGCGGATGATGAGGTCAGATCACCTGTCAAGGATGGATGGATGGATGCTACAATTATGTTAAAGCTGCAGTCCGCAGTTTGTCACCATCTCTGTTCAAAATCTGCAATTGCAGTCATTCGCGGAATTATCAACTTTACATGAGTTGTACTTCAACACCCTCGGCACGGCACAGCGTGGATGAACAGTGTTTGAGGAGAGTGTACAGTTGTCCGGCACCGAGACTCCTCCTTTATGTGTACAGATGTGACGTAATGACTCAATATAGCTTATACTAGCCAGAATTCCAAAACTACTAGAACGGCCACAAACGGTTATTTTGACCGTTAGATTCAAAACAGTGTTTATTTAGTTGACGAATAATTTTCGTAATTATTTTTGTCAACCACATTTTTTCAAAGACGAAAACGAGACGATAACTAAATAAAAACTAGGTTTGAATGACAAAAACTATGACGAAAATGTTAGGTAGTGACGATTTGCGAAGCGGTCAATAGGCTAATAATAATAACAGGACTAGCAGAACTAGTAAACAGCCCATGCAGCAAAACAAACAGCGCAGGACAGGGCAGCAGAGCTCACCAGCTCATAATCCGACATGAATGGAACATCTGGATCCGCCGTGTCTGAAGACAGCAGCCGTCTCTTTTTCCTTGATGTGGACTCTGACTCACTCTCTGATTAGGAGGAAATGTTAACTTGCACCCAGGAAACGTCGCTGTCACTTTCCACCTCCGATTGTTCCCCTGCATCCGAATCATCACTCGTCAAGTTCTGAAGCATCTCCAGGGCCATGGTTCGAGTCATGTTCCTCCCCATTCGCTCATTCATTTTAGACATTTTAGCCTAGCAATATATATACATATAGCCTATAGATAACGCAAGTATTATAGATAACTGTAGTCCGGTTTTATTTCCTTATTTCTGATGTAGAACTAATGTAGAAATTATTATATAGCAAACACAGCTACAGAGGTGACCGGACGGACCTTTCTTTTGACAGTTGAGAGAGAACATGATCAACCGCTGGATATTTAATGAAAAAAATACCGCAAAATTCAGTGCGGTCAATATGACCGTCTATGGCCGAAATAGGTAAATATGTTAATTTTTTTTTTTTTGCCTTACGTTTACGTAACTTAATTTATATGAAAAGCATTTTAAATGAAAATACAGACAATTTTAGGAAAAGTCAGGTACCAGCAGGATTTTCGTATTTTTTTCAACAAAGTTATTGTAGATATAAAATTCAAAACGGTCAAAATGACCGTTGTGGCCGTTCTAGTGTTAAGAGTACGCAAAAACATGCTCGAATCTCCCACGGAATTGCACCAGTACCACTGGAATTAAAAACATTATTACAAGCTTACAAGCTAAGGCAACCAGATAGTTTTGAACACTGGCTTGTTATATATTTGACAATTTTTAACCCCAAAAAAAGCTATGCATGTCTTTGCGGCAACTATGCGGAGCTCAACATGTCACTTACTATGTTGCTCTGATTGGTAGTAGATCTAACCAATTGAATGCAGAGTTTTTTGGTTTGTTTTTCCCTGGTTCGGTTAAGACACGCCTCATAATCAAAGCCCTATGGAGCAGTATCAGTCTCACATTCTGACTAGAATATGAGTATGACAAAGTCAGGCTAGTGCATCTCTACTGTAAGACAAAACGAATGACCATTAACTTTCTTGACCCCATTAAAGATTGAACAGGATGTGCATTTCCTCCTTCCGAGGAAAGACTCTGATTATCCAGCTAGTTTTATAGACCGCACTTATACTAAACCAGCATCTTACAACTGGCAGTAGCCTTTGTATGGTAATACCAATTTGCATTATTGAACCGCAACCGCCAGAATGTAGTGAACTATTACGGTACCATAAATCATTGCTTTGCAACACATAATAAAATTACACTAAGTGGGAATGTGTTTTATGCTTTTTAAGGGTTTTTCTGCTAGACGTGCACTAACTGCTGTTGCTTTTGTGAAAGCGAATCACCCAGAATAAATTAGTCTGTGGAAATAATCCCACCCAAGCAGCCCAAAAACTGGAACTCAAGCAAATATACTTCACTGAGAGAGAGAGCGAGAGATTTGTAACAGGACTTTATTTATCCATGCTCGGAGGGCACCGAGGCTGTAGATTTATGTGTATATGGTGAGCTGTTTCTGCACACGCTCAGATCGTTGGGATAAATCACTACATTAGCTAACAGAGTTAAATTGCATTGATTTAGCAGAGTGTTCGACACTGTGCTGGCAGTCTGTGCAAATGAATGGAGTTGTTAGCTCCTGCAGATGCGCACACACACACACACACAACACCTTTAATTAAGTCACATTGAAAGTACAATTTACAGTGACTTACACAGGCAAAATGTTTATGAATGGTAGAAGTCTGACAAAGCATAAACTACGTGTATATATGTGATCAGCTAAATATACATATGAGTGACACATAAATAGGCTTCAGCTGCTAGAACCAAGTATGACATTTAAGTACAACACACACAAAATGAAACTTTCAAACAGTTTGCATGGTTTTCAGGGCTTAAATTGGACATTAATATGTCAACTGATTAAAAATGTAATTCATTTTATGGTATGCAAATTAATTTTAGGTAAATAACATACAGCAATGGCCAAAAGTGATGTCCATTTATTCAAATTTCAAAAAAAAAAAAAACCTGCTAAAGATTTTGTATGCATATTGCATAGTTGTGCTTTGAGTCGATTGTTTTATTTGTGATAACGCCATGAAACATGCCAAATTGTACGGACATGTCATACAAAGAAATTATGAACATGCAAAAATAAGAGAGAAGCAATGAAAATGTTAATTACTGATTATGTTAAAATATACAAAAAAATATATAAAAAATAGTTTCCTCATATTTTGATGGCTTAATTGAACTTGTATGGTCATTAAAGACAAATATTGAGTCTGAACATCAAACATCTTTTGGCCACTACTGTATATCAGTATTTGCTTAGAAAATGTCCATATGAAGACACTTAGTCAGACAAAAACATTGACTAGACAACACAAAAAATGACTTTAGAAGTCAAAATACAGAGTTTTATTTCCACTGAAAATCAATGTTGCAAATCAGTGTGCCTAAATTAATTTACATATATAAAATTGCATTTGATTAACATTTAACTGACGGCCATAATATTAACTTTTTTTTTTAGTCATAAAGGGAATTGTACTGTAGCTTGGGCATCTTGTTAAGATAGTGTAACCAAAAGAAAAAATGGGGAAAGAATTACTGTATATTTTGGACTATGTGAATTTTGTGCCAAACATGTGGGTCAAAACAGCAGCGAGCAGTGAATTTTGTTCAGGTTTCTGAGGTTCCCTTCATTAGTAAATCAAGTTGCTCAGAGGACAGCACAGAGGAGTCCTGTCTGTTCTCTCTTTCTCTCTATCTGCACCTCTCTGTGTAAGTGACCAAGCAGGAGGCTGGCTGTTCCAAGTCATTAAAACGCATCCACAGACCCGAGAAGGCCCCGAGTTTTGGCTCATTACTTCGATTCCCCATGGAGTTCTGCAAGAGAATCTCCATCTAAAAACACTACCTCCAATCGGGCCCAGTGCCCTGACTCTCCCAGTCTCATCTGCAGATTCCACTGAATCATCTCCTCTAGTCACCGCCATGGCCCGTCCCTGACTCTCAGCCTCACAGTAGCTTTGATTTAACATCTGGCCCCTGCCACTCTTGTAAAGTTTTAGATTTACCAACACTATGTAAAAAATGTAGAATCTGTGTGCCAAATTAGATAATCCGCTACAAGTCATGAATAAGAGAGGGTGTGCTTTAAAGTAATTGTACCAGAAAAAAAAAAATGTTTAAAGCAACAAGTTAAATAAAGTTGCTTATTGCATTTAAATATTTGGAACATGAGCAATACTGACTTTATAACTTATTGCAAGCTTATATCATGCAATGAAAACAAGCTTACATGGATCAATGCACATATATAAGACAGAAGCAATGCCATTTGCAGCCAGAAGCCATTTGCTCATTTTAAGAGATGTGGTACTGCTGATTCACTCACGCTGTTTGTGAAATTACTTCTCGTAAAAACTTTTAAAAATTACTGATTTTGGATGGGTGGATGTTTTTCTTCTCCAAAAGAAATGAGCATTTGTGAAAACATCAAAAATGTTTTAAAAAGACCAATCTATTCATTTAGTCCTACTCATGTAATAGAATCACTTCAGACAATCCTGATGAAGTCTAATGAAACATGAAGATTCCCAAACTAGCAAATGAATACATGTAATAAACTCCACTCATCTTTTTAATAAATGGCAAGGTGTCATTCACTGCAATAGAAACAGATGGGACATTTACTACTTGCAACTGATGGCTCTGGTAGGACAGGCCTTGTTAACATCACATCTGAAACACTCGATTGATTTTTACATTCAGATTGTCCTTTCCTATGTATTTACATATTTACTGCACCAGATATACAGAAAAACACACTAAAGAGAAGCACACTATTTTGAAAATCACAGTTAAACCAAAAAACATGTGGGCTGTCCTGAATGGTTTTCTTATCCGACACATGCAGCCTCTACTAATGACTGTTGCTTTAAGAGGAATCAGAGCACTGGGCAAATTTAGCCCATGCTTGGCTTGGGTTGAACAAACCAGTGTGACATCCTCCAGTGACTCGATAACTGTTTCCTGCTGCACTGCGCTTGCTTCCTGCTGTGAGCTTCTTGAGCATGAGGACTGACTGACCTCAGAGAAAAATGACAGTTGACACTGCAACTGTAACACTTTTTAGGGCTATTACTGTCAAACTGAGTAAGCCTTGTATAACTGCACTCATCCGGAAGTTGGTCATCCTGAATGCACCTGGCATTAATCCTCAGGTGATGCCTGTCATGCAATTAAAGCTGTAAACTATACAAGGGGGGAACCCTATCAGTTAGTACATTAATCTAACATTAAAGTTAAGGTAGGCGATTTATGGAGAGGCTAACAATAGCGAGCTAGCTTTGAAAGCATAATATCCCACCCTCCCTTCAGATGGTCTCCAAAGCCACGCCTCCATCAACACACATGAACGCAAACAGCAGGGAGCAAACAAATGCGTCACGAGATGAGATGCAGCGTTAAACTACCTCATATCTCCAAGTACATAAAATTAAAATAAATAGTGATGAACATAAACCTATAAGAGCACTGACCTGTACCACCTGACTGCTGCAGATTCATTTCAGCATTGACAGTGTTGCCACTCAAACGCATAAATTCGAGTTCCCGATTTATGAACTGCTTAGTTTAACGTCACAGGTTTCCATCTCTTCCAAATTACAGTAGTTATGGCGTGAACGCAGAATAATCTTGTTGTTTTGGTTCAGTAGGAACTGTGAAAAGGCAGCTGCTGTTCCATTGCTTGATGACTGACGTTTGTCTAACCAACACTATCTCACGACCAATTCGTACGAATTCGACGCATGATTAAAAAGTGGCTAATTCGTACGACCTCATTCGTACTAATTCGTACGATTTGTCTAAACCCACGTGATGGTTAGGTTTAGGGGCGGGGTCAGGGGTAGGTCATTCGTACGAATTCATACGAATTGGACAATTCGTAAAATATGTACGATTTAGCAAAATCGTATTAATTCGTACGAGTGAGGTCGTATGAATTGTTACGAATTAGCCACTTTTTAATCATTCGTCGAATTCGTACGACTTGGTCGTGAGATCGGGTTGGTCTAACTCATTTATCCTTGCATGAAGTACCACCCTTCTGTCCCAAGAGCATCACCCCTAAAATCTAACCACAGTATATAACATAACATTATATTTG
The DNA here is from genome assembly GCF_016745375.1 of Pimephales promelas. The sequence goes on along the minus strand of NW_024121876.1, from coordinate 5,206,329 downwards.
AGAGAGAGGCCATTCAGCATATTAAAAAAATAAAAAAAGTGTCATAACTGATGTGTAACATCATTAATTTACAGATTTTCATTTGTTTTTTCTACTTTTTCTGACAGAAACATAGTTAAATAAGTGTAACGAGCCCTTCAGTTGAGTGGCACATTCATTGTGAGCTTGTGTGTGACTCCCTGAGAGAAGAGCTACTTAAGGTAAATCTTCACCTCAGGAAACTTCAACCATCTATATTCCCCTTCTTTTCTTTACCATAGCTTTCTCTAGGGAAATACCACCTTTGACCTCTTCTCTCTCTGTGTCTGTGTACAATTTATTCATACAGGAACTCAACTCTTAAGGTAAAACAAAAATCCCTTTCTGACCAAGCTCCAAACTAAATGGCTTCTCTCATTTTACAGTCAAAATGAAATTGTCCTCCAAAAAACTCTAGCTCGTTTAATTCGGTGGGTATTCCCAAGTCGGAAAATTTTGATTAAGGATGATGTCATAGCGCAGTGGTTCTCCAACAGTGCAGTTGCACCCCGGGGTGCAGTGAAAACAGTTCCACGCAGCCTCCATTTCCTCACGCTGCAAAAGCCAAGACAGCCTGCCATTTATCGTTATTACATCTGAATGTATGCCAAAGTCAATCTCATAAAGAAAGGGCTGTTTCATTCTTAAATTATGAATCTTGGATGATCACTTGCTGGGCTGCCACGGTGTAACATCCAGCGCCTGTCAGGAGCGGGCGTTTAGTGTGTATCCAGGAGGGTGACCTGCTGATGTTCCTCATCTAGATACACACCACACACAACTCACATTGAAGAGACAAGTCTCTAAAAATCAAGGAGTTTGAATAAACCTAGGGAATCTACTCAAACAGTTTGAGAAACCAAATGTTGCTCTATTTTGGCAGTAAAAATCCCATTTGTACTAATTAAATTAGTAGAGATGCACCTAAATAAATTCTGTCTTGATACTGATAAGCCAATAATTATACTCAGGTTATGGCCAATAACAAATAAACAGTGCTGATTTCTTAACTTGCAAAATAAACGATCAGTCTTAAAGATTAAATCTGACCAACAAACAAACAGATCTGATTTCTCAACTTGAAAAACGAACAATCGGTCTAAAAATGTACATTTGGTCCAGTGAAAACACCACTTCGAAAAATGTGCCTCAAACACTGCTGTCCATTTTGGGAGAAGAAATCAAATGTGTTAAATACCTGTTTGGTTGCACACATCTAAAAGGTGACCACAATAAATAAATCAAATCCAGTTATGAATCTGGTCTCTCAGTCTGAGAAAATGCTGGAAATTGGATAATGGATGCTTTGTTAACAACTCTGAAATTGCATGTCAGTACATGCAAATAACTAAAACGACAGCCCACCACAAGCTGAAAAGACCAGCACACCTGATGAGTGTTTTCTATTCACACAAAGCAGCCAATTATGAATAAGTCTAAGTGTCACAGCAGAAAATGAGTGGGCCTCTCTATATGAGAAGGGGCCTTTGTTTAATTTTATGCAGGAGAGACTGAGCAAGAGAGAGAGAGATACGGGAGCGAGCGAGATGTGAAAGAGAGATGAGAGAGATGTAAGGTTAAGGGCTATCTATTATGTATGACAGAAAGCTCTTGGCAATGCGCCTCTGTAGGAGGACCTGTGGAGATTCAGTCACAGCGAGATGAGCAGGCCAGAGGCTAAATCCCTTCAGCACGAGAGATCATCAGAACCTTTGCTCACCATTACATCTGCCTAACACCATGGCAGGAGAGCACATTACACTATGAATGAATAGCATACAAGTTTAATATAGAGAGCAGAATGGTTCATGGCTGATATGATACAGACTATGGATTGGGACCTTTTGAAAACTAAAGGCTGAATTTGAACCTTTAGTTTTCAAAAGGTCCCAATCCATAGCAATATATTGGTAGCCTATTTGTTGTTGGGTAGTAATTGATTGCATGCAATCTCGATTACATGATCGGATTACAAAAATAAGTACTTGTAATGAGAGTAGATTCAAAAATATTTTTAAATCAGACTACCAGTTGCTTTTTTAATTGATAACATGATTACATGCTATTCTCACAGTTGCAGTAAATGATTCATAATTCATTGATTCTCTCAGCAAATGTATCTTTTAAATATTGTTGAGTGCTTCTCAAAATTGCAACACTGCACATCTAATCAACTCCTGACGAAAATAAAACCTATTTTTAAATTTTAATTGAATTACATTAATACTAAAATAATAACAATAACGGTGATAATTATAATTATATATAATAACGGTGATAACAATAATTTACAGTGAATATTTACTGATAGTCCTAACACTGTTTTCTCAACATGCACTCAAAAGAAATTGACTGAAGTTCACACAAGTTTCAACTTAAAACTAGGGGTGAGCCGATCCGATATTCAGTATCGGTATTAGTTCCGACCTTAGTCCTAAACTGCCATACAAATGCTTAAAGGATTAGTTCACTTTTGAAAAAACTTTTGCTGATTATTTACTCACCCCCATGTCATCCAAGATGTCCATGTCTTTCTTTCCTCAGTCGAAAAGAAATTAAGGTTTTTGATGAAAACATTCCAGGATTTTTCTCCTTATAATGGACTTCAATGGGAACCAGGTCCAACCGAGGTCCAAACGACAGTTAATAACAGTTACAGATGCAGCTTCAAATGTCTTTAAATGACACCAGACGATGAATAAGGGTCTTATCATGCGAAACGATCGGTTATTTCAAAGCTTATTCCAAAAATGTAACTTTTCTAAGGACAAATGCTAGCCTTGTAATATATTGTGAGGCGCGTTTGCAACGTCACGTAATACGTAATTACGTTCAAAAGGTCACGGGCGACGTAGCCGGAAGTACAGAATCAAAATCGTCCGACATTGTTGTTTTACCTTTTAATTCCTTTTTTGTAAACGGCGTTTGAGTTAGTTTTCAAGTTCAACCGTTCAACTTGTAAACACTGACTCTGTACTTTTCGGCTACGTCGCCCGTGACCTTTTGAACGTAATTACGTATTACGTGACGTTGCAAACGCGCCTCACAGAATGGAGAAAGGCTAGCATTTGTCCTTAGAAAAGTTACATTTTTGGAATAAGCTTTGAAATAACCGATCGTTTCGCATGATAAGACCCTTATTCATCGTCTGGTGTCGTTTAAAGACATTTGAAGCTGCATCTGTAACTGTTATAACTGTCGTTTGGACCTCGGTTGGACCTGGTTCCCATGGAAGTCCATTATAAGGAGAAAAATCCTGGAATGTTTTCATCAAAAACCTTAATTTCTTTTCGACTGAGGAAAGAAAGACATGGACATCTTGGATGACATGGGGGTGAGCAAATTATCAGCAAAAGTTTTTTCAAAAGTGAACTAATCCTTTAACAACACCGAAGAAAAATGCCATAAAGACAGATGAGCAACATGCCAGATTTTCATAACAAACCCCTCCCAATTGCTTCTTAAAAAAATAGCCAATGCATTTCGGGGTGGGAGATGGAACGCGGACTTGGCAACACTGGCGTCATGTGAACGGTAGAACGTGACTGAGTGAGGTGAGACCTGTCAGCAATTATCATGTCAGCTGTGTGTAGTTATTCTAAAAAAAAGTGTGCATTTTGTTTTGTGAGTCTCCGCATAGGCGATAGATTGAAGAGCGCATCCGAGTGAACACTGTGCATGAGCCACAAGAGAACACTGTATCCATGCAACTGATAGCAGCGGCAATGGCCAATAAGCTTGAATAAAAAAAACAACAACAACACATTTTAGCGCTAGATCGTCTAACTATGTTAATTAATGGTCTGCTGAATTAATTCTCTGCCTTCTGCTAGTTCACTGGAGATGTTTTATTTATTTGTATTACATCTGTGCCTCATAATGTTTCAAAAGTGGTGGGGGGCAATATCGATCCTGAGAAAAAGTGGCGGGGACATGTTCCACCTGTAATTCCCCCCACCCCCATAGAGTTTAGTGTTACTTTTTTTTAATTTGAACAAATTGCACTTTAAATTTACTTAATTGATTGGTACTGAATAATTAAAAATGCTGCTATAAGTTCTGTTTAAAAATTGTTTTAATAAAAACTATAAGCAGCAGTATTGCATAACTGAGTCATGTTGTGGGCTATGTTTTCTTCCTTTAGGGGAGTAGATTAGTGCACTGTTTGCTGTGTTGTGTGTAACGCGTTACCTGAAAATTTGGTAGCGAAACGTAGTTCCTTTTTTCAATTCGGCGCAACATTACTTTTCCCAGGGACAGATAATGAAGAAAGCTTAATGTGGCTTAATGCAGATTAGAATGTCCCCTATGTTGAAATAAGATACATTTTCTTTTTTCTTTACCATGTGGTTCAGGACTTCCATAGAATACAGCCTGAATATAATTACTTCCGGTAATTTCGGTACTTATGTTTTTCTTGGCTAGCGCCGCCCATGCATATGCCTATCCATTAACGGCCATTTCTTCTTAATCCATTTATCAAAATTTTGAACATTTATGCGTTTATGGCATTATATATGGCATTATGTATAGTATAACTTTATGTAGGCCAACACATTTAGGAACATATATTAGGTTCCATATGGGGTAAGCAAGTAAAGTAACAAATTACTTTTTATTAAGAAGTAACTTCCCCAACACTGACTGTTTGCGCATGATGCTTTTAGATGGCTATGTTAAGCACAGTGCAAATATTGTTATTAACAGCTTAATTAAGAGGGAGAAAAATATGGTGGTGTATCGGTAGATACTCAAGTTTGTGGTATCGGACGTGAAAAAGTGGTTTTGAGCCACCCTTACTTAAAACGAGAAAGGTTGAGCAATATAACAGTACACAGCCAGCAGACATGCATCCTCATCAGAAGAAATGTTTCGACTGTTCAAGGCTAACACAAATTTGAACAAGCTTTGCAAGGTCTGGCTTTTTTCAAGAGCTATAAGGTGTAAGTAAGTGTGTGTGTGTTTTAATAAGAAGCCATCCATTCACTTCCAGCAGGAAGACGTTTACACAGCTCCAACATTTAGTAAGGAAGCAGAAAAAAACGGATTAGCTCATAGCAACACAGACAGACAAACACACACACACACACACTATCAGCTACTGGCAAAAGAGTAAAAATGTGATACAAACTCTAACTGAGGCATTGTGTATATGGGTAGGATGAATCTGAGAACATAAAAACCATCTGATAGAATCGTTTTTCACAGATTCTTCATTTACCCAGCAAGCACATCACCCGTATGCTCTTCCCTGCCTGACAAAAGCCCAAAGCACATTTGCAGGAATTAATTAGTCTCTGAATTCTATTTGTATGTGAAATATTGTTTAAAGTCGAAGTCATGGCAACATGCTCCATACATGATGACTTGTGATGGTCATGTGAAGTTGTGAGTCATGGGAAGTTCAAATCTGGCCTGTATTGCATGCCAACCCCCAAGCTCGGTCTCTCTGTAGTAATTTTATGACACTTCTTCTTATTACACTGGTAAGATTAATAAGAAATATTTCCTGAAAAGACTGAACATGATTATTCTCAAAAAATGTTCATCTATAAAGTTTCTATACAGATTACGTAATTGTGTAGGTCCAGAAGTTCATCAAAACTCATTACCTTTTTTTTTTCCATTGGCTTTTGGATTATAGCAGAAAAATAAGCTCAATGGCCAACAAAAGTTTATGATTCTTGCATTTTTTTTTTGTTCATTAAAATAATCTTCACAAATGAACACTTTTTTTAAATAAAAACAAAACAAAAACTTTGAAGCCTAAATACAACCAGAAAAAGTGAAACGCTAAAACGTCACATGACTTAAATATCACCACCACTAATCTCAAAATATATATTTTAATCTATATTTAAAATGTACAAGTAGGATTTAGAATAGTTTGCAAAAGTGTGAGTATATAAACACAACAAGGCTGTAAAAGCATTTACAGTAAAGGCTGTTAAGTTTACCTTGTTGGCATGACAACATTTTATGTCTTTGACAATCTTTGTAGTCCCATTTACAAAACCCGCTAAAATGAGACCGACTTTGGAAAGTTCAAAAAATGCTAATTCCTCATTCTTGTACCACTCTATGTACATATTTCCAAGCAGCTCAATACACAATACACACCAAACCGTTGCCAAAGAACTAGCACTGATGAAAGCCTCATGTTGGCGCCTCACGGAAGTAAATCTGTGGTTGGTCACACCGAAAGGACTACAGCTGAATGTTACGTAGCTAGCATGCGCATTCTGAGCAGATATATTAGTCATTCAAAAAGGACAAGTGAAACTAAGACTGCAGGTATACAACCCATAAACAAAGGCTAAGAGGCACTTTCTCGTGCACTGACTCGTTCACATAACTGAACAGTCAATCAGAGTTCCCTCAATGACACATTGACGGCCCAACTTCAAAAAACCACAAAAAATCTGACAAGATCCGCTATCCGACTAGAGCAAACAGTGCAGAACACAATGCTATAAAATGTAAGCCAAATGCAACTGTGGTAAAGGAATAAAAAAAACTGGGGGTTAAAATTAAGTGACTTGAAGTTTTAAAACCCAACCGAACCAACCCAAACTCGCACCTTTTTTCATTCCCTGAGTAGACCCAGATTCTCAGAATTCAGAAGTGTGGAAAAAAAGTGTATGTGCATCTGAAAGACAAAACCTCCCAAAAACAAACTGACTTAAAACTAGCACAAAACCATTTGTTGGGTTCTGTTATCCGAAAGAAAAAGAGAACAAATTAAATCAACCTCTACTCGGCTTTCCCTGTTTCTGTCTTCCTGAATCACCTTGATGAAATGATCACTCCCAATAATCAAAAGAAAGTTCTTCAGGGACCCACTTAACCACAGGCTAGCACTGGTAATTAGCTCCAGCGCGCAGGAGGGGGAAGATCTGTGCCACCTGCAGGAGAACATGCACTCTGGAAAAGGAGGTCAAGAAACAAGGGGGATTTTAAAGACCATGTGTCAGCCTGACCCTTAAAACTTAGTCGTTTGATTAACACTGTGCCCCTTCTCTTCATTTATAAGGCATGCATCTGAGCTTAATAATGAGGCTGGATTGCTTAGATAATCATTTCCTTGTCAAACTCTGCAGTCCATTAATCTAAGAGTTTAGTATTTAAGTGGAATAATTGGCATTATGAGACTGCTTATCGGTGTATTGACTGACTGAATTGCTTTACTTATACTTCTGTTCATTGTTTTAGTGATGACTGTTATGTAAGCCTACTGTGCATTAATGTGAGTTGTTGGCTTGGTATTCTCCAAATAATAAAACATCCTTTTGAATTCTTATTAATGTCTAAACTGATTTAAGGGATATTTGTAAATCTTTTTAAATGGGCCCTATTGGGCTTTTACGTTTTCAACATTATTTGAATTTGAATTTATTGACAGGATAGCCCCTTGAGATGCAACATCTCATTTTCAAGGGGATCCTAAAAACATAAGTAATTTACAACACATTATTTATTTATTGTAATGTTGCTGTTTTGAGCATGAAAAAGGTAAAGTTACAAAGCACAAAGTCACTCCAAAGGAAGTTATTCTCTAAGAACCGCTTCTGAACACCCTGAAGTGCCTCGATTGTAGTTTTCTTGGTGGAACGCACGTCACAATATTCCTCATTTAACAAATTCCCACACAAAACATGCAAAAAGAGTTGAGTTGTGTTAGAAGTGTATTGAAACTCATGGTTATGCTAAGCACTGTTGCCAACTATTTTCTAAGAAAAGTAGCTAAGGCCTTCCCTAAACGTCGCCAAATGTCGCTAGATGACGGGGATACGCAGCTTGAGAGAGAGTGACAACAGAGAAAGCAAGACCTTGCACTCGCAGGACTGTACTGGCAACATTATTTTGGTGGTTATTGAGGTTTGTCCAAAAAGTCGCTAAAATTGTCGCTAGTCACTTTTTTGAAAAAAGGACACTAAAGGGGTCTGAAAAGTCGTTAAAAATAGCGACAAAGGTGCTAAGTTGGCAACACTGATGCTAAGAGGCATGACATTTCTAAAACACGCTCAAAGCGGTTGACCAATCACAACAGTGATCCAGCCGACCAATCAGAGCACATTGCAGTTTTTGAAAGGAGGGGCTTCATCAACTCAGAGCATTTCTGACAGCCTGAGAAGACCAGTGCTGCAAAATATATCAAAAAATAATTATAATAATGGTTTTTTGAACATTCAAATATGAAAACCTATTCTAGTAACCCACAAAATCAAGACTCTGAAAAGGGGCATAATAGATCCCTTTATTATCTAAGCTAAATTGAAACTGAACAACATGCAAAATAACACAAAAAACCGAAAGCAGTCCTCCTGTGTATACTAACAAAATTTTCATTCAATATTTCCTTGAAAGTTATTTCAGCATTATAAACTCATCCATCAACAACAGACTGAGAGAAAATGAAAGTGAGAGAGAGGGGGAAAAAAGAGCAATATAGTATTGGCACTAAACTACGTGCATGCTGCCAGCAACCACAGCTGCTAAATGGATGGATGGAAACAAATACACTTCAAATACAACACAGCATGCAATAAAACAAACATCTACATCAGCAGCCAAACTTTTAGCCTATTAAATCAGCTTTACATAATAGAATCACTGATGATTTTTAAAACACCCTGAGCAGATTACAAGAGCACAAAGTCTAAAAGTATTGAGGGCACAGGCGACTGCCCTGCCCTCGATAACACTTTAGTTCAGGGTCCAATTCTCTCTCTCTTTTTAGCATGCATATTATTAGGATGTTGGCGGTTTATTAGTAGTTAAAGCACATATTAATGCTTTATTCTGCATGACCATATTCTACCCATTACCTAAAGTTAACACCTTTACTTTGTAACTACTAATAGGCAGTAATGAGCTTATTGAGTTTGAGGCAAAAGTCGTAGTTATTAGTAAGTTAAGAATTTTACACTAAACTAAAGTGTGACCATAAACAATCATTCAAAAGTTTCGGGTCAGTAAGGATTTTTTTATATAAATTTTATTCAGAATGCATTCAATTGCTCAAGAGTGACTGATTTGAAATAGATTTGTTATTTCAATTGTTGTTGTAATAATGCACGTCTTTACAGTGATGTTCTTTTGAAAAAACCTGTATATTACAGTTTCCACAAAAATATTAAGCACCATTTTCAACAATGATACGAAGAAATGTTTCTTTATATTAGAATAATTTCTGAAGGATATTGTATCACAGTTGCTGAAAATTGAGCTTTGCCAACACAGGAATAAATTACATTTAAAAATATTTTCCTACAGAAAACAGTTATTTTAAATTGAAATAACAGGTCATAATAATATATAAATGAATTATATAAAAATGAACAAACAAAATATATATATATTTTTTAGATTAAACTTGACGCAATCAGAAAAAAAAATGACAAAGAAATTAAAAGAACTTCAGTTTGTTTTTACTTTTTACCATAACTTCACCACTATTATTGTTAAATGACTTGTGCTCGTCCTCATTAGTTGCTGTGGATAAGAGCATCTGCAAAGGGGCCATTACAAATGAACAGAAAGAAAAGGGGGAAGAAAGCACTGCTCTACTCCATAAATCAGATCAGTGCGCAGCCGGTGATTTGTGTTTACCCGTGTGTGTCCCCAACAAAAATGAACATCAATATCAGCAGCAGCGTTCCCCGTGCCATGAACCGAACATGACAAGCCACACAGGAAATTGCTTTCATTATTAATTCAGCATCTTGTAGAAAAACTGTCCTCTACCCTGCACATAAGGTGATCACTGGGGATGGAGCGAGTACATTAATCAACTCCTTAATGAATAAAACATGAGCCTTAATGCTTTAAACGATTCCAAAACGCCTTTTCATATCCTCCAATAGTGATCCGAGGACCAGGTTAATGACAAAGGAAATTATATCATAACCAGCTCTAATATTAAAGAAGTTAAGTAGCCTTAAAAATGACTTGTGACTTTCTCAACATAGAAATATTTAACAAATAATTAGATACACGTTCTGCAACAAATACACAAACATGCAAATGTAACAGAACAGTCACAAAGATCTTAAAATCTATCTCAGAATCAGGATTTAAATTCAAGTCATACCATGATTTATGGACAAGAATCATGTTTTCCAGCTATAATTGGGCTGTACATAGAGCAATATGCCATTTATTAAAGTCGTATGTTTTTGGGACTTCTGTACAGGTACCATGGTAATATCAAGTTTTTTAATATATTTACATTATAATTAGGACTGTGCAAAGATTAATTGTGCTTAATCACATCCAACATAAAAGTTTGTGTTTGCAAGTGTGTGTGCGTTTGTGTTATTTTGTATACATAAATACATATGCATACATGTATACATTTAAGAATAATTTGCACGTAAAAAATGCATATATTTTATATAGCATATATATATGCTATAATATATACATATACACACACATACAGTAAATATAGATACAGTAACACAGTAGTATATACATGTAATATATGTAATAACAAATATATGTATATATACACATACACACACACATATATACATACATACATAATCTTTATTATATATAACTATAAATTTCAAATGACACATTTTCTTAAATATATATATATATATATATATATATATATATGCATATGTGTATTTATGTATACAAAATAATTATACACACACACCACAAACTAATATATTATGTTAACACAAACTTTTATTTTGGATGCGATTAAGCACAATTCATTTTTGCAAAGCCCTAAACATAAGATAAGTACCATGCAAACCCTACAACATATGATATTATCCTTACAAAAAATATACTGTGGCATTATGGTACAGTAGTGGTAACAGATGGCTAAATTTCTATTGTATTTATTAAGTACTTCCAAGAATACCATGGTAGCAATCAAAAATTTTCCTGCAAACGTAAAACAAACGCAGCGTTCAGAATGAGGTCAAGAAAGTGAGGCATCATTTCCAACAGCGCTATAATTACCCTGCCGTCCTCGAATCGCACACACTCATCTCAGCAGCATCCAAAAGAAACAGCATTTGGGTTCATCTAATTCAATTACATCCATGTCAGGCAGAGGCTCCTGTAAGATTCTGGTTGTCGTGGTGACTGAGATGGTACTTAAACGTGATTAATTAGTTGTTTCTCCTCCAATTACCAGCCAGGAAGTCTCCTTGTCGACGAGCTGTCATGGAGGGAGATTGAGTGAGAGAAAAACACGCGCAGTCAAGTTGTTTTTTTCACCCCCGTTTCTCGTTTTCTCACTCTCCTCTTGTGTCAAAGAATGGATGAGACTGCCAGAACCACCACTGACACTGTCGGTTTTCAATCCATCACTCAAAACCACAAATCCAAATAAGATCAGCTCTCTACGACTACATACGCCCAAAACTTTCACAGTTTGACAATCTTTTTTTTAACTATTGTCTCAAAATAAGTTACTCAGCATAAACAGCTTGTTTATTGAACTGATGTTTACAAGTGATATCACAATCCCAATAGTAAATAAAGTATAAAACAGATACACATGCATTTTTAAATTTTTTTTGAAAAGTATATAATTTTTTTTTTAAATAGAAAAATCATCAGAAAATGGACTAAACTGCTCGATGCTTTTTGAAGTTGCATAGACTGTCAACTGAGCAACAGAAATCTCTCATATTTCACAGAAGATGAACAAAAGTTTGGACATGAGGGTGAGTAAATGACAGAATTGTATTTTTTGGGTGAACGAACCCTTTAATCACGTGTACATTGTCAGCATAGACAGATAAAAAGTTTTTAAAAAAGAACCATATGTTTACCCAGCATTGACATTATTGCCTATTTTGAGTTGTTTTCTAAGCATTTATCAGTGCTGAGTTATTACTCTCCAGATAGTAACTAGAGATGGATAGAGTGCTGCAGCTGTCATCTGCTGTAGGTGGAGTGCATGTTTGGCAGCAATGGCTACTGATTCTCAAGAGCTGCACTTATATTGACTTATAGATCTCCAAATCAAACCAGTACATCCATACAGAATTTACAAGAGCTTTCCAGAAACTCATTTTCCCCTGAAGATTGGAATAAAAAGCAGATAAAAACCAAGATGTATGAAGCACAGCGTAGCATTCAAGGTGGAGGTGTCTGATAATATCTCATTGATCAGTATCTGGCTTGTTTAGTTTTTCCATAACGGCACAATGAAGAGAATCACATGCAGCTTTTCCAACAAACAACATGTGCGCGAACACCCTCCCACCTAACTTCCTCTCAATTAAAGAGCTAAATGCCAAGTTATATACTTCTTCACCTCTATCAATAGCTTGTAAAACAAACAAAACAAATCATTTAGGCCTACAGTATATAGATAGAATGGAAGGCAAACAAAAGTTGCCACTAATGCAGAGGAAAATAAGTTTCATCACAAAATAATCGCATAATTTAATCCATTAAACAGTAGAGAAGAATCACTTACTAACCCTCTCTGTGCAAAATTATATTTAATTTAATATATTTAGAACCATCAGGTGATTTGATTCTGGAACAAGGCCTGCGTCTGGGCCTGGTGCCTTCAAGACAAAACAAAAACATGAAATGCCATTAAGCAGGTAAAATGTATTGAACACCTACTCTCTCCTCAAAATGGATGACAGCTCAAAAAAACAAAAAATAACTGAAAAACTCACAAAAGTGCTTAAATTATGAGCTTCAAAACTGTTGAAATTGGATGGGACCGAGCACTGCAACACACTTGTCAATCCCCAGTAGGGGACATGTCCACTCATGATGGGGGAGGAGAGTGAGCAAGAGGGAGATTTGAAAAAAGACTGTAGAAAGAGAGATGGCATTACAAAAGAGAAAAGCTCAGGGGAATATCACTGGAAAAAGAAGGTTATGATCAGGTACACGGTAAAAAAATATTTTCAAGATTTGTTATCATAACATTTTTTCTTTTGTCAAATCAACTTATAAATAATTTATTTAGTTGAGATAACTTATTATTTTGAGTTTCTGATGATTAAATTAATCTCCTTCATTGTATTAACTCACTTTTTCCAGTTCAATCAACTTAAAACTTTAAGGCAACCAGGTTATTTGCTTTTTTAAGTTAAACCAACAATATTTTTTTACAGTGTAAGAGCTTTAGGACCTATGTTAATAGTCCAGTGCTCAAGAGACCTTAAGCCTAGTTCACACTACATGATTTCAAAACATCGGGCTGAACTGTGCAGTTCACACTACATGACTTGCTCTCTGGAGTCAGGAGTGTTCAAGTTGTTGAGCCGTTCACACCAAACGACACATCATGATTGATCCGCAACTGGAGCTGACGCAATACAGGATTTGACAACAATTAATGTCCTCAACAGTAAAGTCTAGAATTAATAAAGAAAATGCATTATTCATTAATTCTCAGTTATGCACCCCCACTAATTCTTTTGTTTTAATTCTCTGTTTCAAACTAAATATGACAATTAAATCCTTGAACTGAATATCCTCTTACTTCACAATATAATATATCACAACAAACAGAACAGTAAGATTTAATGTACATTTCCAATAACATTTTGCTCACTGTTTGAGGGCGTTTGCGATTTCTGTCCACCTTTTCTCTTTCTGGATGCGGTTTTGGTACATCTCATGTCCAACATCATAAAGGCATTCATGCTCCTGCCACAGTTCGATTCAATTTTGATATAAATCTTGAGTCCATTGCTTTCTTGACATGTTGCTGATCTTTCTGCAAACTCCTATTGGACGTGTTTGTTCGAAAATCGCGCATTTCGCGTATTTACCCGGTGACCTCAACCCATACCATGCTCTGATTGGCTCTAGCTCATGACATCACTGAGATTGAGTCGCGCGACAGCTCTGGATATCTAGCATGCTAGATATTTTTCTGAGCTCGGCGACGTGTCTGCGAGCTGTCTTTGATGCGTTGTTGGCTCTTTCATACTAACAGATTGCCGAGCGTTAATCGTCCGCGATTTGCACGTGATAACAACCTGACTTGTCGGTGACTCAACGATTTGCAAATCGGGCTTAAATCGGGCTTAAAATCAAGTAGTGTGAACTAGGCTTTAGCGAGAAGGCCTGAAAAGAGACAGTGAGTTCGCGCAGTTCCTACTCCATACATGAGTAACACTGGTTTTGCGATGTTTCACAGAACCAAGAAGTGCTGTTGTTGTAATGTTAGCTACAGTAACAGGACCGTTTTTAGTGATTTGATGTGTTGCTGGCGATTAACAACCAACTCTTGCTTGTATATACTCTTGTGTGCTGTGTGTTCATTTTGAGTTCTTCCCTGTTCATTCGTTCTTCGTCTTCGCTTTATGGGAGGGATGCGTTTGTTTGGGTTTATTTCAAACATCGACCATGTTTCTCAGAAATCGCTTACTGCACCTTTAACCTCATGTTAGATCGGCGAATGAAAATGGTTTTGTGTTAACCAACTGCATTCTGCTGTTCCTTTAAATCCAGCACAGGGCTTTGTTGTTCCTCTAATCTCTGTGTTTGTGCACTTTCCGTGGTATGCTCCAGCTAAATGGATAGTAATATCCTGACTGAAGCTGGCCTTTACCTCCCAGAGCCTGCAATATTTATGACATGAGAGTTATCCACTGCCAGGGACGCAATAACTTCAAGAAAATACGACAGGTTGAGAGTGTGTGAGCTTATGTGTGGTAAGGGTCTCCGAAAGCTTTACTGCAGAAATTAGGGTCAGCTTTATAATAAGTTTGGACTCTGTAAACCTGTTTCAAGCTGAAGGTTAACGCAGGATAAATATGACACAGGAGTGCAATAATGGAGGAGGATGTAGTGGCTGCACTCATATCCCTCCAAACATCATGCCGTCTTTTCTGAACGCTCTCAAACTGGTGCTAGTCTCTGTCTCAATGGGTGTGCAATGACCCATTGAAATGAAACCAATGTAACAGACTGGCTATAAATGTTTTTAAAGCGAGAGAAAAATACCCCAATGCAACAAACCATTTGGTTCTCGTTGTGTATATAGAACCACGCAACCATGCTAAAAAGAACAATGCTACTAACCAGCATATGTTTTGGTTCCTGGTCCCTATACAGCTAGTTTGATGGGGTCTATTCGGTTGTTAAGTCTGACGTCACGCGTGACGTTTAGCCTCTTCCGGGTCCAAGCGCTCCGCTCGTCCATATCTAATTAACGTTACAACCCATAACGTTAGACTAAGCCCTTTTCTTAAAGGACTGGCTTCGCTTCAGCGCCAGTGGGTGTTAGGGATAAAGGAAAGAATTGTAACTTACCTTATCAACTGCAGCCATTTTCTCTTTTCTTTCTCGTCACAGGGAAAGCGGTAGAATGACAGTTGAATGTCACTTGTTTTTTTTTAACTCCGATCTATTTAAACAACATGGGACACAGCACTGCGGCATGTTAAAACTCGGGCAAAAGCGGTAAGCAGATAGAGAGGACCCAGCATTTGGACCCGGAAACAGTATTATCAGAGTGTGATTACGTCACGACTTAACAACCGAATAAATCTCCATTATATGTACTGTAAATTAAAGCTGCAGTAGGGAGTTTTGAGAAAACGTTGACTTAGTCTAAAAAATCTGAACAAGCACAACTTACAGGTCCCACCCCCTTGCACTCTGCTGCTCTACAGCCCTCCCTCCACAGCAGAGCCGGCCGTGAACACGCAGGCTAGTAAACAGGGCCACCGATGACGGCGGATAAAAAGTCATATGGCACATTCACTAATAGGGACTAAACTTCAACAATATGCTTTACATTGACTATGGCCTGCCCATACTTTGACTACAAACTTGGTCCTCAAATCCTTATGCATTTTCCAATATAGACCATTTCACAAGATGTAAACAACACTGGTCCAAAAGCACTTCCTGTTTCAGTTTTTTTAACACTACATAAAAGCTGGGATAAAATACAACCAACAGAACATTTAAAACTGAATCAAAAAGTTAAACAAACATCTGTAAGATGTTTTCTTTACATGTGAAATAAAGAAAACAGTTACAAACTGAAACAGGAAGTGCTTCTGGACCAGTGTTGTTTACATCTTGTGAAATGGTCTATATGTAACTTTATGTTGCACTCTTTCTATAAGTTATAAATAGCTAGTAAGATAACGTTAATATAACGGTAAGTAACGTTACAGTATGCAAGTAATTATTGTGATGATTTCGCAGATAATGTTTCATACTAAAAATGTATTTTTCATCCATTTTGTTTGGTTAGCTCTGTTGGTTGATGTTGTACAGAATAATGCTGTGACAGTTGGTCGGTGTGGTATTAGTCTCGCCCCTCCTCCACTGTGATTGGACAGCTGGGTAAGAAGTGACAGAGATGAGCGCTGCGTTTTATCCAAAGTTGAAAATTTTTCAACTCTCCGCGAACAGTAAAGAAACGCTGGGAGCTCGGCACTTTAGCGTGAAAAAAAAAAAACACTCAGCGCCTCGTTACGCTCATGGCGTTTAAAAAATGCGGCGCTCATATTGAAAACAAACGCCAGGCGCATGGAAAAACGCTTTGGTGTACACACGGCCATAGACAGGATTGTAAGCTTTGCACTTTATATCACAATTCTGTTGCAAGTTTACATTTCTCAATTCTTAATTTTCTTTCTCAGAATTGCAAATAATCTCACAATTCTGAAAAAGTTGCAAGTTAATATCTCACAATTCTGAGAAAAGCCAGAATTGTGATAAAAAGTTGTGAATATCTTTTCCATTTTTGCATTCCATGGTGGAAACCAGCTTCCATACTATTCTGTTCTAATGTCAAGAGACTTGAGGGAAATTACCACTACATAGAAAGCAATCACACTGAAACCCCATGTTTGTTTTTTTTCCTGAATGACCTACTCAACATATAGTCCCTGGAGCTGCACATTTCAGTCAAACTTCTCTTGAACCTTCTTAAGGTGTAAAATACAACCATGATTCCACTGGCAGTGATTCAGAAATTTAGAATGCAGAGTGCTGTGTAACCTATAGGCAATAAACCTCAGGGCTAATTCCTGTCATTACTGAGTATTGACAGCATGCTGCATCACAAACAGAAACCATGCCAGCTCTTGAGAGAGCAAGCGAGGCAAATGAATGAATAAGGATTTATAGCCACCATCATTCTGCTGCAACTATGTTTCCTGTTCTGTTCAGCGAGCGGAAAGGAAGGCTGGTAGTGGCTTCCTGTGTGTGGGGTGCTGGATTCCAGGAAATGATTAGGTGGGGGCTAAATAAGCCTGTTTCTGCCCTGGCAATGATCAACAAGGGCTAATAAAACCCTCCTCCCTTCTGTCTCTGTGTCTATCCCTCTTCCTTTACATTTTGCTCCCTCTCCAGCTTCCCAACAGTGAATATTTCCTGCACGTAAAGCACTGCCATTTTGAAAAGAACCGCATGACAGCCTTTTCACCAGCATATGTTGCATTAAGGATGTTGGTTCGCAGCATGGGTGCCTGGTGTCCCCATTAGGATTCTTAAATAGCTAAATTGTCAAGTTTTGATTAACCATGTCTGATCAACAGTCACCCCAACACATATGTTGACATTTACATCGCTAGGCTGGTGTTATTATTGTTATTTAGCGTAACAGTTTCAGATTTGTCGTTGATGCAAATCTACCGTTCCACCACATCTCTGGTTCAGTTGCTCTATTGGGTTGAGACCTGGTGACTGTACGCCATGAGTATACTGAGCTCATTGTTTGAGATGAGTTGAGCTTTATGACGTGGCACGTTATTCTGCTGGAAGTAGCCATTAGAAAATGAGTACACTGTGGTGATAAAGGGATGGACATGGTCAACAACAATTCCCAGGTAGGTTGTGCCATTTCAACAATGCTTATTTGGTACTAAGGGGCCCAAAGTGTGCCAATAAAATATCCCCCACATCATTACATAACCAGCAGCTTGAACCGTTGATACAAGACAGGATGGATCCATGTTTCCGTGTTGTTTACACCAAATTCTGACCATACCATATGAATTTTGCAGCAGAAATCAAGACTTAAAAGACCAGGCAACATTTTTCCAATCTTCAAGAGTCCAATTTTGGTGAAATCTGCTGTAGCCCAGCTGCTTTAAAGTTCGACATGTTGAGCATTCAGAGATGCTCTTCTGCATTCTTCGATTGTTATAAGTGGTTATTTGAGCCTTTCTATCAGATCGAACCAGTCTGGCATGAATGAACAAGGTTACTCTTGACATGAACAAGGCATTTTCACCCATATGGCAAAAAAACGTATCAAAGTGTGCATACAAATATTAAGCAGCACTACTGTTTTCAATACAGATAAGAGACGTTTCTTGAGCAGCAAGTCATCATATTAGACTGATTTCTGAAGGATCAAGTGACACTTCAGCTTTGAATCACAGGAATGAATTACTTATATACTTATATATTATAAAACATCACAACATAACTGTTTTACTATGTTATGCAGCCTTGGTATACACATACATATATTGTACATAAATTTCCCTCTGATTTAAGAGTTTGTGTTTGCTGTTTTTTTTTCTTATGTCTTATTCATCCCTTTTAAAGTGATCCCTGTTAGCATTCTTCAATCAAGGGCACAGCTGAAAGATTCATGAGCTGAGGTAAAAAAAAAAAAAATTATATATATATATATATATATATAGAGAGAGAGAGAGAGAGAGAGAGATCCTGTGACATGAGTATGGAGAAAGAAAGATTGCATTCAATATACTGTAACTAACATAAACTGACTTTGATACCTTTTGATACTAAATCAGTGCTTGAAACTTAGATGGTTCTAACAGTATTGTGGGTTGTGGTTATGTCTTGTCTTTAACAGTCTTTCTTTGGGAATCGAATTCACAACCTTGCTGATGTTAGAGCTACACTCACCTATATATTTATACGATGATGGACAGATGATCTGCAGTTACGTAATCATCACTTTATGAAAGAGCGCTTGGGTTGAACTGGGTTCCCTCAAAGATGACTGCAGCTGGAGAAATGAGATATAGATTCCGCTATCGCGTCTATTGTAAAAGAAGTCGACAGCGCATTAAATTTGCTGGCTCCGATGGTCGCTAAGAAAATGGGACGCAATGAAAACCCTGTGGTCGTTGTGGTTTCTCCTTTGGTTGCACTCATGGAAAATCAAGTAAAAGAAGCAACACTCATTTACAACTACTTCCAGTGTGCATGAGGTCGAGATCTGTTGACAAATATGCGTAGCTCAAAATATGTCACTTACTGCGTTGCGATTGGTTGTAGGTCTATCCAATTGAGTGCAGAGTTGTTGTTTTTTTCCTGGTTCGGTTAATGGGGTAATGAACAGGCTTTTTATTTTTGACTTGTGACGTTTGCTTGGTTTTTACATTCAAAAACCTCAAAATGAATAAGTAATAGGCTATTATCTACCCGAGTTTTGAGCCCAGCTCAATAACGCTCGGTTTTTATGGGCGTCTCGCGTTGAAGACATGGAAGTAAATGCCCACTGCTGTGAGTGGATAACAGTTTTGCATATTATAATGAGTTTCACTCTTGATCCGGTTTGTCAACACAAGGTAGGCATGTTATTTAGCTATATATGCGTGTAATGTGTGAATCGGTGGGCGGGGCTAAACCGGCTGTGTTGAAGTAGTAGTGATCTTTTTCTGTGGGGGTGGTGTTTTATCCTCTTTGACGTCACAGTTCCACACTTTGAAAAACTAGTCTTTTGCTGAGCCTGGTGTCAATAAAAGCTTTGGACTAACTAGGAAGTTTTCAGTTCTGAAACTTGCAGGATATTCTTATAATATTATGACCTCTTAGATGTCAAAAGCTCAAGGAAAATTTGATTTCTTAGTTCATCACCCCTTTAAAGACATGTCTCATTAATCAAAGCCCTATGGAGCAGCATTAGACCCACATTCTGACTAAATTATGAGTATGATGAGGTCAGGCTAACCATATCCTTGTAGATGCCTTAAAGTTGGTTGTCAAAAACAGTCCTGTGTCACTTTTGTTACTATTTTCCAAGTAACCACTGCAATTGGGTTCATTATATTATGTCAACCGCCAGCAACTTTTTTAAAGTCACGATCAAACGAAGTAGCGACAGATCTTTTGTTCCGTGTTGTACTTGTAACATACATACATGAGTAAAATGGATTATTGAAAAAGAAAAAATTACAGAGCTCAATGTGATCTTGCAATAGATTTTTAAGAAAAGTGCAGGGTTTAGACGGACTAAATGACTGAAGCCATACGCCACCAAAGAGAAGGATGACATTGTCAGGATGTCACCAAAAAATGGAGTTATTACTTTAAGAAAAAAAAAATATGAATGATAACAAAACAAAAAAACTAGAGGCCATCTGACTGACATGTAAAGCAACCTTTGTAACATATATCTTCAGTCAGTTCAGAGTTCTTGAGACTTTGAATGATAAAATTATGTGTGATTAATGAATGTATTATACATCAATACTCCCAGTTTCTGGAAATAATAATAACTAAGCAGCTTTGTCATAATTATATGAGGAACCAGAGTCAAAAAGGTTGAGGATCATTATCTTAAAATATATGCCAGATGAATCTGGCTGTCAAAATGTGTTGAAAACGCCTACCTGTATATCTATAATTTCCTGTCAACCTCAACTTGTCTTTTTTCAAGCGCTAATCTGTCTTTTTCTCTGTCTTTCTGTCTCTTGCTCCTCCCCAGGTACTATCTGCTTTATGATCTGTATAGATGACTGACAGATCAGACTTTATCTCCTCCTCCTCCTCATGTACTAACCAGAGCCCAGAGGGCAGACTACTAATGAAACAGTCAAGTTCAAATAAAAAGAAGAATGTCAAGGCATTGCTCGTCAGTAATTACTAAATGTCGTGTCTGTATGTGAGCACAAGAGCTTAAACAAGTCACAACCTGTTGCACTCATGTAATTAAAACCATGAGATTGAGAGCACTTGCTGTTTGAGCTTTACCGACACACATACAGCAATGGTACGACTAAACCACAAAAGGTTTAACACCGCGGTAAACACAAGATGAAACGTCCCTGCTGTCTGAAAACACGTTCGGACAACATGGAAATACTACAGCTCCAGCTGGGCTTTCATTTCTATGAAAACAATTATGAAAATGAACCAGGAACTTAAAAGGAAAAATGTTGCTCTTGAACTTCAAATGTAAATCTTTAGAATGAGTTTGTTTGCTTAGTCAAACACAGTGGGGTGTTGCTGTGGTGTTTCCCTCCCACGGCTTTATTCATTCTCACTATGATTCACACATTTCTGTACGAAATTATGCACTTTATTTCTATAAACCATGAGAAAAGCAAGTCATGAGTCATTAGTCTTACAAAAATACTGTGCTAGAATTACGCTTTCGCTTTATGACATTCAAAGACAAAGTATAAATGAGTACCGATTCATTACCATACATATACTGTGGCATTTACAAGGACTTCAAATACCTTGTGAATACATTGGCAAATTAATTTTAGTACAATGGTACTACAAATATTTCGGTTGCACTTTATTTTAGTCCTAGAATAAAATATATATATATATTTTTTTTAATTAAAAACGAAAATATTTTTATGGTATTTGGTGTTTTTATGGAACCATTGAACTTAATCCACAAAAAGCAACACTTATCGGTTCTATCTCCATTTCTCACACTTTTCTTTCTCATTTCTGTTCACAGCCCTTTGTGAGACTCAACAAACAAATCATTCTTCATTCAGAGTGGACTGGATCGGACGAGTCTGACCATCTCTGACTGAGGTCTGTGTTATATAATGATGACTGTCTAAAGTGCAGATCACACCTGGGCACTTATGTGACTCAAATGAATAAAACAAAAGAAATACATTTACACTTTTGTCCCTCTCTCCATAAAAAGAGAAGGATGTGAACAAGTGTCGTGACCCAATGGGCTATATGCACGCATAAGTTCCGCATTTGACGCAAGGATGCTCGTCCATTTCCGGTTGTGTAGATTAAAGAGGAGGAAAACCAGAGAAAACGGGATTATGGCAGAGTCTTCAATATTTACTGTCCTCCCGTCTTTGAAACGAAACGTACATACGTTTAGATGTAATTTTATATATAGTTATGTTTATTTAATATAATTTTAAAAAGAAGCATAAACACAACGAGGGGTGTCTGTTTTATCTGTTTTTGTGACTACCGTTTCTTTAGTATAACCATGGAGTATAAAATTCAATAGAAATTCTCGGTATTGCATTGGACTCTATGATCGGCGGAAGTTATCGAGCATCCTTAATCCTTCACCGGAAATAACGCCGTGCATAGAGCCCATTGATTTCATTCATTAAGCAAGTTCACCAAATGAGGTCAACAACTTTATTTAACACCATCAGGTTCACCAAAAAGAGCACTACACTACCATAATGGTGACAAAACAAAATAACAGTGTGCATCATAACACTGATAGTAATATAGAGATACTCAATTTACCCAGTATCATGCAGCTCACTTGTATGCAATAAATGGTGATAAATAATTGTGAAAAGTAAATATAGCACTTTACAATGTGATCCCAAAGGGCTGTGCTTGTCAAAGATTGCAGTTGTGACCACAAGAGAAACAGCAATCCTTTCGTAACAACTTAAATAGCATCAACTTTAACGGCAATTATTAAACTGATCTGCTTTTTCCCCCTCAAAGTAGAGACAAAGAAAACATCTCCAAGGAGAAAATCCTAGCGGATGAAAATACTGGAGATGATAAAAGAGACATTACTGCACCTCTCTCTCTCTCAAACACACATACACATACACATGCACACAAACACAAAGTCCCTGAATTCTCCAGCTCGCTCTCACACACGCTGCCATCTATACAAGTCCCTGTTGGGATTTTGAGACATGCACGGCTTCAAAAATCAATAAGCACATCTTGAATGAAAATATCAAACTTAAAACAAACAGAAAAAGTGCAGTGTCCTCTCTAGAGAGCTGACTGAACCATCTTATTACAAGACACACGAACAGACACCTTAATTCTCTCACTGCAACATAAAAGCAAATACATCCAAGTCAACAGAGAATTTAAATGTCAGGCCAAATATCAGACAACTGCGACACAATTGGGAAAAATTCAAATTTAAGGGGATGGATGGGGTTACATCTCTAAATCAACTCTCCCAAAAAGTGCTCCAGAACAACCGATCGACATTATTTACACAGACGACAGTACCAAAGCCAGTACGCTTGAGTCTGACAGTAAACAAATTCTCGCTTGCACACAAACTGACAGCAAAAGATGCCTTATCTGTGACAGCCCACCTGTACATGTTCACTCTTCCTCGTCCTCCTGCCTGCTCGCTTCCCTTCTAAAAGTGGGTGACTGGAATATTAGCATGAAATTGTTGGGTAGAAGCGACAGCTTCTTTTAAACCCCCCACTTACGGCTCTCGCTGAAAGAGCTCGTGACAACCAGCTCTTACGGAGTGAAAGAGAGAAAGACGGTAGTGTGGGGAAAAGAGAACTGGGAAAGGTTTGAAATGTTTCTCAAACACCAAAGCTTATTGTATGCACTTACAGAAAAAAAAAAGCTCATATCACTGAGCAAAGATGATGTGAACACCTCATACTAAGTTCTACCAATCAGTAAAGATGAAAGCTGTATGTTCTTCTGTAGTAAAATATATAGTGATAAGCCATAAAACACCTTGAGTACGGTGATATTACAATTGAGGGTTGCTGCTTGATATTGAAAAACCCACTGTAACATAACTCAAGACCCATATTGTTTCTGTAAAATAGTGCATATAATAATAAAAACAACACATAAGTTAAATTGAAATAAGTTTTGTTGTCATCTAAAACTAAAATTAATTAATTAATTGAAATAAAGCTAAAATAAAATAAATATTACATGAAAAACGTCAAACTTCAAATGTTTATTGGAAGCAAACTGCAATAAAGTATAAAATTTGCGAAAGCCTAAAAAAAGATATTACAGTAGCGCAGTAAATTACTAAAATTGTAACTAAAATTAAAAGGAAATTTAAAAACATAAAAATACAAGCCAATTATAAAATATAACAATAGCACAATAGTAATCATAAAAAAGAAAGAAAATTATACTTTAGATTAAAAAAAATACAAAATTGTATAACACTTAAAATATCAAATAAAAATTAAAATATTTAATTAAAAATTTTTTTTTTACAAAATTAAATAATTGAATATTCAAGAGGTTTAAAACCCATCTGAATTCTGACAATTAAAAATTGAATCGCCAAGCTACTTTCTACATTAAAATTCAATTTCCATATAGTCACATGTGCGCAGAAATCTTCTATTTCATTTTATTATCCAATCATATTTCAGTCTGCTGTATAATTTGATCCCAAGTACATTCCTCTGAACAAGCAGATGGACAAGACTAGAAAAGATAACTCTAGAGTTCATCACAGGGGCACAGGGAGGAGCAGGAGTGTAATCAGAACCAAAGCACCACTCTTGGCCACCGATATAACGGCACAGTGAAATTCAGTCAATGCCTTGAACTGCAAACAGCTCCATCTATCTGGCCTTGGAGATGAACTGAAACCACTGTGTTTCATTAGACCTGATCTGTAGAGGTTGCAGGGGTGGTTTACCTACAGGCCCAGGGCTCATAACTCCAGCCAGAAGAGAGGCTTCTGCTAAAATGTTTCGCGCATCTCTAGAGACTGATCGGGGTTTGCTCTCACAGCTTGTAAAGTTTTATTAGAATTTCGATATAAATCCACAGATGGTCTCACCGAATAGACCATGGAACATTTACTGTCTCCCAGTAAACACCTCTAACAATAAAGAACCTGTAATTTCGAAGTCAAATGAATCGATTCAACAAGAGAAAGTGAAACCTTTGAGGCATAAACTACTGCTGAATCTATAGGTCAATGAAAATAGGTCATTAAAATGGTTGCAGAGGGCAGTCTCTTTACTTTAGCCTAGGGACAAAGAGAGAGGCAGGAACCAGGTAGCAAGAGACAGAGACAGAAATAGAGACATGAAAAGGAATAAAACCGACAATTGAAAGAAAAGAAAAAACAGGAAGAATGATTGACAGCTGGCATCTGGCTGAAGGATGTTTCGCTGAAGCAGCTGGAGTCTCACTGAAGCTGAAATCAACAACTATTCTACAACCTTATAAATAAAGCTTCCTCAAATGGTTCTTTGCAGCAGCATATGAACATTAATTGTGGAAAATAGTATCACACTAAGGGTTATCATTAACTAAAAAATATTAACTGAAATAAAATGCTAGTTTCTAAGACAACTAATAACGCGATAACCCATGAACACAAGAAAAGCTATTCTAGGTTATTTAAGGACAAAGTGAAATGGAAGGAAGAAAGGAAGTGCATGATTCATCATTCCTTTACCATTCTAAATGGGAAATAATGTTCTTTGGAAAAAATGTTTTCGGATTGACAAGTCTTGTTTTTCAAGACTTTCAATGCATTTCAATGCAATAGAAATAAAAGACAATACAGGGATGCAATTGGTTGTGAATGTCATGTTTGCATCGACTTAAATCACCAGTTTTCTAAAGGACTAGAATCTTGGGACCTTGGAATCAAGCTGAAAACTTTTTTAAAAGCTCTGATTGGAACCTTTTATTTTAGTGCATAAAAAGTGTAAATCAGCGTTTCTGGACCAATGCTGGCATGTTTGTTGTTGTAAACTTTGTCCAGACAGTATCTATCCCCACCAAAATGTTAAAGGAAAAATCACTCAACTGTTTCCCCTTCACACCCTTAAAGGCAACCATCACAGCTTTAGCGTCATGCTAACTCCTTCACAATAGGCTTTAGAGGGACTGTGCAAATCGCAATGGCTTAGGAGTGCTCCTGAACAATGGCTTCTTGTGTGTGTCGTGAATTCCTACTGCTAGCAGATGGCCAAACTTCTCCCTTTTTATTCTGACAGAACTGTGGAGCTGTGTGTGGGTGCAATAAAGAGAGATGGTCTGTGGTGAACTTGTGTTGACGAACTAAACCCACCATTAGAGTTTCAGCCAAGAGGCTAAGATTCTCTACTCTAGATTATAAATGTTAAGACTGCACAAAGATCACAGTGTTAGCGGGTTCTATACAGCAGTTATCACAGCGGGCGCTCAGAACTAAATTAACAGTGAAAGGTTGAAAAACGGTCTACGAATGAATACCCAACTGACAAAATTAGCCAAGTCTGAGTCAGCAGATAGAAAACCCCCATAAAATACCGTTAAAGGTTTGAGGGATTTTTTTTATCTTTTAAGAATTCATATTTTTATTCATCAGGGATACATTACATTGAGCAAAAGCGAAATTTAAGTGAAATTCTATTCTAAATGAACTGTTCTTTTGAACGTTCTATTCCTAAAAAAAAAAAAAAGTCCATAAAAATATTAAACCGCACTGTTTTCAACACTGATAAGAAGAAATGTTTCTTTAGCAGCAAATTACAATGACTCCTGAAGGATCATGTGACTCTGAAGACTGGAGTAAGGGTGCTGAAAATTCAGCTTTGTCAGAGGAATATTTCAACTTAAAATATATCAAAATGGAAAAAAAATTAATTGTATTATTTTTTACATTATTACGTTTTTTTTACTGTATTGATCAAATAAATTAAGCCTCAGTGAGCATAAGAGACTTTTTAAAAAATTATTTATCTTAGAAACCTCAAACTTTTGAGTTGTAGCATATGCATGAATAGATTTAGTCATGATTCAAATGGTCAGAATATTTACATGAAAAGATACTTATTTTATACAAACAATATGATACAGATTTGGATGTAACTGAATTAAGTAAAGCAAAAACTCACACAGGCAGACGGATGGCAGGCAGGCATACATAAATAGATAAATATTTCTGCTTTATTTTTTTTTTTAAATAGAGCATTACAGCCATAGTTCCCATATGGCAGCAAGTATGCTATGAGGATCCTAGATGATTTCAATTATGAAAAAGACTGCCTTCTGCACATCGTATAACAGTAAATCATTTGGCGAGACTGTATTTTGCATGTCACACACACAGAGATATATGTGTGTGTCTGTGTGAGAGACAGAGAAAGACAGAGAGCTGGGCTGGATCTTTCAGTGCTCTGCTCAACAGATGTGAGGCTGTAGGCCAAACCCTCAGCTCTCAGAATCTCCAAGGACAGGACTCGCTCGAAAATATACCATTTCATCCTCTCTCTATATATTTCAGCTTTACAGGGCTGCTCTTGACGAGTGATACCGGACGACTCCTCGCCTGATAAATCTGATAACAAATGAATGATGTTCCTTCCAGAATTGAGGATTTACAGTTCTGGTCAAAACTCTCCACAGCTGCTATACTAAACCTGCAGCTTTGCTAGGCTTTTGAATGCTGTTTTAATACACTTAAGACCGTTTTATAAAGCTTAGCCAAGTGTGTGTGTGCATAGGCGTCGTGTTTACAGTGCTTCCCTTGAGGGGAGATTAAAATAGTGAGCGTTAACATGCTACTGCGCACATGTGCATTAAGTGTCTCTAAGCGTAAGGTAAATCAGCATTTACAAACAGCTTGCTCCGGGCCATTGCTTTCGCACATACCTTTGGGGAGACTGTTGTTGGTAATCCAACGACCCATGAAATGTGGAAAAAGAGAAACGCACACATCTACACTCACCTATAGGATTATTAGGAACACCATACTAATACTGTGTTTGACCCCCTTTCGCCTTCAGAACTGCCTTAATTCTACGTGGCATTGATTCAACACGGTGCTGAAAGCATTCTTTAGAAATGTTGGCCCATATTGATAGGATAGCATCTTGCAGTTGATGGAGATTTGTGGGATGCAAACTCAGGGCACGAAGCTCCAGTTCCACCACATCCCAAAGATGCTCTATTTGGGTTGAGATCTGGTGACTGTGGGGGCCATTTTAGTACAGTGAACTCATTGTCATGTTCAAGAAACCAATTTGAAATGATTTGAGCTTTGTGGCATGGTGCATTATCCTGCTGGAAGTAGCCATCAGAGGATGGACATGGTGGCTATAAAGGGATGGACATGGTCAGAAACAATGCTCAGGTAGGCCATTGCATTTAATTGATGGCCAATTGGCACTAGGGGGCCTAAAGTGTGCCAAGAAAACATCCCACACACCATTACACCACCACCAGCAGCCTGCACTGTAGTAACAAGGCATGATGGCTCCATGATCTCATTCTGTTTACGCCAAATTCTGACTCTACCATCTGAATGTCTCAATAGAAATCGAGACTCATCAGACCAGGCAACATTTTTCCAGTCTTCAACTGTCCAATTTTGGTGAGCTCTTGCAGATTGTAGCCTCTTTTTCCTATTTGTAGTGGAGATGAGTGGTACCTGGTGGGGTCTTTTACTATTGAAGCCCATCCGCCTCAAGGTTGTACGTATTGAGGCTTCACAAATGCTTTGCTGCATACCTCGGTTGTAACGAGTGGTTATTTCAGTCAAAGTTGCTCTTCGATCAGCTTGAAACAGTCGGCCATTCTCCTCTGACCTCTAGCATCAACAAGGCATTTTCGCCCACAGGACTGCCGCATACTGGATGTTTTTCCAGTTTCACACCATTCACCATTGTAAACCCTAGAAATGATTGGGCATGAAAATCCCAGTAACTAAGTAGATGTTGAAATACTCAGACCGGCCCGTCTGGCACCAACAACCATGCCACGCTCAAAATTGCTAAAATCAATCAATTCAGTTTGGAGTTCAGGAGATTGTCTTGACCAGGACCACACCCCTAAATGCATTGAAGCACCTGCCATGTGATTGGTTGATTAGAGAATTACATTAATGAGGAATTAAACAGGTGTTCCAAATAATCCTTTAGGTGAGTGTAGAGTCCAATTTTAACTACACAGACAGATGGAGATCAGATTAAATCAAAGAAATAATCAACTCATTAATTACCAAAACAACCATTAGTTGTAGCCCTAAATTATTCACATACGCAATTATGTTCATCATAAAATTTTGTCAGACTTTAGGGACGGCATGCAACAATGCTTCTAGGACTAATCCAAGAAAAGCGTTACAAAAATGCATTATTCAAGGATGCCGGCTGTCACCAGCTAGTGTTTTCTTTTAGTTCAGGGCAAGTTCTGTATGTGTGCATATGTGTGTTTGCCAAATACTTCTCTTCTTTGACTGTTATCGTGAAACCATTTTTATGATCTCTACCCGTTTCATGTAATAAATTGCTCATGGTTTAGAATCAAGCGCCTCATTCGCAGTTCATCTAACAACAGACCAGCAGAGAAGGAAATCAAAACCCACATCACACCACAACTACAGCTGCTAAAGCTTAGTCTTAAAAGCATGACAAACAGAGAGAGAGAGGGAGTAGAATACTCAAATGTCTGCAAAATCTAATCAAGATTAGAATTGAAAAAAATGTAGAGGATGCGATTGAATCTCTGAAGGTCACCCAGCACTGCTGGTTGCGATATTCCTACTCAACAGTATCGCGAGAGCATGAGTAGCTTCTCAGATTAACACGGCAAACGGTTTGTCGCTCATGATGCCACAAAGCACCAACTCTTACTTCATAAAGCATTCAAGTCTCTGAAAGCAGTACTCCACCATCATTTACTCGCTCACGTCGTTCCAAAACTGTATGATCAAAAAATAAATAAATAAAACGGTCCATAACATAAAAAGTAAATTATGTAGAATTTGAGTTTTTTTCCCTAAAAATATCTTCTTGTGTTTTTCTGTACAAAGTTAGTAATACGGATTTGGAACTACATGAGGCTGAACCCGTAAGACTTTCGTTCATCTTCGAAACACAAATGAGATCTTTTAAATGGAATCCCTGCAATGACAGTCCATGCCACTGCCACTTTGTCACTTCAAAAAGTTGCATGTAAAACTAATCCATATGAATATAGTGGTTTAGTCCAAATTTTCGAAGAGTCTCAATCGCTTTATATGATGAACAGATTGTGAGAGAGAGAGAGATGAATGTTAATGTGTCTCTGCCCTTGGCATCTGGAAGTTCAATTACACTGAAAGTCAAGCAACTGACAGCGAGCACACAGAAGCACTGATATTTAGAAAGAAAAACAACACTGTTCCAATAATAAAAGTCAAAGAGAAGGACAGACGAGGAGAGAGAAAAATAGAGACATATGACATTCAACCTGTCAAAACTGCTTCTGGATGTCAAGTCTGGCAACTACTTCAAACATAGGGCTGTCTTTGCAAAAAGCTCACACTTGCACTAGCAAAAACCATCACAAGGAGGATTGCAAAATGGATATTTAAAGAAACGCACACTCAGTCCATCACAGTCAGCATTAGGCCAGAGTCAGTATTATTCCAGCAGGAGAATATCTTATCGCCACACTTAACGGCTGACATAATAGAGACTCCTGTTATTACATGTCTTGAGGCCATTTCAGCTGTCAATCATCTCAAGTGATGATTATGAGTTCACATGTTCAGTTTTAAGTGTTTCCACAGTAGCCACTAACTGCTCTGTGCATAGATTAAAACAGGGCATCTTTGTGAAATGTTTAGACAATTACCAGTAGTTTCATGTAACAACTTTTGCAAAGGCTTGTGTTGTATTAAAAATTGATGCATTGCTTTAATTTGAATTTAATGGGCTTTATGCACGCATAAATTCCGCATTTGACGCAAGGATGCTCGTCCATTTCCGGTTGTGGAGATTAAAGCGGAGGAAAACCGGAGAAAACGGGATTATGGCAGAGTCTTCAAAATGTACTGTCCTCCAGTCTTTGAAACGAAACGTACATACGTTTAGATGTAATTTTATATATAGTTATATTTATTTAATATAATTTTAAAAAGAAGCATAAACACAACAAGGGGTGTCTGTTTTATCTGTTTTTGTGACTAACGTTTCATTAGTATAACCATGGAGTATAAAATTCAATATAAATTCTCGGTATTGCATTGGACTCTACGATCGGCGGAAGTTATCGAGCATCCTTACACCTTCACCGGAAATACCGCCGTGCATAGAGCCCATTGCTCTAAATTTTTTGTATATTAAGCAGTGATGTTAGTTTACAACATTACATTTTCAATAACCTAAAAGTAATAAAAGGTTGAATTTTGCAGTTTAATAGTGTATGTTACACCCCAAACACACACACAAAAAAGGTTTGATTTAATAATTCATTAACGTTTCTTCTTCAGATATTCAAAATTATATACTTTTGGAGTTAAACTACTAGTTTTAATACTAATTCTAATAAATACAAGATAATACATGAATGCATTAAACGGATCAAATATATTTCTATGTCAAATAAATACTGTTCTTTCTTCTTTCTTTTCATCAAAGAATCCTGAAAAAACAATAAGCACCGCCATTGTTTTACACATTGATAATAAGAAACTTGAGCACCAAATCCCCATTTTAGAGTGATTTCTGAAGGATCATGTGACACTGAAGACTGAAGATTTATGGCTGGTGAAAATTCACCTTTGCCACCAGAGGAATAAATTACATTCTAAAATATTTTAAAATAAATATTTCACAATATTATGGTTTTACTGTATATTTGATCAAATAAATACAGCCTAAGGAAAAAATAATAATATTACAGAAGTTAAATGCTTTTCTAATGTTGTCTTTAAAGGTCTGAACTTGCAACCCAAAGGTCAAAAGGTGATTAATGGAGTATAGTGACCCTGCAAGACCCTTAATGTTACTGCTCAAAGACTGAAATGTCCCTGTACAAGCGTTACAAGTTGCTCTGCATAAAGCATCTGCAAAATGACAAATCATTTCCATCCCCATTCTCTCAACAGTGTATACAATGAAGTCAAGCATAAAACAACAATAAATAGTGTACAGCCACAATATAAATGCGCTAATAGAGCGGCTACTAGCCTCAAGGACAGAAACACACAGCTTTGGTGTCTAGGAGAGTAGAGGAATGCTGGGTTCGGCAGAGGCCTGTTACTCTGTTTCTCTGGGGAAAAGAGAAAAAGTACTATGACCTCACAGTTGCCAAAACAACAATATATCAATATTCATTAGAGATTTCTGCAGAGGATGCAGCAACTTAAAAAACATGCAACTCACTGTTATCAAGCTGTGCATGTAATGCAAAAGACTATGGAGATATAAAGCATGAAAACCAACAGAACAAAAAGCCTCTGTAGCGTACAAGTCTAGAATGCCTTCTAGGCATTAAACAGATTTGAATCTACTGCTGCACTGACTTCCTTTCTGCCATTTTTCCTTTGCTCGCGAGGAGCTGTAAAACAACACTAAATGCTATTTAGAGATCCGTCCTTGTCATTTTCTCGGCAGTGCCCTGCAGAATCTCTTAGACATGCTTTGCTTTGGGGCATGTTGGTTTGTTTTCTTTCACGTCCTTTTTATCTTTGTCATTCACAAACATGCGTTACAAGGGTGAATACACAAACACGCAGTCATGCCAGTGTTCTTCTGAATACTGATGGGGTTCTGCTGAAGAGAAGAACTGACTAAAATTCAGTAAAGGAGGAGAGGCGTGCGTCCTGGGAAAGGTCATCCATCGCTTGACTGGGACCGCAGATGACCTAGTCTAGAGGGCTGCATCAGCAAGCACGACATGAGCGTGTCTATGTGTGTGTGTGTGTTCTGCCTCAGCTGCTGAGTACAACTTGATACAACTAAAAAGTACTTTCTCCTATCGGAGCTTATCATGCAGAGACTGTCTAGTCATGAGTTTCCTGTATAGAGATGACGTCTCTGCTTCCTACCACTGTAGAAAAATTAAGCCAAAAGATCGCAGATATGGTGATTGCCAATTGCGTCATCAAGCCACGATATCAAGGTCCTACCCATACTCCTGCAGATGTTAAAATCGGTTATTAGAGCATCAAAAAACTAACTTGTTAGAAATACAAACACTTGAACATACGAATTACCTAAAATGATTATTAAAATGAAAAAATTATTTGACGACGTGCAATTGGATTTTTAAAGTTTAGCTCGCAACTCATTCGATTACATATAGAGAGGGCGGGGCTTATGATCTATGCTGCAACGAGCCACCAGGGGGTGATCAAAATGCTTTGGCTTCACTTTCAGGATGTGCGGCACACTTGATTGGCTGATTTACCCAACGAGCGTAAATACTGGTGCAAGGGTTGTGCAATTATTCGAAATAAAGCCAGAATCGCGATATGGCTTAGTACGATTAATCAAATGAAAACATCATAACATCCCATTGCGATGAGTGAATGCCAAAAACGTATCAATCTTGACAAACAATACATTATGTAGTGTCATAGGGGCCGTTTACACCTGGCCACTTCATGCGTTTTCTGTGATCGGATAGCTATCCGATCGTGAAAAGACCAGGTGTAAATGCCCCCCGAAACGCATTCCAGGCGAAACTGGACAAGTGTAAATGCATCTGGTTCTTGAAACCACATATGTAAATGTTACTACTCCCAAAAATGCTAAAAAATAAACGTGTGAGAGCGTGGTACAGGCTATATGTCATGCTATTTTAGTCAGATATGACGACGCTACTGCGACACGCATCACCTCAGATGAGCAGCCAGCTGAACGCCTATCAAGCCAACGTGCCGCAATCTATCGCAAATCAAAGTGAAAGTAAGCCGCAGACGATTAACACTACCATCTTCATTAAAAGTAAAGAAACGAAATGATCTTCCCAGTTCTGTTGCCGCTCTCTCTTATCACCGTCTTTGCTGATTTTGAAATTAGCCGATGATCAATAAAATGCAGCTTATATCTGTTGCTTTCGTTGACGTGCACTTCATTAAACCCGCATATAGCGCGGGAATTGAAGATCGGATTTATATCCGTTTTGCAAAAACACATTTATGTGACCAGGTGTAAATGGAATCGTTTTGATAAATCAGATAGCTATCCGATCTGAGAAAACGCATGAAGTGGCCAGGTGTAAACAGCCCCATAGTCATTCCATCTCAGTCATGTCATTCTAAACAGGTATGACTGTGAAATTTTCAAGAAAACTGTTATAGTACTGGAATGATCTTTAATAAATCAGTGGATTCAATTCAGAAAACCAGTCTAATGATTTGTTTACAAAGACAGATCCATCTTCAGCAGCTACCTAGAGGATAAGATTAATATTTGTAAATTAATTATCAATAGGGATACACCGATACCATCTTTTTCAGAATTGATCCGATAGCCAAAATTCTGAGTATCGAACGATACCAGCGCAGTTTTTTTTAAGTAGAATTTCTTTACCATAAAACTTCAAATAATAGCAGAGTCCCAAGCAGACGCCTGTCTCTTTTACACACCTCGTGTGGCTGCAGGTTTTGGTAAATAAAGGTGTGCACGCACACTCTCACGTCTTCAAACACTAGCGCTGTCTTGCTCCCTCTCCCTCACACATATTAATCAAAATCAATTGACACGATAGTAAAAGGATTTGGATCGGCCTCGTCTGACCGATACGGAAAAAATGGCAGTATCGGATCACTAATTACCACATGACTTCAAAGATTTGGAATATATGTTCGTAATTATAAAATGTTCCTTGTTCTGTACCACACAGCACTTTGCCTTTTGAAATAAATCTGTGTCAAGTCTGGCATCTTGTCAGGTTTTCAGTTGCACTGGGTTTGTTTGTGTGCATGTGTATCTGTACGAGTATGTGGATAGCGGTGAGCACTGTGTTTTTAGCAGTCTGTTAACAAACTGATTATGTGTTTAACAAGATGTTTTAAAAGCCATCACATACATACTTGAAGTGCTGAGAGAGAGGGGGAAATAGACAGACAGCAACAGGAAGAGAAAATACAGCAGGTGACAGTGTAAAACTCTGCTGCGGTTGCTTTCTGATTATTGCAGAACTATTTGAGATTTCTATTTGGAAGCCCTTGAAGTGCATAGTGCTACCAAAGATTTTGAGATCATGTCTGTTTTAGTCAAGTCCTTGACATTTTATCAATTCAATTTAAAGAAAGGGGTTCTCAAACTCGGCCCTGGAGGGCCACTGTCCTGCAGAGTTTAGCTCCAACCCTGATCAAACACACCTACCTGTGAGTTTCTAGTGTTTGATCAGGGTTGGAGCTAAACTCTGCAGGACAGTGGCCCTCCAGGACCGAGTTTGAGAACCCCTGATTTAAAAGGAACTTAAAAATTATGTCATGACTCATGTCACATTTGGGATCGATAGGATTTTTGATGTTTTTTGAATCTTATGCACACCAAGGCTCATAAAGAAAATTGTGAAATTTGTATAATTAAAATAAAACGTTTTGTAATGTCTTGCCACATAAGTAGGGTTGGGTATCGAGAATCAAGTATCGATTGGAAACGAGACTAACTTTTTGTTTTTCCCGGAATCGTTCAAAAGTTAAAATTTCGATTCCTAGTTTCGATATTCACAGTCCGCCGAGCGGAAGAAGAAACCGCTGAACAACACCAACGAAGAAGCGTCTACCGGAAGTGTTGGCATAACCACGCGAGTCGAACATGAGTACCTTACGTCGGCGATCGAAAGTATGGCTTCGCTTTTCTAAAAATAACGAAATCAAAAAATTCACAAATTTTTTTTTCTTTTGTCACAAAATTTGTGACAAAAGGAGTATTTTTACAGAAGGAGTATTTCCTTCAGAAAGGATTATTATTCCTTCAGAAAGGCCGTTGGTTAGCAAGGTTAGCTAAACTTTTTTGACCCTGCCTCTTAAAAGAATCGGAATCGAGAATCGTTAGGAACCGGAATCGAAACAAGGAATCGGAATCAGAATCGTTCAAATTCAAACGATACCCAACCCTACACATAAGTAAATAATTTAAAGCAAAATATTAATTTGACATTCTATTACCTCAAGATGACTCGCAGTACCCGCTTGAGCGGTCTGTTGTCATGCAATAACAGACTACTAGATGGCACAATTGAAGAATTAGAATTGAATACTGTAGAGAGTTTTGTAAAAATATAAATGAATTATGCATGGTTCTGTCGTAATACATGGACAGGTTTGTAAAAAGACTGCCAGTGCCAGGTAAACGTAAAGCTGACAATTTATCTCTATCAAACCTCACGATGCCGAAACAACTAAAAAAGTAAACAAACGAGCAGCACGATGCAACAGAACCCATTATAATCAGTGAAGCTGTTTACACTTGATGCAATGACACACGACACAACAAATGCCAGAAAGTAAACTGATGTCCCGTTCTATTTCTGACGTACTCCAGTGGTCGTGCAAATTCTGACAAAGGAAAATTTGCAATGTTCACTTTGTCACATTCAGTAGACATGAGCCTCGAGATGGCAGTCACATCCAGTTGTCGACAAAATAAAAGAAAATGATGCATACCCAGTCCTTGGATTTACATGTACATTGGTGAGAAGAGAAGAGAGACCACAATGTGTTGCGTGCCTTAAAATATTAGCATCTACCAGTATGAAGCTGAACATGTTAAGACTCCACTAAGATTACAAACACAAAGAGAAGCCAGTTGAAGTTGAGAAGTAGTAGTACAGGATTAATTACAATGATTCAAAGAAATCCTCAAGGATTTTGCAAGTAAGGTCATGTTTGAGAGTGTCTTTATCTGGGTGCATGTAGATGGGAAAAAAATTGTGGCAGAAAAAGTTTGGGAACCACTGCTCCAACACCTTGGGAAACGTGATACACGTGAAATTCATTCCAGGTGTCTTAACCGAAAGAACTGTCTAGAGAATTCATCAGCCAAGTGAATAGACTTGTGAACTTTAAGAATGCCCACAATGTGGTCAGCACTCTGGATCACAAGCTAAAGAACAGTATTTCTGCTAGCAACACTGTAAAAAATTTCTAGCAAGATTTCGAGGGACCACCACATGGGCATTTTAAAGCTGCAGTCTGCAGTTTTTCCTCTTTTTCACCATCTCTGTTTGAAAACTGCAACTGCAGTTAATCGCAGAATTATTAACTTTACTTGAGTTGTAGTTCCGACACGGCACAGCGCAGATGAACAATGTTTGAGGAGAGTGTGCAGCTGTCAGTCACCGCGCCATTGTGGATACTGTCATTCAGAATCACAGATTATTCTTTTTGGAAGTATGACTAAAATAATAATTTTCACCGGAAACTGTCATCTAAACAAGTAAGACACATCCACTTTTGTTCTGGTTCTGACATTTAGGGCTGCAGCTATCAATTCTTTTTGTAATCGATTAATCTAGCACTTAATCGATCGATTAATCGAGTAATCGGATAATTTGTTTGTGTGTTTTTAAACAACCAAAACAAATAATGTATAATGAAAATAAGAAGCTGTTTGGCTTTTATAATTTCTTTAAAAAACTAGAGATATTTATTCCAACTCCAACATTTGGCTCCAAAAGCCAAGCCTATTTATTGCAATTTTTACCCATTTAGTGTTTATAGGTGCCAGTGCCAACAATTATATAACAATACAGTTAAATCAATTTACTGTAAAATAGCCCATAACAAGTAAAACTTTGACTATAAACTTAAATAGTACAGGCCATTTGGCCTTAGTTTTGTCTTCTTAATACAACATTACAAAAAAGGATTGCACCTTCTGCAAATTACCCACCTGAAAACAAAAATAAATCAATATAAAATATCAAGCCAAACATGTACAAAAAAAACGTCATAAACCGGAAAACCGGCTTAATTCTGAAAAAAATAAAAAATAAAAAAATAAAAAAATAAAAGTGATATCAATTTTGGGTCAAACTGCCCGGCACTACAATGTACTAAAATAGATTGCTGGACATAGATATGTTATAGTACAGAGGTGTACATTTATGTACATTTATGTTAATGACTCAATTTAGCTTATACTAGCCGAGACGACTCCTTTGTGTAGATGTGACGTAATGACACAAAGACATGCTCGAATCTCCCGCGGAAATCCACCAGTACCACTGGAATTAAGAACATTATTACAAGCTTGCCGCCTTGAATCGAGCTAAGGCAAGCAGATAGTTTTGAACACTGGCTGCTTATGAATTTTCTCAAATATGAATTGTATTGACAGGCATCCTCGTGCAATGAAAGCTCCAACCTGTTAACATGGGTAGGGTAAAAAAAAGGCACTGCAAACAGAGTAGGCCTATGTGTAACCCTTTATTTACACTACACACATCTGCGGCGCATTATGGCTCCGACAATGTTTTACTTTTATTCCTGAACAT
This sequence comes from Pimephales promelas, assembly GCF_016745375.1. The sequence continues at coordinate 5,168,199 of NW_024121876.1, read as the reverse complement.
GTTCTCGCTAACTAATCAAATACTTATACAAACTACTGATCTATCTGTAAAACACAATTAGAAAGATTCTATTGATTCAATAGAACACGTGAGCTCACTGGAATACCAATATGGCGGCTTCACTGTTTATGAAGTCATGAGCTAGATCAGTGGTGCCAACCAACCCATCTCCCCTACCCCATGGAAAGCAGACCAACAAATAAAATAGGTGTTGTGTGGTACAATATAAAGCTAGAGAGTCACAGTGATTTCTGAGACTAAACAGACATGCTTTGTGCTTTTTTAAAAGCTTCAGATCAAGAAATCACACAATTAGCAATTACTTTGACCAAAGCTTTGTTATATCTCTCTCTGGCTCTGTGAAGCGTTAAGGCAGTGGCATTGAGACAGAAACACTATTGTGCTTTCTGCACTAAACAATGGCTCTTATTTAGCCTGTGGGGTCTAAATGTGTGTTAGCTCATTTACTTTAAGTCTGCCAAAAATTCCTGATATGGATCCCATTACAAAACCAATAAACAGCCAGACAGTGTGCCAGTTCTGGAAGAGCACGCGGAGGCGTACAGAATAAACCTGCTCAAGGCACCCTGCTTGTCTCAAATGGGCTGCAGGAGCCCAGCATCTTTGAAAAGTGAAGTGAAAACCTCTTAAGACCAAACCGAGGTGGTCCTTCTGTATCCTCAAGGAAAAAGAAACTGCCAAATCAAAAAGCATTCACCATTTACAATAACAAAATAATCCAACAATTGAATCGTTCAACCTCCACTTCAATAAAAATGTGTTAAAGGGGTTACATAAAACATGTAAAAATAATAATAAAAAAAAAGAATAGAAAAACAGTTTAGGATGCATTAATCAAAACGACAGTATCCTGACAACCAAGTCTGCATAATAGATGTCTGGAGGATCATGAGACACTGGAGTAATTGTTTTAAATTGTGATAAAATGTCCCAATATTCCAAAAGAAATTCAGCCTTGGTGAGCATAAAGAGCTAAAGCATTAAATTATTAAAATGAATGCCTACAGTGCCTTTAATAAAAAAAAAAACTAACAAACTATATATTGTCCAAAAATAGTTTTCCTTGATCGTTTGAAATGAAAGGCTATGAAAATATATTTTACCTTTCAAAAACACTATTGGAGACAAAACTGCAAAAAGAGCTTTCTAGATGGTTGTTATGACAATGTTGTTTCACATTTCACATGCAAAACCTTTATAATTATATATATATAATATATAATTAATAAGCTTAAAAAATTACAGTAGCAAAAAAAGGGCCATTTAATGTGATAAAGGGAACTTTAACACCAACTTTAACTATGTTGGTGTTTCACAAACTGGAGTACTCGTACTCCTGGGGGCAAGTGAGGAGACACAAATGGTAGGTGAACAAAATGCAGTCTTGCCGTTCATGTAATTCTACCCCACTTTAAAATAACATTAAAAGGGATGATGTATTTCTAACCAACAAAATCTTGCTTCTAGTGTAAAAACAGGAAAATGGTAGCATCTTAAAAGGTCAAATACCTGATATCCGGTTAAATACCTGATATCCAATCAAATTACCAAATTATCTTTTGTGGTCAAAACTATGCGGTCTTAGCAAATCGCACTACATTACTGCTGCTCAACAATGCACAAAGTCAGGTTGCATTGCACTAGCATGAATAACAAATATAGACACAGACTGTGCATAGAGATCGATTTAAGACAAACAAAAAATACCCCGTGTGTAAATGCATCTATGCAGCTTGTGCTACAGCAGTGCAAAGATGGCTTTTGTTGATACTGATTTCATTTGGTTAATTTTGTATTTAGTTTATTGCTTTGTTTATTATATTAAAAAATAAATTACATTTTAAGAATGACATCAAACATGACAAATACAGGGTTAGAAAACTTTGCCTTTATAAAAGGTAAAAAAATAATAATAATAAACGCACCTGAAAATCCCTTTAAAGCGCCAAATATTGTCCCTTAATTGAAAAAAATTGACTGCAGTCTAAGTGGAAGAGAGGGGGTAAGCAGAAGGATGTTAATCGTTAAATACCCCAGGGTACACCACTCTAAAAGTTTAGTTTGGGAACAATGAACTACAATTCAAAGCACTGAGAAACATAGGCTTAGCTTTCTCACTAGGTATTACAGACCTCGCTCAGGGAGAGGACACAAAACGGTCATATAATGCAAGAAACATTGATGCAAAAAGTATCAGACGATAACCCAATGCAAAGCAGAATTCATGATATTGCATTCATGCAATCCATCACTGCAGTCACCTGATGCCTCGTCACTAGGGTCAAATCTGACAAAAGACAATTTTCCCAGTAACAACACAGTGGACTCGAAACTGACGGCAGTCAAACACAACTGTGTCCCTCCCTGCAGACTAGGGTGTTTTTCTTTGATTTCCAGTGCAGTGTCACTCATGTGCTGTGGCAGCAGAGTGTGTGTGTGTGTGTGTAGCAGTGTGCTATTTCCAGCCTCAATGCAGCCAGACAGTGAGGGCCTCTCTGTTGCTCAGTCGAAAACCTACAACATCAACATAACAGCTGCTCCCCAACTAAAACCATTACACCACAAGAAAAACATGCTGTATTTATTGCATCTAATGGCATTTATTGGGAAAAAACACAATGCTGTAGACACCCTACATAGTATTTCCAAGACAACAATTCAAACTAGCTAATACAAAAACTAAAGCCATACATTAGAACAACAGTTCTCAACTGGTTTTGCTTCAGTAGCGACACGACAAACAACCAAAATTGTTCTTCATACAACAACAATGATCAAAATGTCCTTAAACATTGAAATTAACCATGAACTCTATTAGCCCACCAATATGCAGAATTATTAACATGACAGACTGGTATGCTTAAACAACAGCGGAAGTGTGATTAATAGATTGCATGTTCACGCTTTCAGCAGCCGATAATACACCACCACACACACATCACATTGTGGTCAAACCATGTTTATCCTCTTTGTAAGTGAACACAAATTTAGAAAACTGAGTCAAACAATGAGGGGTATCACATGGTTTGTTTCCATGTGTCTAAATAGGCTGGTTCTACAAAGTGAAAGGCAATTTGTGCCAAAACATAAGACTGAGCAGTGTCTACCCTTAGAGATTTTTCTAAATCGTTTATAACGTGGCATGTTTATTCACGTAGCAAAGTACTATTTAAAGTTATTGATACTTTGGAGTGATAAAGAAACGTAGTGGGATGTTTTAATACATGGTGCTAAAAAGAGTTTTTATACTGAGAATAAGATTCTGTCATTTTGTCACAGTATCTAGAATAATTCAAGTCTTCACAGAAGTACTGGGATAAGTTTATAGTTCTTATTTAGGGGAACTCAATGTTAAAAAAAAACCTCAGAAAGTGAAAATTTCATGTCATGGGACCTTTAAATTAGTCTATTCAGAATTGTAGGAGACTCAGGATCTCTATTTTAAATACATAAAAATGTGATTCTCAATTTATTCAGAATCATGCAGCTCTTTAGTTTGATTGGATGCATGTCCTTAGATGTTTTTTTGTTTTTTGTTTTCTTTGAATCGACAGCATTCTTTGGTGCTAACAACAGAACTGTAATAGAACACTGTTCCAAAATGCAGATGTTCATTTCACACCTGCAAATTTTTTGGCAACTGTTCTATAACAGTATTTCCAAGGCATTAACCCCCCCATCCAGAACTCGCCTACAGACAATAACGCCATGTCTACAATAGAATCGACTGGCATTGAGTCGTGCTGTGACAGCTTAAGGTTGTCTACTCTGGAAGTGTTGATGCTGCATGTCAATGTTCACTAACCACAGATCATCTGTACGCTCGAGGCTACACTTCAGCAGCAGTAAAATGGAAGAATAGCTAGGACTTAGAGTTATATTCCATGGAAATCGACAGCTAGAAAAATGCACCACAAACTGTGAAAAAAAACACACTTATTTATTATTAGAAAAACATCACTTTCAAAAGTTCATGGTGCCTTTATATACCATTAAAAAGTTTGGACTCAGTAAGATTTTGAAAGAAATGAATCATTTTATTCAGCAAGAATGCATAAATTGATCAAAATAGTAAGACATTTATAATATTTAAAAAAGATTTCTACTTCAAATAAACTATGTTCTTTTCAACTTACTATTCAAAGAATTCAGAAAATCAAGTTTTTTTTACATAACTATTAAGCAGCACAACCAGCTTACATCACATGAATATGTTATTTGTAATAAATAAGATAAGTCATTTTAAATTGTAATGCAATTTCACAATATAACTTTTTTTTTTACTATTTTTGATCAAAAAAAATGCAGCCTTGGTGAGCATGAGACATTTCAAAAACACACACTACACAAAAAGTTAATATATTTAACATAAAATGTATAATACAGGCAACACTATATTTTGATGGTCTACTTTAGACATTCATGTAACTTTGCATGTCAACTAACTCTCATTAGAATATTAGTAGACTATCTGCTTAATATCAACTAACTCTTTATTGTTATCCTCCCCCAACAGACATATACTATAAGTAACTTTCCAACTACGTCAACTTATTCTACTTACCTGAACCCTAACCTAACAGTCTAATACTCGAATAGGCCTATATGTTAGTTGAAATGTAGTTGTAAAGTTACTTATAGGTAGTAGAATGTCTAAAGTGGACCATCGAAATAAAATGCAACCATAATAAATAAAAAATAAAGAAATAAAATGATGTGGTCATGTTTGATCACTGTCAATTTTCTTGAAAGCTGTGGTACTGTTATTATTATTACTTATTTCTAATCCTGTACACGCATACCAAGTGCATCTAATCAGAATCTAAGTCTCCCACTTAACCATTTAAAAGTCATGGAATCAAGAGGGAAGAGTATGGTGGAGAGCTCCAATGAAAGCAGCTTTTGGCTCAATGGCTGTTTTTGGCTCATGCTGGAGGAAATATGATTATGCAGAAGGGGAACGGTTTCATCAGCACCTGGAGCGGTGCGTGAGAGGGGAGGTTAGGGACGAAAATATGGAGGGGGGATTTATGAAGTGAACACATACTTTAGCCCTAGCAGGAAGTCATTAAGCTGAAGCTAGAATACAGAGAGAAGAGCTGGCATCTGCGACGCTACTGCACAGACTGTACATTTAAACTACTGTTGCATGTGTTTTTTTTTTTAAACTTGACATTTGTGATTAAACGAGTTGCTGATTACGTCATTAATGAACAAATAAAAGCTCAGGTGTACTTCTTTTTCCAATTTTTTCTCCATCTTGCCCGTAGTTGAGTATGTAATGGTATGGTATACCATGGTGGTATGAAGCATTCAGTGTGCGTGCAATCTAGTGAATTTTGTTTTCAAATGCTCAAGTCACTTGCACATCTGCAGACTCTCCTTATGACGAAAATTAAGTCAGACGCACGGTATGCGTACGGTCAAAGAATGCTTTGGACTTAAGCCTGAACCTCGAGCTGAGACTCGAACGCGGGTTGCTTATACTGTTGCGCCCTTTATAGGCCATGATCAGCGACTAGTCAGTGTCAAACTTCAAGTCGACTGGTCTGTGCAGTGCAACCCCTACTAATTTCCGACACGCACTATAACCGGCAAACACAACAGACTGGGCCATTCGACCAATCGGAGCAGGCTTTCAGAAAGGCGGGGTTTAGAGAGACCGAATACTTTATCGAACCGTTTCAGGCACTGTGATGACGTAATGTATATTATGAGGAAATGTTTGTATTTTTGACCTTGGATGCATTTAAATCTATTGTAGGAGACCTCCAAAATAAAAAAAAGAAGCTTTAAAAAAGCATAATAGGCTCTAATAATCGACATTTAGCCAAACAATCAAGATGACCCTTCTTGAATTAGCAGCTCAAGTGGCAGTGGTGAAAGGGCAGTGCGGTCGCTCAACTTCCGTTTAATTATGCAGATGCTGACTAACACTAACACATGTTATTCTGAACAGACAAAGAAAGGGCATCATCCCATGCAAATGAGCTTTATACATAAATTAACCAGCTTGTCCAGTCAGATTTGGAGCATATCTGTTTAATAAATCATCATATCCAGAGAATAACGTTTTGCAATGGGTCTGATGACCTTTCCTGCAGAGGCTCGACCAATCAAGATCCAGGTTAAATCAAAAGGTTATGCAGGCATAAGAGCCTTTCATTTCACAGCAATCAACAAACCGCAAATGTACTAAAACATACTAAATACAAAAGGAAGGGAAATCGAGAAGTAATGTGTGAGTGGGGAAGACAAGCCTCTGAGAACCTCTCCCATCTCCATATCTGATTTCAATGTGGGAATAGCACTCTCAGCAATTATTGTTAGTATCAGTCAGACCATAAAGGCTTTTCCCCATGGAGCCGAAGCAGCTATCTCACGTTCAGAGCAGGAGCATGTCGACAATTGTTACGCTAATTGCTTTCACAGCAAGCGTCATTTATAAAGAAAACATGCTCTAAGACACACACACACACACAGAGAGACTCAACGTATGAGAGTACACACACTCTCTCATTACAATTGTGCCTACTAAGAAGCAATAACTTGCATGTATCGACTAGGGTAAGACAATATCAAATTGCCAATATATTAATAACCATGATGATTTTGCTGGCAATATTAAATAAAGCAAGACTGTGAATATGACAATGGTTTTAATATGCTTTTTATTTTATCATTTATTTTCAGTCTTTCCATCATTCAGTTTCAATGTATGGATTTAAAACAATTTGTTTGTAATGAAAACAGTTACACTATTTTAAGATGACGTGGTTGCATTGCACTTATACTGAGTATTAATATTAATTAACTACATGTACTCACCATAGAATTATGTTTAGGGTTTGGTTAAGGGTTAGTTACTTGCAATTGGCTTTACGCACAGCTGCACTACCTCCTGAACTTCAGACAGCTCCTTTGTTTCCTGTCTGCCATTATTGAACAAACTGATTAATCCAAGCGTGTCTGATTATTGTTGTTGTGACTACTGAGGTCAGTCACACCTAGATTAATCAGTTTGTCCAATAATGGCAGACAGGAAACAAAGGAGCTGGCTGAAGTTCAGGAAGTAGTGCAGCTGTGCAAAGCCAAAAGCATAATTTACTGTGATTACTATAGTAAGCGCATGTAGTGACGCATAAGAACGTCACCTTAAAATAAAGTGTTACTCTGAAAACTGTTCCCTATAAGTAGGTACATATCGGTGCGGGTGCTCTTTACTTTTTCTTGTTAAACGTTTACCGACATGGATTGTTTTATGGCCAATGCCAATATCTTAGAGATCGGGGTGGCCGATGGACGATATAAAGTCAATATATGATATCACCATTTCATTTACAGTAAATAACACATGGTGCATATGGTTATCTAATAAATTAGTCATATATAATTTGAACGATGAAAAACTTCATGTAAAAATAAACCTTATAGTAATATCTAAATATTTTAGATAGCAACACCAACAATTATTGGGTAAATAGGAAAAAATATACATTTTTTTATTTATTTATTTTAATTTTAAAATGCCAAATATCGGCCTTCGACATATTGGTTGACTACTATTGTTGTATTGGTATAGAAAAAGGTAAATGCAATCAATCCATGATAGCCAATACTTGGTCTGAAAAAATATATATATACTGTAATAATAATAAAATCTCCCATTTAAGCAATTCAGAGAAAAAGAAACATATTTTTTGGCCATATGTGCCATCCAAATTACTAATTTTATGCACAAATACTACATCTTTCATACTTAATGTCAACAGATTGAAATACTACATATTTTGTGGCAACGTAAAAAAGCCAATGAAATAAAGCAGCTTAAGTCATCCCTTTAGTCCTTTTTTGAAATATCTAGTCGACAAATCTAGCAGTATGATGATTTGAAACTTGTTTGGAGAAATGATTCATCAACGCCCAGAAACAGACAGAAAACCACAACCACAACTCATAACCAAAAGCCCCGAAAACAAAAGTCAGAACAGGCTCCAACAAGTCAGAAACAAGTTTATAGCCAACACTTCCATGGTGGAAGTCAAAGGGAACTAACTACCCGAGTCAAAAAGAAAAAAAACACTCGAATACTTATAAAGTGCAAGTATTTAACAGTAATAGTTTTCACTGAATGAGAAACCTGGGCTATGAGGTCTGCCTGTTTAAAAAGAAAACACCGTATTACTTAATGAGCCACTTATGACTCCTCAATTTCTTTCCCATTATTTTTACAGCAATTTTCAGAGAAGCACTAACGCTAGTCTGTCGTTTCTGTCTTCCCTGAACAGCTTTCTCAGCCAGCGGGTGCTTCATGGAGAAAAAAAAGAAAAACCCTAAATTGCTGGAAAATAGTACAAGTGGAAAATAAGCTGAATCAAACTCGGCCTTGAAAATGTTTATTGCTTACAGTCTTTTACAGAACATTGTGTTGTCTAACATGAAAGTCAAATAAATACTACTGATACATGACCTCAATTCAATCTTTTAAAGAGCATCTTAGGTCATAGTTGTTTCATTAGCATACCCTTTTCTCCACCTCTTCATCTTAAGAAGACTTAGCAATAGCTTATAGGCTCCTTTAGAGCAGCTAATGTGCAAGTGTGGACACCAGCTGGTGGAGCGGCTTTCTTTTATATATCAATTTTAAGATAAGGCAATACAAAAACATCATGCTATCTAACAACATAATACAAATTCATCGTCGTTCTCATTACCTAAAATCACCATGAAGATGTCACCTTCCAGAGTAATACTTTATTAAAGATCCCTGAGCTTCAAATATGACATCATCGGCAGCGCCTTCAATAAACTATTTTTTCATCTTTTCATCCTAAAGCGTGGTCAAAAAACAACGGGTAAACCGACTAGTTACATGCAGAGATCCAATAAGCAGAAATGCAAATGAAACAATGTTCACAGCTAAATTATGCAAGTAAAATCCCAAGTTGTAACATTAAACCCAGAGAAATAGGCCTATATAATATAACTACAGGAAGGATCCTGTATCCAGCCTCTTGGTTCTCATGTGGGGGAAATAACTGGCGCTTTCTTATCAATCAAGTACTTCATTACACCGAAGGACTTAAAGAGCTGGGAGGCATTAAGTAATTTTGCTAAAACATCGCAAAGCTTCTACCACACATCATATTATCCCACAGCTGACATTTAAATCAGCCCTGAAAATTCATACACATGCAGGTAAGCTGATTCAGAAACAAATCATTAAGTAGTAAACAAATGCATCTGATGGATTCGTTTTTTCTTTGCCAGATGGAGAGCTCTAGCCACTTAACCGTTCATCAGACATTCAAAATATAAGGGAAAGTTTCAAAGAAAGATGTGTTTATGTTGCCTGAATGACATTGCATGTGGGTGGATTCTGATCCGCAAACGGATCAAGTCAACTAGAACATCTTAATACTTACACAAAGTGATGTGCTGTTCATCCTACAAACAACACATATGAACCAAACTGTACATGTTTATGAAAATGTAAGCAATGCCAATAGTAATCATGGTAGGGAATGCCTATTTATCAGGGTCATATGCCTGAACTGTCAACACCGTAGAGAAATTACCACTCAATTAGCATGTTAATGTTTAAATTAACACAAACCGGCTTTTTTGTTTAACCGCAACACTTTTAATAAATCACTTGATCCCGAGAGGTATGATAACTGTTTTCATAGTCGATGTAGAAGTATATCTATGTTTGTTTATGTGACTGAGGCTGAGCCCTGTTTTACAGTTCACTGGTCATGTTAGGTCACTGTCATTTGTCATGAATGTACTCAAACTTGCTAGCCAATAAAGTCAGCTATTCAACTCTCTCTAACTCAAGGCTGTTTACACAATGTGTGTTCCCTTGCCCGTATTATCTTCTCTATCAGTACAAAAAGATCAAACACACCACTTGATGATCAATGATCATGTCTGGGAACACACACTCACATACAAACACACTAAATAAATACAGCCCACATTGAGTGTATGATGATTTGTTTACAGTACTTCATTTGAGGAAACCTTGAGACATAATTATGCTTTTTATTCTACATATCAATGATGTGGTCAGGGTCTACTGGGCTTTCAAACAAATCTACTATAATGGAATTTAAATGAAAACAAGTTGAATACACCTTTGATTAACTTGTTTACAATTTCTGAATGAAAAATATAACTTGTCTAGACCGTGGAACTGTCTGAACACTGTAAAGTCACATTAAAAGACTGTTGGCATAATCAGAATAAATAAAATAGTCCCTGTATCAAGGTCATTAAGTTAAAGGACCACATGTTTTGCACAGGCCAAATAAGACATTTTGGTATGAGCACATCGAGTCGTGAATAGGTAGCTCTCCTCAGGTGAAAATTATTTTATAACTTGGAATAACAACAAAAACTGGAACTGTCACCTCGAACAACAGTATATGTCAAAGCAACAGTACAGTAATGACAGGAACTGCATGTCAACAAGTGTCATTTATAGAGACATTTACAGCTCCTCTAGCCTACATAAAAAAGCCCCCAAAACCATAAAAGCCACAACTTCCCGATATGTCATGAATCATTTCAGCAGCCTGACAAACTCAAGTCGATATTGTTTCTCTTGTCATTCAAACAGAAGCTTCAAAATGATTCACTCAGTGTATCCAAACACTCCTGACACACTTCTGCAAGAGTGACAGACAGCGAGCAAAATCAAAAGCCGTGACCTCTATTACGTCACTATCACTGTGTTCTGTCATCATAAACGCTCACTGGAAAACGGAACTTCTGGAATGCGACACTGTGACAACAACACCAAACACCTGTTTAGCACCCTCAGAAGCTGTTATGTCATCACAGCCGTTGACAATCGTATAATGAACACACACAAAAACTTGAACCGTCGCAGCGGCCATAGACGGTCAGACGTGTTCAGAATATTAAACAAGTTCTTACCTCGAGACGGTCCAAACTGACGAAACTGGCAATAGCAAATCCATCAATAATATCCTCCTCCTGAGAACTAGACTCGCGTCTCTTCCTCCGGGGGGGTCGCGGGGTTCTGCTCGAGGATGTCGAGCGTGGCGGAGCGTTTTTACCGGGACTTCGCTCCCGTTCGGAACCAGACGAAGGGCTTCGATTGCGGGTTTCCCCGGCGCGTGGCTCCCGTTTCCGTCCCCTCTCGCGCTGCGAACGGGATCTGCGACTCTGCTTCACTTTCCCTTCCATTTTAAAAACGGTGCGATGTCCTCCCCCCTCCCCCCCGTGAAAAAGAAAAAAAGACAAAAATGACACTTGATCACGTAAAAACCAGTCGATTCCACACAATCAATACAACACATCCATGTAGAGTACAGAAGCCTGTAAACAAGCTACAGTATGACCTTGGATGTTACGCTCCGTAATGTGATAAACAAACAAACGTGATCCATGCAGGTTAAGGCGTGTAGCCTAATCCAAACCACAGCGTCACAGTATCGAAACGCCTCGCTTCATTTAAACAGGTGCAAAATGGCTGTTTAATTACAGTAGCGTGAATTCCACGCGCACGGCAACTTTGTTGCAATGGTATACAACAACATCAGTGTGTGTAGATACTGCAGACCGCGCGCTGGATTCATGACGCTGGCCCTGCTTTAATCTACACCCGATTCATGACCCACTGTGCCAGAAACAAAACACATAGGCATCCGCGTGTTTGTCAAACAATTTAAAAATAGGAACTTATTGGATCGCCAAGTTTCAGCGTGAAGAAACGCCACGAAACCAACCGAGACAACACGGTCCGCGTCAGGCTGAAAATGCTGGTATATCCCCCAAAGATCCTTCTTCAGCACACAATCCACCAAAAACAAATCATATCCAACCAGGAAAAGAGTTGGTTATCCAGCAGAGAGTAAGTTGAACGCGTCCATTCCTGAACGCTCCCCGCGCGCGCTGCGGCTGAAGGGAAAGACGTCGGCGTGTTTGTCGGAATACGTGAAGCTTCGCTAAGTGGCTTTAAAGAGACAGCGGATGATTCACATCTCTTCTCTCTGTTCTTGCTCGTCAGAAATCGCACTGCGAAGTGTAAACGCTCGGAGTCTAGCAAACTGACGTACTTCCGCCACTTCTGCGATTGCCAGAGGAAGTGAGCTGGTTTATTATATTACTCCGATTAACTTATTTTTCCGTGGCATGTCATTTGCAGGGTGTTTGTCGTCTGTCAGCGGGTGGAGAGACGCGCAGTTAGAGAGCTGTCAGCGCACAAATGCGCATCAGTGCAGTCTGCTTCAAAAGCCCACACCGAGTAGCCTCAACACTCATTCTCCCCCATTATCACACACAGAGCTTGTGAAGCAGTCTGTTGGAGTGTAAAAGCCTTCCACCTAGTTGCATGAGGCATTAAAAGGAAAATATTCTCATAAAAAAGACATATCCAGCCATCTATCGATCCGTCCATCTTATCTAACATCATGATTCAATATTTGCTTTAGTGTTTGCACAACTGAAGCATTTTGTGTGCAATCATGTCATTAAATTATTTCAAACCAGTAAGTTCTGATTAACTGTGAGTTTGTACACAACTCATTCATCACATGGACATGCCCAGTTTAGATATGTGGACACAAAGCTCAAGGGAGGAAACTCACGAGACTCTTCAACCCACAATAACCACTCACAGTCCTTAGGGAAAGGCATTACTATAACAGCAGGAGATAACGGTGGTCTTTGGACTCACTGATGTGCCCACAATCACACATCACTCATTTATTCAAGGAAATCCATCCATTAGTTTTGGTTCACTTGTTGTATATGAAACAAATAGATAAAATACAAAATAAGCCCTCCCCAATTAATTATTTACACTTAAATGGAAGGTGGCTCATTAATAAGTCAGATGGGTTAATATCTATCTATCTATCTATCTATCTATCTATCTATCTATCTATCTATCTATCTATCTATCTATCTATCTATCTATCTATCTATCTATCTATCTATCTATCTATCTATATATATATATATATATATATATATATATATATTACTGAAATGTAAATACTAATATAAAATGTGCCCATGTAAATGACACCGAATAAGTGCACTTGAAATAGTATCAGTACAATTCTGTGCCATTTACTGTCAATCAGTGCTGATTGTTCATTCTCAAGCACTTTATGTAAACCTGTATTTAAGTGCACATGATGTCATCCAGCCCCAGAAACATAAACTTGGCAACAGGTCAAAGTGTGTTTTTATTTCACATCTGCAGTCTGGGTCTTAGCTCATTTTTCCGTATACTAATTCAATGGTCTGTCCACAATTATAGGCTCTTAGACACCGTGAGGTTGCCTCAAGGAAGCAAGCGAGCATCTGTCCTTTAGAGAACACACACACACAGCCTCAATATCATCCAAGTCATCAAGACTCATAAATGATTTATTTTACACACTACTCTTGCAATAATGTGCAGAACTACATCGCTGTGGGCTTGTCGTGTCTCATGACACTCAAATAAATCCATCATCCATTCCTTTCTTTCTTTGGTTCTTCTATCTATCTATACATCTACAGTATATTGCTATCTGTCCATCTATCCATCAATCCATCCATAGAAAGACCAAAAAATTAAAATAAAGAACAGATCCATCCATCTTTCTTCCCATCCAATGCCAAGGAATTCAAGTAATCCCCTCAGTCATGTAACTATGTTCAAAATGTCTTGGTTACACCTGCAAAAGGTCAAACTCTGCTGGACTTTAATGGGTGAATTGGAAATGAAGAGTGTCATGCAGGGTTAGGAGGAGATAGTGGGTGTCTAAGACATCATTATCACAGAGGAATTATAATCTGAATGTGAGATTGACTATTTAAATAAAGACAGTGGAAATTATTGGAAACAGAGCTTAATCTAATTTAACAGAATGCATCGCCACCCTAAATTAGTCATTCACTGAAATGAAATGTGAAAAGGTATACAGTAAATGTCAAAGTAAATGCCATTTAAAATATGAATACAGCTTTATTTCTTTCAGTCTCTCTTCTTTACTCACAAACTGCATTGTTGTTTTGTCTAATCTATTCTTAAGAAAGTCACATAGTTGGGATCAGTCAAAGGCTTAGCTCAATATTTTTGAAGAAATTCAAAAATGAGTTCTATTGATTTTTCACCTCCCCGCACTTTCAAGCTAAACTAACATCCCGACAGACTGTGTTATGTCAGTTCAGCTTTTCTTTAAAGATATCTGCACAAATCAATAAGGCTTTGGCGGAGAATATACAGTAGATCCCTGCGAGAGGTGTGGACAAATTCAACATACCTTGGGCTTGTGATTGATTCTGTGGAACATACTGATGCTTATCCTCTTAACAGACTGTGCGGTACTTTCTCTGATAACCATTTGTATTTTCCTTGATAACAATCTGGCAAGTCAGAGCCTGAAATCGGAGTCGGCGCAAATGTGATGACTAAACGCTGCGAGCATTTCATCCGTGATGATCTCTAAGGAGAATGTCAAAACATGATGCCCATCCTCCCTGGATGGCCCCTGTAATTGCTTCTTAAGAAAACAGTGGAACTAACAGTAGCAACATTTTCTCACACATTTCACAGTTCAAGCAAAGAGACAAAAACAACATAAACACACTTTGAGGTGATACAAAGACAGACACTGTGTATACTGAGTAGAGAGTGTGAAGAGAGAAACACAGCCAGATAGAAATTCAGAGCCAAGCTAAGTGACTGTAACTGAACCCATGGCTCTCCTAAATAGATCGGGTAAATAAATTATATCCGGCGTTTTAGAAATTTCATGACATTTCCCAACACTTGCCATGCACGTGTTTGAGCAAAAGTATGTTGTTTCCAAATATTACAGCGGCTATGTAAATTAATGCAAAAATCAGCTCAGTGAAGAGATATTTGGAAGAGCTTGTCTTATCAAAATGTAAATAGAGAACAGTTTAGCTGCATGACTGACTGAATCTGATTAAAGGGATAGTTCACTTCAAAAATGAAAATTATGTTATCATTTACTCACCCTCAAGTTCTTTCTTGTGCTGAACACAAAAGAAGATATTTTGAAGAATGTCGGTAACCAAACAGTTGATGGACCCCATTGACTTCCATATAGAAAATAAAAAATACAATGGAAGTCAATGGGGTCCATCAACTGTTTGGTTACCGACATTCTTCAAAATATCTTCTTTTGTGTTCAGCACAAGAAAGAAATTCAAAAAGGTTTGAAACAACTTGAGGGTGAGTAAACGATGACAGAATTTTCATATTTAAGCTCCTTAGAATAAAACTCTTGTAACTAGTGGTCAATCAGTGTGATACTGAAAAATGACAAATCTGCACCAAAATACAGTTAAAAAAAAAAGGTCTAATGTCTAACTGTACTGACACCATAGAACAACTAAATGGTTTGATGCTAGAGTGACAGCTGACATGCAACATAAGAGTGTCATGCACTTCATTCACATGCTGTCAGAATGGAACTCCTTAAGCCAGCAAATTGCTGGAGATGACTTGCTGGCATTTTGACACTGGATCCTGTTTGTGCATGACTTCTAAGCAGAATAATGCTGTTAAACATATAGAAAGCCTTTATGTCAGAGCGGTGGCACCTTTGGTCCTACCATTTGAAGAGCTGCTTGTAGGGAACCTTGTTTGAATCAGGCCTAGGTCCTGTTCTCCCCCTGTTATTTCCTGTCAGTTCCTGCAATATAAAAGCAATTAACATGAAAGAGCATACGTATGTGTGAAAGCATGCGATACATCTGAGAACTGACTTCATACATCTAAAAATATATCCACTCATGTCAACATATAAAAAAGCTTCATACATTTTTAGATCTCATGTTTTAACATCTTCCTTTTAGCAAAGATGCATTAAATCTTCATATTTATAGTATTACTAACAATTTCCTTTTTTTAAATAAATGCTTTCTATTCATCCAAAAAGGAAAAAGATCCTGGAAAAAAAAGTATCACAGATTCAATTAAAAAATCAGCCTGCAACATTGAGAATAAAAACAAAGGCTTCTTGAGCAGCCAATCAGCATATTAGAATGATTTCTAAAGGATCATGTGACCCTGGAGTAACGGCTGCTGAAAATTCAGCTTTGAGATGATTGAATAAACTACATTTTAAAACCAATTAAAATATAAAACAGCTACATTGAAATATTTCACAGCATTACTGTTATTACTGTATATCACAATATTTAATACGCTTAATTAACTTTACTCAATTAACGTAACTTAATCACCCAAGGGAGTGCTGCTATCAACCAATGTAAATGATTTAAAAATGACAAAATCTGTCTAATAGACTGTCACTATGATCATTGTAGCACTGAAGAATAAGTACTCATTAAAGTTCATGTCTCAATCCAGAGAAGACTAAAAACGCAGCTACAACCAAACTTCAGAGAATCCTTACAATTACACAGAGGAATTCTGGCCCTCTTTAGGCTACATCAGTCCGGGTTCCCTTCTATCCTGTGCACGGCAGCAATTCTGCTGTAATAAAGAGGATGTGACAGAGGTGTGTGAACATTGCAGTGCTTTCACAGAACAAAGATGAGAATGGCCTCTGACTGTCCTCCCAGTGGGGATCCTCAGTCTAGCATTCTGTGTCTCTGTCTTGCTTTCTTTCTCTCTCTCTATCTCACGCAAAGACACTCCCTCTTTAGTTAAAACAGTGTTTCTGTTATCCAGTATCAAATGCAGCCTTCCTGCATGCATTCAGCCCAGCATTTGCTTTGATATGTGTCACTTGCTGGGTTTCTCAAAGAAAGTCTTGCTTTATAACATTTGTGTAATGCATAATTCCTTTACCCTCCTCTGTCGGTCTCAAGATACTAAACCCACGCTGCTTTCTCAAGGTGAGTGAGTGTATTTGCTGTTTTCATTATGAACACTAAAAAATCCATTTCACTTCCCTGCTGAAATCATGTTTTCAGTGAATATTTCACCGAAAGAGGACAACCACTCAGCTGACAAACCGTCCTAAGTCAGCCTACACCTCTTAACAGGTCATAGGTGTTTTTGACTGCTATTTGGAAACTACCTTAAACCAGACATCGAGCTGACATATTTTTCAGGGTTAATCGCCAGTTTTGGGTTTCCATGTTTTATGGGGACTTTACATAGACAATGATTTTTATACTGTATAAACCTTATATTATATCCCCTAACCCAAAATAATGGGACCCCCATATATAAAACATACATACACAAATATATATGAAAAATAGTACTGTTCATTTTAATCATGTTCGGATACATTTTACTATAATTTACTATAAATATAAAAGACAAACGGGTCGGCGCGTATGGTTGGGTTGCGGAGAGTTCAGGTTACGGAGAGTTTGTGAGTTATAACGGAAATCATTATGAACATCAGCTATGCTAATTATTTCCCATCTGCCTTTCTGCTGTTATCTCGGGACGCTTGTCCCGAGAAAAATGGCGTTCGTCAGGTCCAGTTTTGTGTCCAGCCTCTCACGGGGATTTCGGATGCCCCAACGCCTGTGATGAGACGACTCAACGCCTGTGAAGAGACGACTCAACGCCTGCGATATGTTATGGCGCCGTTTGATTCATAAACAATATTTATATTTTAATATTTATATTTAAACAATATGAATGTAAGCCAGAGGAGAACTGGCCCCCGACTGAGCCTGGGTTCTCCCAAGGTTTTTTCTCCATCCAATCTGATGGAGTTTGGTTCCTTGCCACTGTCGCCTTGCTTTTGGCTTGCTTTGAGCTTGCTCAGTTGGGGTTATTTAGTGTTTAGCAATGTTGTTGATCTGTGTTGTGCTACTTTCATGTTATCAGTGTGAAGCTGCTTTGATACAATCTGTATTGTGAAAAGCGCTATATAAATAAATGTGACTTGACTTGACTATAATTTCCCCACAAGAAACAGACAGAATCAAACACATGCAGTAATAATCCAACAGAAACCAAACATATATGAAACAATTGCATCTGTAGAGTGGCTCCATTGATCCCTGCACACAATGTATTGGTTTAATTAAGAGAAGCAGTGTCCTTGCTAATTGATTCCTTGCCTGTGCGAATTACCCACACGCAAAACAACCGGTGACTAATGACCCAAGGAAATCTCGCTTTTACGAACTGGACACACCGCAAGCCAAACTTCCTCCACAGCTGACCGGCCCCATACCACATTTGTGAGGATTACTGAGCTATTAGTGAGACCCGCTCTCCTCAATCAATCCCTCCCGTACAGTGCTAAAGGCTCTCATCAATTATGAATCAATCAGTGAGAGGTTGAAGCTACCATTGATCTGCAGAGAGAGAGAGAGAGAGAGTCAGCATGCTTTATAACTGATAAAGCAGGTGTTGATTTTCCCAAAGCTTATTAATGATCAAATTATCCCTCATGCTTTTGTTTATGTGAAGTCTCAGTAGAGAGGAGAGAAAGACAATAACTCAATTGCTCATTTCCCAGTCTTGTGTAAAGAGAGCAGGCTCATTACCAGCGTCATAAACCCAGGCCGCTGGATCCAATGTTTCCTTGAAAAGAACTGAATGGAAATAAACTATATAAAGTATGAAATAATATGAAGTTTGAAACATGAAATCAAACAGTGTGTAAAGCCAGTGGCAGCCGGTGTGGAATAAGAAAGTATGGAAGCCCATTTCTGCTACAAAAGAAAAAAAAAATCATACTTTGGAAAACACAATTATGACAGATCGATAAAAGTCGATAATGTTCCCCTTCATCCTACCCTAATCATAGACTAAACCATTCATCAGAAAATATATTTAATAATATATTTAATAATATAATGATAATGATATATATATATATATTAATAATACAATATTTAATAAATATTATAATATTATATATAATATAATATTATATATATACACATCAGGTTACCATAAGTTAGCTAACTACGTTAGTGAAGTGTTGGTCACGTAAGCTATTGCTGCAATTAACCTATTATCTTCCAATAAAAATTTACTAGACCTGGCTACACAACATGTAACTACAGACTAGATTCACGAGAGGTCGGCTAATGTGTGTAAAAAGTAAAAAATAGACTAATTTCATTAATTTACCAGCGAGCGTACTTCGGAAGCACTGAAAATGAATGGGGTTCAATGCTGGAACTATCAGTGGTTGGAACTATTGGCGGCTCCATGACACGTGTTACTTCCGCATTCCTAAGTTACAATGGCGGTCTATGGGAGTGTCGGAACTCTCTCAATATATGGCTCTGGGTGGCTGAAATGGCCTTCCATAACTTAATAAGTTTACTTCTTTCATCTGCTGTAACCCTGGCCACATTTATTCACTGCAAGAATAAGGACTTCTCTCATTAGTAAACTTCTGATAATTAAACGTGTCTTGTTCTTCTGCAAAACAACCAATCATTTTGAGTGGTAATCTTTTAAACCAATCAGCTTTCAGTATCCCTTATCGCATCATCAGCTCAGCGTGTGGTTAAAGTAACAGATAAAGAGATACTTAAAATTAGTCAAAATAAATAAAAGATCACTAAACAAGAGAAAATCCAACAGATACATATATAAACTTAACATAATAAGGCCATACAAAATAATCGTGTAGCTATATTATTATGGACATTGTTTTCGTAAAATTGTATCTCAATTTTGAAGTGTCTATGAGCTATGGAAAGTTGCTATAAAGTATACATTATTATTATATAAACATTAAAATTCAACACATTCAACTGAGTGAGATTTAATTCTAATAGCAAGTTAATATTAATATTACAGCATTGGTTGCCTTTTCCCTGCTTAAACAGACTCCCATGGACACTTTTCAAAGAGAAATGCCCTGTTGGGCTTTGTTATATAGTCATCAGGACTCTGGGAACATTTCAGGTGTCTGATCGCTTGTCTGTCAGTGTGAGCACACCCACAGCACAGTGGTTAGCCACAGGAAATTACAATAATAACAGACCAAACCCACCATATTGTCATGTTCGCCGCAACTCATCACTGGCATTCTGCAGGGGAGTCATGGAAACTGCTCTGGCACCTCTGCGCTCTGTTCTCCTCTCCAGGACTTTCTCACCATCTTTGTAGACCTGGGTTGGTAAAATAAGAGTGGCATGAAAGTGAAGTCATTTTACTCCAAGAGATTGTGCAGGGTTTTGCACTTACACACACTACAGGATATGACAGATGACACCTCACAAGCTGCAGGTCGCAGGTCAAGATGTCTGACACGTTCCATTTCAGTGACTGAAACAAATGCACTTTAAAGCCCTTGTTACATACACTGAATTTCAAAGCTTATTTTGGCGTTTACACAAGATTTTGTGGATGGATATTTATCACATATAGTCTCATGCAGCTGACTGTCATAATTCCTAGTTCACATTGCAGCTTGTTCTGGGAAAGAACTGCCTAATTAAACAGGAAGTAAGGCTTCCATGACTCATGTTAACTTGTCGATCAAAGTGTGAAAATACCATACAGAAAGTCTGATGCGACATGACTGTTATATGCATGCTGCTTGCTCATAATAGTGCAAAAGCAATCATGCAGCAATTTCTGTCAGCATTTAAGCGACACTTGATGATGTCATGTAAACGGCTGCTCAGTTTCAAACTTATTTTCATTGAGTAAAATGCATCAAATAGCCATTTATCATCACAAGACTTTCACCATCTAGGAACAGTGATTTATATGAAGGCCAACTGTGCTCGATCAGCCATGCAATTACATTGCAAAAGATTCTGCTTTTGCAATGCAACTGATTATGTGTATAAAGTCACCTTCAGTGAGTGTCCATCTGTCCCTCTCTAACACTCAGGTTAGGGAATGCACACAGATACGCATGTGTCCATGAGTTATGGTGTGCTAAGTATCCTGAGTGTTTATCGGTAGGCATTTGAACTCTCCTGCCCTTCTTGGGAGCAGGCCACACAGTGAGAGACCAGTGTAAAACCTCAGGTTCATGAATTATAGAGCAACCGGAGCTTTAAAAGAATGCTGATTTGTTAGACTCTGATGCAGCATAAACACATCAAGTATAGCATTGGACAAACTGAACCAGAGTTTAATGAATTCCCTGTAAACCTGCAGTACCGTCTGCCCTCCAAACAGAAATTGATTTATAAGCATTTAGATTTTGCTCCCGAGGCTCAGTGCTTTGGGTTTTTTTTTCTGTTTGTTTTGGTCACAATAATTAAAATGAACTTTGATCTTTGACGTATCCTGGGAAAATGGGCAGAGGATCCATTCTAAGAAATGTGGAAAACAAGCTGTCTGAAATAAAAAGCATATAATAGTTTTGATCAACCATAGTATGTGGGTCAAGAAAACAAAAAAATATATATTTTTTTGTTGAAGTGGTCTTTTCATTTCACATTTCATGGATTCCTCAGTTCACATGATTTTGATCATGAGAACTATTTTCACAGTATTAAGCCTTTTTATGATCAGAAGCTATCCATTATTTTTTAATTATAAAAGCAACACCAAGGAACTTTTCCTGCAGTCGCCCTACAGGTTGGAAGCGGAATTGTCCTGATTATAACTACAGACACGCGACCCGATCTGGAAATCTTGCGTGGAGATATATCAGAAAAAGAACTGCAAAGCGGTGGCATAAGTGCATTTCATCATATCCACCATGTTCACCACTTGATGAACCACTGAAACGATTTTGAAAACATTATTTTAAGGTAAAAATTCTTACTTAATGTTGCTTTAAAAAAGAATAAAAAAAGCTTTGTTTTTTTTTTTTTTACAAAATCTCACTGATCCAAAACTTTTGAACCATAGTATATTACACACATACACACACACTATAATAATAATCCAAAATAATATTTATTTTATTATATATAAAAATGCCTTGTTGAGCATAAAAGTAATTTGAGTCTCACATTTGGGGGAAATGCTGCAGAAAATGAATCGGTTAGCATTATTTACAACCAGTTAATTGAATAGCAAAAATCCATGCAGTAATGTGTGTTGCTGTAACACCCAGTAGTGCTGGCTCAGGGCCTGAGCGAGATTGCCAGGAACAGTAAATTGTCTTTGTGAGACCGAATACTGTGTGTGTGTGTGTGTGTGTGTGTGTCCTTGCGATGTAGTGCTATTTAAATAAGAAGAGTGTCTGTGCTTTGGAACGTTACTGGCTGTGATTAACGATTGTACAGATGGTTTGCAGCTACCATTTACCATGGGAATTAACCCCAATATTTACAATAGCGAGAGTGTGAGCACCCTCAAATGAGTGTTTGATAGCTTAACGAGATGTAACGTGCTTCTCTGCAATGCTACCCCCTGCTACCTACACACACACAGGTGCTTATGTAAATGGTGATGAATTATGACCGCTGATGTTTGAACTATTTAATGTATTAGGAGTCATTTTTCCTAGTAAAAACGTCCATAAATAAAAACAAAAGATGGCACAGTAAACATACACAAAGAATAAACATTCATAAAACACATGCACTGAGTTATAAAGAGTCAAAATCAAATTGTAAAAACAATCTACAAACCAATCCTCATATCCATAAACTGTTATTATCTATTTCATATTGCCAAACTTAGCACAGACTTTTAATAGATTACATGTTTAAAAGTTTATTTGATTATTAAGTGTAAAATCGAAAGTTTGTTATTGAAATATAACCAAAAAAAAAACAACATCTAACAGCAGATTTACACTACAGCAATAAAATCAAATTGATTAATTAATGTAATTCCAACAGGAAACAGTCCCCAACTATAAGAAACTACATCAACCCATCCTTTGAGAACATGATATGTTCTGTTTACACTTCAGTTTATAGATTAATTATACAAATGAAAATATCTTCAATTGACGATAATTCAAGATACACAAATACCATTCAAAAGTCTGGGGTTAGTAAGAGTTTTAAAAGAAAATCCCTTTAATCATCAAAAATGCATTGAATTCATCAAGAGTGACATTAAATGCATTTACAAAATATTTCTATTTCTAAAATACTGTTCTTTTTAAACTTTCTACTGATCAAAGAAACTAAAATATCAAGTAGCACATCTGTTTTCAACACTGATAATAATAAATGTCTCTTGAGCACCAAATCATCATATCATAGGATTTCTGAAGGATGAAGACTGGAGAAATTATGCAGAAAATTCAGCTGGAATTTATTCACAGGAATAAATTCCATTTTAAATTATATTCACATAGAAAACAGCTATTGTGATAATATTTCACAATATCCCTGCTTTTATTGTATTTTTGATCAAATAAATGCAGCCTTGAGCTAGAAAAGACTTCCTTATATACATTGAGTGTATACATTTACTTTTAAGTGGATTTATTACAACCAACAACAGTGATTTTTCACATTTTATATGAGTGCATATTAACTGTTTAAGATGAGATGTTTAAGTTCAAATGGATAAAAGCGGTCTGACATGCTATGGGTATAAAGCAATTAGAAATAATGTAAGAGAGTGAAAGCACTTTATCTCCCTCCTGTTCTCCTCAAACTCCAATGCAATCAATCCCTCACAGTGACTACGGCAGATGAGAGAAGTGAGAAAGAGGACAGAGAGGGACAGAGGAGGAGATGAAAGGGAAAGCAAAATGCCACCCATGCAATATAAATGCAGAGAAAGCTTGTAGCTGCTAAGCCTAATAACTATCAGCCCAGGCTCAGTCCTGCTTTGATGGCCCAATCTTCTAAAGCGAAACAGGTCAGGATGAAAAATCCTAAGAGAATCAGAGAGGCTGACAATCTTGTCAAAAGACTTACATGCGCACAAACAAACAAACACGCTCACAAAAAAAGAATATAATCATCACATAAGTAGCCTCAGGGGATAGAATACAGAAAAATATTTTCAGTGTATGTCTGCTCACACGGAATCAATGAGATTCTTCTCAAAAGATTTAATCTTCTGTTGCTCCAACAAGACGGCTTTACATTTTGGAATTTTCCCTCACACAAAGCTATATGGCTTCATAAGACTTGGACAAGTCATATGCACTTTTTTTTGCCCTTTCAGCCCCATGTTCATTCATAAAAAGCAGTGTGAACACTCTGCTAAACATTTCTATTTGTGTTCTACAGAACAATGCAAGTCACATGGGTTTGCAATTGACATGAGAGCAAGTAAAGAATGCCAGTTTTTTTTTCTTTTTGGGTGAGCCATTCCTTCAACTGATTATTAAATCACAGGTAAACCCTATCACAACATGAGATTATATTGTATATGCCATTTTATAGCCATCACGGTTAATCAGCCTTTTGACTAAATGGCTGTTTATTTGTTAAGGATTACAAAATGAAAAACCGATGTCAAACACAATGCGACTGAACAGAACACAATGAGGCACGATAAAACAAAGCAGGATGATAAATATTTCTCCATCCTCTCTGATGTATTGTGTCTCTGTCAAAACAAACAGGAGCTAAGAGCCAGAAGCAGGAAACAGGCTGATGAGATTTGCACAGTGTGCTGTTGTGGCTCAAACAATGGGGCAGAACAGACGAGAGCGGCCCCGTGATTCGTCACCGTCGTGTGGTAAACACAGCGGAGTGAAGGGGTTACAAGTGCACATCGTGATTGGATAAATGTTTCAACTGGACACAGATTAAGCCTGGATCTTGAAACCTACACTAAAAGGTTTTTCAGTTTGTCCCCGTGAAATCAAAATTGAACCTATTTACTTTGTTAGCGCACATTACTAGTCTTGTGGTGAACAATTAATCCGTGCAAGTGAATATATATAAAAAAAATGTTTTACCTTAGTAATCTTTAATCCAAATCTGAAAAGTTACTTCCGGTCTGGAACGGTTTCTTTTTCTGATGACGTAGGTTTCACAGTTTGGGTGGGGAAACGCTTAACCACTCCCCTCAAACCGTTAGTTTGCTATGAGCGAGAGATGGAGAGGAGGAGCGCTAGAGTAAAACCCTGCCCTCTGTTCAATATTCCGTTTCACTTGGAAATACGTCACAGCACTGGAGAAAAATCGTTTGCAACTTCCGGTTCACGGGGACTTTAATGGCTTATTCTGTTATAATATCATACAGAAAAGTATTTGGACAAACTAGACATACAAAAAGTACACTCTAAAAAATGCTGGGTTGTTTTAACCCAATTTTGGGTCAAATATGGACAAACCCGAAATGTTGGGTTAAAAATGTAATGTAAAAATTTAACCCAACGGCTGGGTTAGTCCATATTTGACCCAAAGTTGGGTTAAAACAACCCAGCATTTTTTAGGGTGTATGTAATTTCATTAGATGACAAATACAGTAAATCATAATTTAAAAAAACGTGTTTCAAAATTTGAAAACAATACACTGTTTTGAAATTATTGATTTTTAAAATTGTTTTAAATTAAAAAATATATATAAAGATCTAGCATTATTTGTTTGTAGATGCATTTTATTTTGCAATAAATTATCGTTCAAAAGTTTGGGGTTGGTAAGATTTGTAATGATTTAGAAAATAAAAAGTCTCTAAAATTTTATGAGTTGCCTAATTCGTATGAATTTGTAGGCATGACCTAGCCCTGACCCCGCCCCTAAATATACCCATCACTGGGGTTCAAACATATCGTACGAATTAGCCACCTCGTATCTACTCGCTTGTACAACTTGGTCATGAGATGGCATTGCTTCTGCTCACCAAGGCTGCATTATTTAATTACAAATACAGTAAAACAGTAATATTGTGAAATATTACTACAATTTAAAAATGATAGCTTTGTATTTTAATATACTTTAAAGTCGGCATGAAATCAAATTTGACAAATTTTCTTTTATATGTAATATTGTAGTGTTTATTATAAATGATTTATCTGTGCACTTCATTATTTAAAAAAAAAAAATTCAAATACCCTTATAATCTTTAATCAAATACATTACCCTGCCCTCCCCCATCGAAACGACCTCTCTTCTATTTTGGTCACGTGGAATGGCGAAAGGGTGCGGCCAGATCGAATGAGGGTGCGGCTATCGGTGCACCGCCTCTCAGAGAATCGCAATCAAATCTGCCTCCATTTTGTACTACGCAACACCCAATCTCCAACGATCAATTCCCGAAGTACGAAATCAAGCCCTGCCCTACATTTTTTTCTAATTTCAGAAGCCATTTCACTCGGATATACGTCACGACAAGGAAAAAATGACAATCTCCACTTCCGTTTCACGCCTACTTTAAAATGCAATTTATTTTCAGCATCTTTATTCCAGTCTTCAGTGGCACATGATCCTTCAGAAATAATTAGAATATGCTCTGATTTTCTGCTCAAGAAACATTTCTTATTATCATCAATGTTGAGAACAGCTGTGCCGCATTCAATTGAAATATTTTGTCACATGACAAATGTCTTTATTCAGCAATGACAGATTAAATGGAATCAAAAGTAAAGAACAATAATCGTACAGTGTATTAAGTATGAATTACATACACAATCTTTTTGGAGCTATATTATTATATTTATCTGTAAATTTGTATTTTTTTTAGTGGATCGTACAAACAGAATCATAAAAATTGGCTTACCTCTACCAGGAATCAAACCCACTTAAAAGTGATATCATATAGCTTTTAACTGAGCAGCAACAACAGGCCTTTTGACAGTATGGTCGCTAGGAAAAACTCTTCAGCTAAGGAGGAAAACAGAGTAGAGGAATTGTTATGGTTGCCTGGATGAAGCCGTGTACAATGTGGATCATTGAGCCAAATTCTCTCACATATTTGGATGGAGTCCAGACTCTTTCCAAGACACATATTTCAAGAACTTGAGCTGTGAGCAAATGTCACTGACTAGCAGCACCATCAGCTCATTTTAGCATACCCATTTCCTTTTAAATTAGGGTGCATAGTTTCTAGAAAGGGCAAGTTGAATTATTAGATCAAGTTGCTGGCAGTATGATCATTCTATACTGCATCAAATGGTTTAAAGTTGAAGTATTTTTTTCAGTTAAAATAATAAATGTTCCATGCCAGTGGACACGTTAGATCCGGTGTTCTGTCAATGTAACGTTAGCATACTCTGTCAGAATAGCATTCTTGATGTTGAGTTCAATAGTGGGGTCAGTCAATTTAGCCTACTTTGTCAAAACAGCATACCAGTGTTTGAAGAAGTTGTGAATAACACGTACATATTATTCCTGTCAGTACAGATGTATTTTGATGGTAGCCTATATATACTTACAATGAATCTTAAATTTCGAGGAGTAACGTTAATTTCCTTAGGCTTTGCTTCTGCCCTTTATTTAGCTCTGCATGGTATGAAGCCTTCAATGTAATTAAAATTGTCCTCCCACTTCCATGGTTAAACTACAGTTATCAGAAAAATAAGCATTAATCATTTAAAAGCAAAACATTAGTCGATGACGTAGCGCCAAACGGTAGAACCTTGAGTTAACTACAGATTTAAACGTTTTAACACGACATTACGCGACTTTACGACTTAAGACATTCAACGTTTTTGCTTCTCTTGTTGTTGCAATTACACACGGCTTTCACCATCAGATAATCTCAGCATGCTATGTTTAGAGTGAAGTTAGTATAATTCATCTAATCTGACAGTGAAATTAGATTAAGTACTGAGGTAACAGTTTAGTTAGTCAATATCGCATGTTGTATAATTAACAACACATAGTTCCACCCCAGACAGCAAACTGACATTGAATCAACGTGGAAACGACGTCTCTCATGACATTGAAACAACGTTGATTTGCTCATCGAATTAACGTTGAACCAACGTCAGACGCGGCATTCTTCAAAGCTAAATGAAATCGAAAATTGGTTTGCTTTCATAACGTTGAAACAACGCGTTGATTTTAAGTTGATTTTCCGTTAGTTTTGAAAGAATGACGCGTCTGACGTTGGTTCAATGTTAATTCGATGAGCAAAACAATGTCAGATCAACGTTGTTTCGATGTCATATTTCCACGTTGATTCAATGTCAGTTTGCTATCTGGGACCGTAACTTCAAAGAAAGCAAAACATCGAAACAAACGCTGTATAGCTACCTGAGGTAGGCCTACTCCTCACCATTTATTCAGACGGTATGAATTAGCCTAATGTTTTTCCATGTCCATTTGCTTGAAAGGGGACCTCGGCAAATACTTCTCCGCAATGTCGTCAGCATTTTAAATGCGCGAGGCCGCGAGTCATGGACTCCGATCGGCTGTCCTGTGAACGTTAAACAGCTGTCACATTCTTAAAACATTTCACAATTTCCAAAAGCATGCAATGCTAAAACTATAATCCATGTCTTGCAATATCAATGCACATGTTCTTCAGTCAGCCAACTAAAATGCATCTTAATAGATTCCATGTTTGTGAAGGGTGGTTTCCCTTGTTGCTATCCTTGCCAGTGATCAGCAAACCTTGGATATTTTGGAGGGAATGTCAATGGTTTCTAAATCGTATTTGGCAATAGACTCTGATTTAAAAGAAATAGCTATACTAAAATGATCTCCATACAACATAAAACACTCATTTTGAAACAGACAAAGCATTGTTCAGGAAATAGAAAAAAATGGTGAAGGGTGAAGAAAGATGCTGACCACAAAAGTTTAATTAACTGATTTCAGTTAACTTTTGGTGTTTTAAATAACATTCATGCAACAATGATTTTCAGCTTCATATGATACTGATTTTATTGTAAAGTGTCCATTTAAATGCATAAACTGTCAAAGAATAGAATGTTTATGAAAAATAAAAGTACAACAATAAGACATTTCTCTATTCAAAATGTACGGTACTGGGGCACCGTAGACGATAAAAAAGATGGTTTCTGCAGCATTACAATTCTCCCGGTTTGTGTACAATTTGTGTCACAAACTAATATATTATATAGACTCATAACATGCAAAGTGAGATATGTCAAAGCCTTAATTTGTTTTAATTTCGATGATTATGGCTTACAGCTTATTATGAAAACCCCAAATTCAAATTTAGAATATTGTGAAGGTTTTCATAGCTGTAAGCCATAATCATTAAAATTATAACAAATAAAGGCTTGACATATTTCACTTTGCAGGTAATGAGTGCTAATTGCACGAGAGTCTTTATTTTTTTATTTTTGGAGAGGTCCCTTTAGGGGCTCTGTAATAAAGATCTATAAATACTGTAAAAAAAAAAATACTGCTTTGTGTTAATGCATACTAATGTTAGTGTATGGGACCTTGATTTAAAGTGTTTCCAAATTCTTACATCCTGAAGACATTCAATATTTTCATGTGAAACTTGCACCGTGAAGGAAAGTCAATGTCCTCTACAGTATGTCCTCTGTGTCTCAGTTACTGTATTTGGCATTGGTTTTAATTCGGTCTTACGTGAGCATGTGCGGTGAGACAAGTGCTCCGTCCCCGAGGCGAGTCACAGCTGCTACTGTGGACAACATAGATGCCAGTTTCAGAGATGATGGCCAGGGGCTCCTGTAGAAAACAGCAATGACCTGGCTGATGAGCCTAAGATGAACTAATCCCAAAAAATAGACTAAAATCAAGGCCAAGCATTTTGACAAACAAAGAGATGAATGTGTTACTGCACTTACCTAAACCGATCCAGTGTGTTGCTCTTCCTCATTTGAGACACCTGGACTGCTTTCAAAGCCTCCCACGGACAGCGCGGTGTATGCCAGCCCTGTTTCTTCTGTTTTTTATTTGCCGAAGAGTAAACTTAGACCCGAGTGAAGAGAAACAGAAACAACTGGCTCAAGGCTGTGGGCGGCAGCATCACCTCACTTTAAAAGTTATGAAATAAATCAACTGCATACAATCTGTTAAAACACACACAGCCTTTTCTGCATTTCCGAGAGAAAAACTATGTGTTGCAGCGTTGTGGGGAACACATCTTTCAAATCCGCAGGAAGAGGTTCACATGTAGCCATCGGCGTTATTCATTAGCTTGGCACAGGCCTGCTGCAAGAGCCAAACTGGTGGCATTACTCACAGGCTCACTGTAGGGTCCCTCCACAAGAGTGGGGTTTTATATGTGTGCTTTCAGGAAAGCCAACACATGGGATGGATTACACAGGCATTCAACTCTGCACTCCGCTTTGAGCTGGATTGAAACTTAATTCTAAATGTTGAAGGGTTTGTGGACAGTATCTGGCACAAACATAATAGTTATCTTAACACATAAAATTAAACTGAAAAAGACAATAACAACAACAAAATAACCACAAAAAAATCGGATCTCAATTGCTACATTTGGATTAGTCTCAGAAAGAAAGGGGGAAGGAAGGAAGCAATGAAGGAAGGAAAGGAACAGGATTTAATATATATGTATATATGTATATATATATATATATATATATATATATATATATATATATATATATATATATATATATATATATGAAGAGTTCAGATGCAAAAGCCTCTAAATGCCATTTGAAATTTTCTTCTTTAATGATGATTTTTATCAAACTTGTATATTTAAGTACAGTAATTTCACTTAAATAACAATTAATAGGTAATTATCATTGCAATATAAGTGAAATTACTGAACTTAAATATACAAGCTTGATAAAAATGATCATTCTAGAAGAAAATTTCAAATGGCACTTAGAGGCTTTTGCATCTGAACTCTTCATATATAAACACTTTTATTCAGAAAGAATGCATTCAATTTATCAAAAGTGATAAAGACATTCATTCAAGATTTCTATTTTAAATAAATGCCTTTCTTTTGAACTTTCTGTTCCTCAAACAATCTTGAAAAAACGATTTACCATTGCCACAAAAACATTAAGCAACACAACTGTTTTCAACAACATCAACAATACATGTCGATCTTCAACATCAACAACAATTCTAGTTGTGCTATGAGGAATATAAGAAACATATCAGAGACAAGGTTGACTTTTAACATCCCGAGCCAAGCAATAAAATGTTCCTCTGGGCATGCATTCAATGCGAATAGACCACGCGCTAACCATTTAGCCACATACAGTGGTTAAAATAGACCTGTATAATACCCATCTGAGTCAGATTGCTGTGCACCCCAGACTGCATTAGTATGTACATATTTAGCCCACCACATATTCAAGTCATCGGGCAGCATTCAAGATGAATAACAATCAAACTCAGAGGCAGCAGGCACAGCACAGCAGCGAACGTCCTGTGGTCTTACGTGGGCCTTAATTAGTGTGTCCTTCATCCAGTCTTCCTCTGGGCCTCTGGTCCCTCCAAGGCCCTCTGTAGATTAATTACAAAACACCAGGCAATCATATTGATTCCATTCAGCCCAAAGACAATGTTCATGACCTTAAACCTGGACGGTGACGATGCTCGCCAAACTCTCACACTAAACTGAAACCATGTTTTGTGTTACTCACAATAAGTCAAGTCACCTTTATTTATATAGTGCTTTATAGCCTACAATAAAGATTGTATCAAAGCAGCTTCACAGTAATAAACAGAAAACAATAACACTGCTGATAAATGAGACCAATTCTTAAGACCTCGGGAAATCACTAGGAGCCGGGTATTAATTTTGTTTTTTGTTTTTTTTAAGTTACAGTAGCCATTGACTTGGATTATCACAGTGGACCACGATTTTAATTTAAAATCTTCTTTACTCTTCTACTGAAGAAAAAATGATACCATCTTGGATGGCCTGAGGGTGAGTAAATTAACAGAAAATATTAATTTGTCTGTGAACTATCTCTTTAAGTGTCTTTTAAAACCCTAAGCAAGCCAAAGACGACAATTGTTGTATTTCTCCACTTTTGGAGATATTTTGGATATAAGCTCATTTTACAACTCCCCCAGAGTTAAACAGTTGAGTTTTACCGTTTGTGAATCCATGCAGCCGATTTTCTGATATTTAGAAGAATATCAGTAACCAGACGGTTTCTCGTCTCATTGACTTCCATAGTATATTTTTTTTCCTACTATGGAAGTCAATGAGACCAGAAACTGATAGTTGAGTTTTACCGTTTTCGAATCCACTTCGCCGATTTTCTGATATTTAGAAGAATATCAGTAACCAGACAGTTTCTCGTCTCATATACTTCCATAGTATATTTTTTTGGTCCTACTATGGAAGTCAATGAGACCAGAAACTGTCTGGTTACTGATATTCTTCTAAATATCAGAAAATCGGCTAAGTGGATTCGAAAACGGTTAAACTCAACTATTTAACTCTGGGGAGTTGTAAAATGAGCCTATTTCCAAAAAAAGTGGAATATCCCTTTAAGAGGGAGTTTTAAGATTAATATCAGATGTAGTGGACAGGTTTAATTGCACTTAATTGGTGCTCTGTCTTAAATCGTCCCTTAAACCTTTCACGCTGCCTGCCGAATGTTCATGTTTATATGGGCAGCAAGCCAGGGGTCTGGATTTAGCACGCACTCTAAAAAAAATGCTGGGTTGTTTTAACCCAATTTTGGGTCAAATAAGGACAAACCCAAAATTTTACCTAACGGCTGGGTTTGCCCATATTTGACCCAAAGTCGAGTTTTTTTTTTAAAGCAAGTAGATTTGGATAAACTGTATACTGGTCTAAATGAGTCCATCTAGACTGATGCATTGGTACGATCTCAGTACTGGTGCATTGGACAGGTGGGGCAATAAGTGGGCCAGTTAAATTTGAGACAAAGTCTGCCAAAATCAGCATGAAAACGGGGACAGCTGCTGTGATGACATCACTGGCCCCGTCTGCTCGAAGTGTGCCAATAGTCTATTAAATAAAATAAACTGCAAACATGACTTCAGCTTAAAATACACGACTGAAACTGTTTTTGAGCCCTGAGAAATTTTAGATTTTCCAGTCTTTCCCTCACGTTGCACGTCATTCAAAGCACGAGTCATTTGGAGAAAATGCGTCTTTCCTCATGTAGTCCTGTAGAGACTCCTGGTGTGATTCAGTCTACTTCAGGGGGCTTCAACATTACATTTTTTTTTTTTAAATGTAAATATGTTGAACAAAAAGGGGAGGGGGGTACTGAAATGAGGTGAGAGGTGAGGTTAATCTTGAGTACCTATAGAGTAGTATTGCATCCTTTATATCTCCAAAAAGTATTTAGTTTTATTATATTTATAAAAGAAAGATAGGATGTACCGAATCTTTTCGGAAAAAAAAACGAGCGGTTGGAGGCGTGCCGTGTAGGCGGAGTTAAATAATCACGAGCGCGCGAAGCTTTAGCGTTGAGAGCGTCTGGAAGCTGTGACATCCCTAAACAAACCATGGCTAAAAATCAGATTCAGCCATACATTTTTGACCCCCATGTCATAACCACCGCGAGTTATAAATTCGTCACCCCCGATTTCTCACGCTGAAGTGTCAACCCGGTCAGTCAAATGCCTGAAAGATGACTTTATCTATAGCCTAGATCTACCTGTTGAGCCACTTGTGATCGACTAGCCTACACCTACAGTGGCCAGCTAAACAAATGTATTTAAAGCATAGACAGTAAAAGAAATGGACACAGCGACCCCATTGATTTCAAAGGAGAAGACTGAAGCCCGATTATTGCACTTCCTGCCTGATGTCTGAGTGATCGTGGAGGCTCAAACTGAGCTTCACAACAGTCTGACAGTTGTAAATCTTCTAGTAGCTGTGCCAAGACAAATCTGAATCGCCTAATTCCTCAAAAACGTTGTTGAAATATTTTGTCCCGTTGCTTTTATTGACTCTCTATTTATGGGCTTCTCCCTTGACTTTGTGCTTCCATGTCCTCCCGATTGCTTCATAGACAGTAAAAGATTGCCAGCGAGCTTCTCCTCCTGTCTATACGGTAATGTCTCTATTGTGTGACAGAAACTTGCGGTCTTGAGGCAATCGTTAGCTTATTTTTACAAAAACGTCTTCTAAGGGGCGAAAACATAAGATACAAAGTAATGGAGCCTTTTATACATTGTCGTGTTTCTTTAGAAATAAATAATGGACAAATTAAGTATTTGGACGCCTCAGATGTAAAGTTATTCGCTGTCAAAGTGACGCCAAAATGAATGGGAGTCAAGGGAATGCTAAGTTGCTGCTACAATGGCGGCTCCCGCGAGGCTTCAACTTTCGGGCTGATGGATTACCCCCTGGATTTAAAGACATTCTTGAACAAATCTTTGCAGCCCTGCCTATGATTTCCTGTTGAAGCGCGCGGTCTCGCCCTCCTCTGGTCGACGTTTTTCTGAGAGAAATGCTCAGATCCACGATCCAAGATATATATATATATATATATATTTGGCCGTGTTTAGCATGAGAATCCATCTCTTTAACACTGCAAACAATTCTGAATACATGAAACACCATTGTACACCCCCTTTAAACAAAATACATTTACCTAGCTTCAACCAAAGCTTAATTTAAGAAGCATTTTTTAATTGACATAGGTATTGATTTAAATAATAATAATAATGATAATTTTCTATATAGAATTTTTTTTCCACATTCAAAGCATATGGAAGGGGGGAATCTCCTCAACCACCAATGTGCGGCATCCACCTGGATGATGCGACGGGAGCCAGAACAGAGGCTTATTGGTGGATAGGAGATGGAGTGATGAAGCCATTAATGGTGATTAGGAGGCCATGATGATGGGCAAAAAGGCCAATGGGCAAATTTGGCCCCCTACTCTTTTTTTGAAGGACATTCTGGAATTTTTTGTGACCACAGAGAGTCAGGACCTCGGTTTAACATCTCATCCAAAGGATGGTGCTTTTTTGACAATATAGTGTCCCCATCAATATACCAGGGCTTTAGGACCCACATAGACCATAGGGTAAGCACCCCTTACTGGCCTCCTCTTACAGCAGCAACCTGGTTTTCCCAGGAGGTCTCCCATCCAGGTACTGACCAGGCTCATTTTCAACTAAAAGTTTAGGTGTACACTACTAGCAAATAGACTTCAAAATGAACACACACTGAATAAGCGCCACAAAACTCTCATGTTTATTTCCTGAGGTCTTTAAACCTCAGAATATGATAAGAAATGATGTGAACTTTGAAAGATCCCAACCAATACAGGGCAGCAGACCAATAAATCTTTGCACTATTGCACTGACCTGGTTAAGAGGGAGGAAGTTTGAGTTACAATAAGGATATTTGTGATCTGAATCTTTCTCAGTTTTACACGATAACAATAAACAGACATGCAATACCAGAGCCACTAGTCTGCTGTCCTAAAGAAAGCTTAATGTGTGGGCAATGAGTCACAGAAAAAACCCCATCCACGACAACATAGAGAAGTTTGCTTGTAAATCAGAAAATGTCCCGAGGGAAAAAGCCTTTGATTTGTGTACGAGAGGAGAAAGGAAAGCGAGAGAGGTAGAGAGAAAGGGAGAGAGGACAAAAGATAAATTATTCAGAGGACATTAACATGAAAGGGTTGGGGACAGGGTGAAGCTGAACGCTCTCTGATAAAGTACCGGTGTGGATCACACAAGAAGAGGGTCATTGTGGGCCCTAAAATACAAAACCTTCTAGAGGCCCGTCTTTGGTCAAGGTGAAATAAATCCTGCTCCACCTCTGAGGGGAATTATTGACATTGTGAGGGTGTCTTAATTAATACCTTCTCTTTATTGAGAAACAAAAAAGTCAATTACACAATGGCCTTTGGAGGTATCAGAGAGTCGGGTAACAGTAAAAACATTTATTTCACAATGTGATTTACCCCCTACTTTCGATTCTTTTAATTCAACGAAAGGTTAAATTTTTGTGAATTTTTTTAATGAAAGATGAAAAGGATAAACAATGCAGATTTATTTTTACAGCCATCTTTCATTTGTTGTATTGCCTTTAACTGATTTAAATATAACAATCAAACATGTCATGAAATAAAGAATTCACATTTAAATGTTATTTTTTATGTTAAAATATTCTAAAAAAAAAACTTTTAAAACATTTTATGCAGTTATGTACTATCCACCACTATAAATAAATAAATAAATACAGTAAATTAAGTTTATCATTTCTGTTCAGCAGAAGTCATAACACAGGGTTAATATGTTCTTTCCATTCATTTAGATTAACTACGAAGACTTCCTGCAGTTTGACTAAAAGCCTCTGCACATTACCTTTGCACTGACCAATTCATTTTTACAAATTTCTTTTAATTTGAGAAGAAATGAGAGTTGAATAGGTTTTCTCCTTTGCACTGTTGCATTCTGATACCAAACAACAGCAAACATTTTGCAAAAAGATGAACTCTCTGACAGTGATTTGCACAACATCTTTGTAATAAACCATTCAAATCATTTGCTTGGGGAGTTTCAGAGCTGCTTGCCCCCAACATCACTGAACATCTCATTTAAGCTCCAGCTGATGAGAACGTGATCAGATGTGATCACCAGGGACCAATTATGTATATTGTTTCATCTTTAATGCTCTTATATTTGTGCTCTGAAGGCATATTTGTGTAAAATCCATCAATTTTATTTGACATAATATAACCTACAAGCTTGTTTGTGTATCATTAGCAGTGCTTTTCTCCTCTAAAGGCCACATTAACTGAATGGCTCATGTGCAACGCAAGCCAAGGAGGAAATCAATAGTGAGGCACCACTTGAATATCAAAATATTCTCCATTGCAGACACCATATAAAGGTCCCAATAATGAATTCATGCGCGTATTACACAACAATACGCACTAAAAGTGGTAAAACTACAAAGAACTTTGGATCAAAGACAACCCTAATGAGCATGGAGCTTACTGCAAAGTGGAAGCATTTATTTAGACGCTTGTAAGGGAAAAGAGCCGTAGGAATATATATTAAGCCTGCGTTTTACCGACACAGTAAATTTATTCGTTAAAATCATCCATTGTTCTTTGTCTTGGAACGTTTTTAGCTCTGATTAGATTCTGAAACAAATTGGCAATAGTTGATTTCTGTAAAACAAGTAATTCAAGCCACTTGGCCTGTAATCTAATTTGTGATGAAACATGGATGTTGCGACAAAATGTAGAGTATAGTTGCCTCCATTAGCATAGCATTCTACGTTACTTACCCTTGATTTAGCGGAATCCACAGAGATCCAACCACACAGCATTCCATTAGTCGAATGGTTGAACTGGAATAAAACCAACCATAATACCAAATAAGCAATTTATGATCTCATGTATAGTTTTTAACGATATTAAAATGAAGCAAATAAAACAATCTGTGTGGTAATCCAAACTGAGTCAAGCCACAAAAATATTCAAGAATGATGACATCCAACAAATATGTATGCCCTGCAAAAAAAATAAAGAAAAGAGGGAAATAAAAACCCATTTATGGTGATTACCCATGCAGTAAATAATGTTCACAACCCATTGTTTTATCCCACCTTCTTTTAAGAAATGGAGTATGAGAAAGCTTCTAGAAAGTGGAATTACTTTCTTTTCTTTTCTTACCCCATACACCCTGGTAATGAAAAGGAAATGACAAATCATACCTCCTCCATCATCAACCTGTCCGTATCCGTCACCATCTGTGTTCATACATCCCAAAACATCAACGTTCTACACTTACCCACCACACTGAGCCGGAGGGAATGGTTTGTTTGCCAGAGAATGGTCCCTAAAAACCCACTAATCCTGTCGCCATGACGACGACAGAAAAAAAAGAAAAAGAAACAGCCAAAAATGGAACCGAAATTCACAAAATATTCTCTAATGGCTAACAGGCCATATCTCCTCCCTTAGCTGGAGGGTCAGGGAGAGCCGACAGGAATTTGGACAATAAATGCTGTCTTCATTTCCTATAAGCCCAGAGGGAAACACATCTTAGCCACTGAACTTTAGCCGAAGCAGAATTTATATAATCTAACCTTGCTCGTCTTACATTATCTGGCAAAGACTCACTTCTACAGCAGCTCGTTCATGTGTGGATGCTTTTTGAAAGGTTTAGATATAGCAAAAAGCCTTTATTTGAGGGCACAATCACCAATCGAACATGTTGGTAGGGTCAAAAAGCAAAGAACATTTGCCCTTCAGCTTTGGCTTCCTGGTGCAAGAGAAGTGAATGATGTCTAAATCGTTTTTTTGTTTTTTTTCCATGGTCCGATACTTGAGTTCACCTTTAGTCCAGGTCATTGTTGGTCTTACCGCAACCGAGAGAATGCATGACAGAAAGTCAATACTAATCAATTCATCAGTCTGTTAGGTATTAACAAGCTAAGGAGGCACTCTGAGAAATATGGCTTTCAGACCTCTTTAATTTGTCATAATACGAGAGGAAAAAGCAAACAAGATTATCCATTCCTGAGTACCCAATTCTGGTCGTCTAGCTGACACCAGAGACAGGACGGCTGTGTAATTTAAAGGGGCAGCAGTCCTGAATATGGAGTCTCTAGTCAGGTGAATCCAATTTGGAAATTGCACTGCACGTAATTGGATCCCAAACTTGTCCAGCTCAGGTGTATTTGTGCTTTTAATCTAACACAAGTGATCTTATCTAATGTATAGAAGCAAAAGGCCTTAAACTTCACTCTGGTTTGAGATGCTTCCTAATCTCAATGCATTTCCTAGTGTGTGCAAAAGAGTAAAGTAAAAACTTTGCTTTCAGATTCCAGCATTGGAGAGTAGCTCAAAAAGTTGTTCTATACTTAAAGACATAGTAATTTAAATTCTGTCATCATTTACTCACCCTAATGTTGGTTCAAACTCATAGGATTTTCTTTCTTCTGTGGAACACAAAAGATAATATTTGAAGAATGTTTCAGATGAATATCCCAGAAGATCGAGTTGACATTTTGCTAAAAAATTACGAGGTCAAAACAAATTTAAAAAAAATGAAACATGCATTGTTCACAATAAAATCAATGACATGCATTTAGAAAATATTGGATCATCGGAAAACATGCCTGTGGCAACATTTCAGCAAAATTATATTATGTTGGTCCTTGCACGTTTCATGACACTTTCAAATCAAAATGTCAAGTAGCCTACGCTAAAAGCACGTTCAGTTGTATCTGAAACAAATTAACGTGACATATCATGTTACATATCACAGTAGTCGTGAAATGAAATGTCTGGTGGTGAATAATGCTAAAAGGTTAATGCTCTATCGCATTTGAAAATAACGTACCACTTACTTTAAACTCTTAACTGATAGATTTAACAGAAGCAAGTGTGTGTGTGTGTAATAATGGTAAACAATATCCAAAACAATGATGTTGATAAAGGATGAGGGGGTACCTGTGAAGAAACCCAAAAAAATGGTTAACAACACTACATTAGAACAAACCCCTAAGCAGAATATCAGTATGTGCTGCCTTGTGAGTTCTGCCTTGTGAGTTTCGTGTTATCAGGATCAGATCAACAGGATTATCCAGGAATGAGGAATATTCCTCAGAGCACTTCAAATCAGACACAGCTATTAATCAGATGTTTAAAGCCTTTATTTCCCCCCCCGCAAATCCTCTTACACTCTAGGCCAACACATTGTGCCTTTCAACAGATGCTACACACTTCTTTTAATCATTTGTTGTATCTGTGAAAAGCACTTAGCGCTTCATGATAAAGAGGAGATAAAAAGTGGTTATTGTTAGTGTGCTGCTTTCCAGTGAGTTTCTAGCCTAACCATTCTAACATAACTGCACGAGATGAATATCAGGTCCCTCAGTATGAGGCAGGGCCAATGGAAAAGAGCCCGTCACATCCCTGCTTTGCGGTCGAGGAGTTTTAACCACCAATGAAGTGGGGCAGCACGGGCGCATTAATCAAAGCGAAAGGTCAGCCGAACAAGCCAATTTGCAGACAGCTCAACTAGACCTCTCTGGAGAAATGGATAGCCTACATCCCTCTTCTCTGAAACACACAGAGCTGAACGAATAGACTGAGACTGACTTTGGCCTGTGGGTGAAACTGGTTCAGTGAGTATCCTGTGAGTGTCTTAGCGGTGTTGTTCCAGGGGTATTTGACAAAAAGCTGCTTTGCATCATTAGGTTAAGTGCTCTACCTTCTGATGTAGAACAATTTCATTGAGAGTCCAGAATTCAGAGAAAATGGAAAACAACTTAACAACAACAGATTAGTACTGGTTGCATCTAGCGGCAGGTTCAGGCTTGGCTGACAAAGGTGGCAAAGAAAAAGGCTGGAATTAATCGTCAACACTGATCATTTAAAAATATTTATTTCCAAATTATTTAAAAAAGAAAGTTACAGACTCGCTTTGCCACTATTTTCTTAACCACATCAAACCTGTCAACCCCTGACAATCTAAAAAAAAAAGCATAATATAAAGTTATAGTTCACCCAAAAATGAATATTCTGTCACCATTTACTCACCTTCATGACTTTCCAAATCTTGACTTTCTTCATGAGATGAGGACTTTTGAAGAATGTTAACACTGTTTTTTTCATATAGGGATCTAGAACAAAAAAAGAGAAATTATTAAAGTATCAAAAAATAGTCCAAGTAGTTTTCAGAATCCAAAGTCACAATAGTGTTGCTATTGTTTCATGACACAAAATAACATTTGGTATCACCGAATTTGAATATGAATACAACAAATTTTTTTTTAATGTCAACAAGTAAAAAATAGTAATATTGTGAATGTTTATTTCAACTCGGAGTCGGACAATAATGCCTACAATAGAGCCAGAGAATACATGCTGTATGGAAATAGAACAGGTACATTCTAGTTTAATTACGGTTATAACTTATTCTTCATCTTGCTTTTATCCACTACAAGTCTGTTGTGGCGGACCACGTCCGAATGATGGCTAGAAGAAAAGGTTCTACTGTATATAGAACCTTAAAAGGTTCTATCAGCGCTACGTATTTGGAACCCCTAAAAGGTTCTATACACTCTTAAAAAAAGGGTTCCTATGGGTTCTATATAGAACCCTGGGGTTCCATACTTGGCCAATAGAACCTTTTACCAAAAAAAAAAAAATGGTTCTATATAGAACCATTTTGGAGTTCCATATATGAAGCGGGGATGGAACCATTTCTTCTAAGAGTGTATACTGATGAGTTCAATGAAATTTATTGTACATCACACAAAAGATGAAGAGTTAATTTTACTCCAGAGAATCACTGAAAGAGTTGAATAAACACCATATAAGAAGTGCACATTAAAGTTGTAACGGGGTTTGTTGTTATGCGAAGAAAGGAGGCTGGAACTGGCGAACATTCAAGACTTTAATAATTAAATTAACAAATACAAAATGAAAGTAAAGCCAGCAGCTCTCGCTTTCATTTCTGCCGTGATCAGTGATCAGTAACGTTAGGCCTTTTGCTCCGGAGACCGTAAGCTTGATCACGAAAAGTACAGATCCATCCTCGAGTAACAACGAGAGTATGGTGCGTTCACATGCTATGGAAAATATGATATTTTCGACTTGTGAACTGGTATTTACCAGTGTGTTACGTTCAAGTGCTTTTGTTGTCATAATGTGGTAAATAGATGAAGATTCGTTAGCTAAAACTATTTTAGATAACTTGAGTCATCTGCTACAGCAAGAAGATTATTGATCAAACCTCAAACGGTAAATTATATGTTGTATTTTTTTTTTACACTGCCAACACACATTTATGTCCAAAGTGAATTTTACATAATAGGGGATTATCACGCTTCCGGGTTTCATGGGCGGGATTTGTCAACTTTGTGCATGTCCACTTCCGACGCAGTTCAACAATGGCTGAGACGAAAGCTATATATGTCACTGCTCTGTTCCACTTTGTAAATCTAACCAACAACGCCAACCATACGTAAGTTTTCATGGATTCCCGACTGAATTGAGTATAAGGAAGAACTGGATTAAAACTTTGAAATAAAACAAGGTAGCACGTTTGTTTGCAGCCGGGACTTTAGTAAATCAGACTAATTTACCAGGGATGCCTTATAAATAAACCTAGTGTAGTCCGTTATCAGTTCACCAGCGAGATCGGTGATTCAACGGAAGTGGCAGTGCGCAAAGATCACTGAATCCGGAAGTCCTACATATCAGCGTGATAATCCCCTATTGGCCCTTTAAGTAAAACAAATATTACTGAATATTTTCTGAATGCTGTTTGAGCGCTTCGGTGAAGTATTTTCGTTTTGTACGAATCTTGACCTAGATACCTTCACATTAGAAACCTCATTCACATTATAAAACACAATAGCAACTATTGTTTTTTCCTTAGCTACAAACTACAACAGTTTACAAGAGTTTGAAAACCACATCAAAACTGGATCAAACTCTTCCCTTATCATTTTTTTTTTTCAAACCGTTCTGTCTCATTTTGCTGGAACATCAAGGCCCGGGAAGCAAGAAAATAACAATAAATCAATAAAAGTTAAAGTCTGATTCAAAACTCATGCTCAATTGAAGCAGACAGATTCTTGTAAATACACCACATTCAACGTATAAACATGCATCATGTATTTATTTATTTCACATACTCCATATGACAAAAGCAGTAAGAGTTGATTTATAGGCCTACTCAGAAAACAAAAAGCATCTGGGGGGAACGCCAGCAACCAGATTGTATATTTTACATCTTTATTGCTCACTAAAACAGTGCAACACGTTCTGTAGATAAAGTCTCTCATACATAAAATGCAGTGCGGGTTTTATGATCCAAGCACAATGCCTTTTTCCAGACATCTCCAATTTAAAACATGTCCTCTGTTTACAGGATCTTTTAAACAGGCCGAGACCGTTACCTAGGAGGCATTTCTTTACAATAAAATCAATGGAGTGAGGCCATCTTTCCTCCACTCATGAGCTGGCCATCACACATTACATTTGTTGTTTAAATAAGCGTTAATTGCATTAGTGGATGATCAAAAACAGACAGTAGAAGAACTTTAGCCAGAGGCTCAATTACAAGAGGCCTCCACATGATGCAAACGTGTCAGGATGGTGAAAAATACGGTGTTATATATAGCTCACTCCACAACCCAGAAAAATGAAATTCCCAATGAACTGTCACAACCTCTTTTCTCTGGGTCTCAGAATAGGCCAATTTAAACCGCCTGGGGTGGCAAGACTGATGAGTGAAAGGTAGAACAGCACGCTCTTCATCTTACTTGATTCAAATGCCACTCATCCGAGCTCTTGTTTTCCAGTGAAATCCGCTCGAAAGTGAGAGACGTGGACAGGCCTCTGCATATGACTGATGACATTTATTTTAGATTCCAGTATTAGCTCTGCTCCCATTAGAAGAGATTACTGGAGGATAAGTGCTCTTTTCGGCATGAAATCGGTGTCTGTTGTGGTTTTGTGAGGCGCTTCACACACCAGCCAGCTGGCAGCACTGTTACAGTTTCACTGCCAGAATACAAAGATTACTTGACATTCACGTTCAATCTAACCTTTGACACATCTGAAATCGTCTCTTGCTCTTTTGCACTTATTAGCACTGTAATAATGTTTCATAGGGTAACCTAAAAATAACGAACCCAATTACCGTCACAGACTATTTCCCATGATCCTCCCTGGCACCTGATAGCCCACACCTGTCCCAGCACTCTTGCTCAGGTTGTGTCTGAAAACACCTCCTACACTCTCAGAAAAAGGTACAAAATCTGTCACTGTACCATTTCAAAAAGTAAACTTTTGTCCATTTTAGGTCCTAATATGTACATTTTAGGTGCTAATATGTACATTTTAGCTGCTAATGTGTACAATATGTACATTTTAGGTGTTAATATGTACATGTTAATTGCTAATATGTACAATATGTACATTTTAGGTGCTAATATGTACCATATCTACATTTTAGATGCTAATATGTACCATATGTACATTTTAGATGCTAATGCGTATGTTTTAGGTGTTAATATGTACATTTTAGGAGCTAATATGTACATTTTAGGTGTTAATATGTACATGTTAGGTGCTAATATGTACAATATGTACATTTTAGGTGCTAATATGTATGTTTTAGGTGTTAATATGAAGAGTTCAGATGCAAAAGCCTCTAAGTGCCATTTGAAATTTTCTTCTAGAATGATCATTTTTATCAAGCTTGTATATTTAAGTTCAGTGATTTCACTTAAATGGCAATGATGATTACCTATTAATTGTTATTTAAGTGAAATTACTGAACTTAAATATACAAGTTTGATCAAAATCATCATTAAAGAAGAAAATTTCAAATGACATTTAGAGGCTTTTGCATCTGAACTCTTCATATGTACATGTTAGGTGCTAATATGTACATTTTAGGTGCTAATATGTACATAGGTGCTAATATGTACATTTTAAGTGTTAATATGTACATTTTAGGTGCTAATATGTACATTTTAAGTGTTAATATGTACATTTTAGGTGCTAATATGTACCATTAAGGTACCAATGTGCACCCTTTAGGTAAGGTACAGCCCCAGTGACAGCTTTTGTACCTTTTTTTCTGAGAGCAAGGCACTCCTTGAGGGGAAAGCCATTTGTAGTGGTGTCCGAAATCATAGTGGACGTTATCAAGTGCACTCCCATAATGCACCGCAATAATGAGTATTGTGTGTGCTCAACAGCTAGAGAATACCCATAATGCACGGTGAGGGTCGTGCCAAATGAATTCCCATGCCTAACGAGAAGATGGCGTCTGCAGCTGAATCATCCATCTATGTTCCAGACAGAAGGTCCAATGTGGCTACAGGGTAATACAGGTATAAATTCATTTTCAATTGATTATTATTAAATAGTAAAGGTTTTAACATGCAAGTTTCTATGATAGCGTTCAAGAAATCGATTTCGAACACAGCCTCAGTCTTGAGACATTTCCCAATATATATTCTTG
This sequence comes from Pimephales promelas, assembly GCF_016745375.1. The sequence goes on along the minus strand of NW_024121876.1, from coordinate 5,123,543 downwards.
TCTGTACTGGTGTTCTTGTGAAACGTCATCAGTTGCTGTCCAAGTATTGATCCAATTCAAAGTTCACATCTAGTCAAGTACAGATCAAATCCCTGGATGTTTTCTTTATCGAAGATGTATCCCGAGGTGACTTGTGCGAAGCTGAGACAGCCAGGTATCCCAGAATGTGTCATTTTTGTGTCAAGCAAGTGTCATATAAAAAATACTACTGTTATTGTGTCACTGTCATGGGGATTTGTGGTCAGACAGACGGATCAATTAAGTTCCAACGAAGTTTAGTAGCATATATACTCAGGAACAGGTGTAAACAAACACCACTGAACGTGAACGTGACCAGACAAAGAGTGAAGACAGTGGTACAACTATATGTAGTGAACTGAAGAGAATTAATAGAACACAGATGGAACAAACAAAGTAATAATGACGTGACCATGGTAACCAGAGAGTAGCGGATATCAAACAAAGGAAGTCATGAACTGAAGAAATACAAACTAAAAGTCCTTGAACTGAACATAATGATGGCAGTCACGAAATGTAGTTTTCAGGCGAGAATGTAGTTGTTTAAAGCTCAAATCTGCGGTTTATTTAGAAAGCTGCTCCAACGTTTCAGAGTTAGGCGCTCAGCGCTCAAGAAAAGCCTTATCTTGGCTATAGTTCTTCTGACGTTTTCTGCTGGCTCTGATGTCTCTGTGGTGGTTAAACATGAGATATAACTAGTCTTGCATATATGTAACGGGCAGTCTTTGGTCTCATGAATCTATCATTTATTCCTGTGCATATTATTTTGTCTGAGGGCAAAGTGAAGCTATTTATTTATCGTACTATAGCGCTGACTTTGAAGCCTGCATTTGACTGAATTAGTTGCTTGTCTTTGTATAGCTTCTTGTGTTTTATATCATGTTTCATTTTATTATATATATGTATATACAGTGAAGATAATATGTTTCATATTTTTTAAATGTCTAATGGTCTAATTCGCCGCTCCTTTGAGATTTTCCTATAGGGTTTTACACTGTATATGTTGGTTTAACTTTATAAGTTGTTGACTTAAATTTTAAGTCTGAATGAGTTATACAATGAATTAATTTAATCATTAGACTCAAAAGTTATCTCAACTTGAATTAGATTTGACATATGTTGTGATAACCTGATATTTTTTACAGTGTATACATGGGTTTTTTTTCAATTTATGAGTAAAATAAAGCCTGTGGTAACCATACTTTAACGTTTTGTTGTACAACGTAAAGGGAACACCCAAAGTAAAAAGGCGAATTTTGAGGGCAGATATATATTTATTTTGGAAAACGTACATTTTGAATAAGTAACTATAGATAAAAACAGCTTGGGGAGTGAGTGTGAGCAGTGTAGAATTAAATGTCAAAGTATCGTCAAGTTATGTTTACCACAGGCCTACTGAATGCAGTTAAAAATTTACATATTTTGATTAAATATTCGTTTTTTTTTAGAAAGCATTACATTTGAATTTAGGTGCTAACTCTTATGAACAAAAAGAAGGACCAACATTACACTTTTATGTCCAATAGGATATAACCCATCTTAACCCATAGTCACCCCAGACACCTATTTAAAGACCCTCACCCCATTTTCTGAAATTCATCTAAATTCATGAATTCTCCACCTCAGATATTGTGATTATTGTGGGCTTATCCCCAAACAGCAGTGGACTGCATTGTTTGATCATATCCTTTCTATCAAAATGAGAAAATCAAGAATAGAAATGGACTACAACTAGATGTTGACCACGGGATTTACACCTCATGTGGTCTTGACTGTAACAGAAAAGACTGATATGGGACTGGCAGATTTTGTGATGGGCTGCATTCACTCCATCTTCATAGAAATTACCTGGAGTGCATTTATGGATTATAGGTAAGCAGACAAAATAGATCTGAGCCGATTAAAAAAAAAAAATCTCAGAAAGCCTGCGGTTCATGGGTCTATTCTGTCTAGTCTGTCGACCTACTAATGGACTTTAATTAATGAATGCAAAATTGTTGAATTTTGACATTTGCGAAGAACATGAAATTTGTCTGCCAAAGTTTTGAAAAATACTAATTAAGTCACCTTTTCCTTGGTTATGAATACATTATTATAAAGGTCCTTGCACACTAAGTCCGAAATTTTTGTATGCACTTTGTTTATTTGTCATTCGATGGCTCTGAATTGTCAAAACACCATTTAAAATGCTTGTTGCGGATGCGAAAAACGCAGAAAATCGTACCTGATCCGAATTTTTTTATGATGGACGAAAGTTTCGGAGGCAGTGTGTATACGTGATTGACAAAACATGAGGTTGTATTTATTTTTTAAGGGGCGAAAATTTCTGATGCGAATTTCGGCCTCAGTTTGTAAGGACCTTAAAGGACAACTCCGGCGCAAAATTAACCTTTGGTCTAATTACACATTGGTATATAGTCAACAGTTCCCTGAGATTTGTTTTAATGATTATCGAATGTAAAGAGTTTTATTTCTAAAAAGTGTTTAGCTTATAATGCTAGTATATGGGGCATAGACTAATGAAAATAAAAATTGCTAGTTAATACCACTAACAAGGCTCAAAATAGCCCAACACTAACAAGGAAGCATAATGAGGTTCCCTACATAGAAAACGAAGCATTGAGAAAATTGTAAGAGTACAGACCGTTTAATAAGAAGATATTTTATATCAGACAGTCCACTTCGTTGAAACAGGCAGGAGCCATCTTTGGAAAACAGCGTCGAGCAATCGAAACACGAACACCGAGCCAATTTAACTAGCTTTACTTTAGTATTAACTAGCGATTTTTATTTTCATTACTCTATGCCCCATATACTAGCGTTATAAGCTAAACAGTTTTTAGACATAAAACTCTTTACATTCGATAATCATGAAAACAAATCTCAGAGAACGGTTGACTACCAATGCGTAATTAGACCAAAGGTTCATTTTGTGCCAGAGTTCTCCTTTAACACTCAATATTATGACAAAAGCAGTCATTAAATTCCAAGCAATTTCAATAATTATCTAACTATACTTTCAAATGACCAATGCCTTCCTATGTATGTATACTTAAAAAAAATCATTTACTGTATACGTAAGTGTCAGGTCTGATTCTAATTTACATTTCATGGTGCAACATTTCTACAGTTATATCCCCCATCCATTTCCAATCCTTAAGAGCACTGAAGACCTTCTGTTTCATTGTCAGCTCTACCGCTGACGAGATTTGAATTGGATTTTACTTGCAATTTAAATTAGAATTGACCTCGACCCTGGTGTGTGATCTACAGTATTTCTCACACGGATGTATGTTCTCAGGCTTAACAGAGATTTAAATAATTCACTCACACTTGCTGCCAAAACTGGGTAATCAGCCTGCAGGCCTGAGAGGAGGAGCTGAGGAGAAGAGAGGATTAGACAGAGGTGAGGAGGAGAGGAAGAGGAAGTGGAGGAAGGGAATCTTAATAGAGTCAATACAAAGAGCGATTGCACAGTCCACATGTATAATTACGAGTGAGACAGAGAGAGAGAGAGTGTGAGAGAATACTCTTTAATGACAGATGTGACAGATTATTGCCTTAAATGAGTTATAAAATTGAGTGTTCATGCGCATCTGGGTGTTAAATCACAATTAGTTTGTTCACATAATGTTTTTTTTTTCAAGAGACAATTTGCTGAGGATCTAAAAGGAAACCCTCATCTCTGACCGCATCTCCACACTCACGTCCTGTAGACGACAGAATGTTTTCTAATGGTTTGTGTTAACAATGCAGTGCAACTTTCAGAAAAGTGAAGTGCACGTGCAAACTTCTCTAGGCGGAAATTCACTTGACAGTTATATATACCAAAAGCCATTGTGACTTACTCAATAAACACCCGCAATCTAGTTTAACCAGGCGACAAATGTATTTAAATGGAATTGCACTATGAATATCTAAATTAAGTCACTGCCATTTTGTTTATCTCAAATACGCCCCCTTTCTGTGCAAATTAAGCCTGATTCATTGTGCCTTATTGTTACCACCCACAGAAAGCAAATGCTAAACAATTTCATTTTAAAGAGATGTTTGTTTACATTTTCTATTCATCTGGGGGCAGTAAATGAGGATCAAATAATAGATAACATGTCAAATTATGCAAATTATGTCCCATAGACATTTCAGCCCCTTTCACGCATACAGTCTTTACTGGTAACAGATCGGTTCCGGTAATTTAACCAGTAAGGGAAGTTGTAACATTACCAGTAAATTACCAGTATATGCGCTGTGTGGACGCGGAATAAATATTACTGGTATTTTGCACATACAAGGTCAGAACGTTTTTGAATTTACTGGCAAAGGCGTTCTGGCAATTTTATGGCAATTCACTGGGATTGCTGTGTGAAAGGGACTATTGTGAGATCATATCTCCGGATCAGAATGTCAAAGAGACTTGGGGGTGGGCTCATTTCATTTTTACTTATTATACTGTATATTTAATTATATTGGTCTTATTTATGTATTGTGGAGTGTCATGAGCATGAGCATTGTAATGTTTGAAGTGGATGCCATAACAAATGTTAGTAGACTGGTAATATTTTAAAATGAGGAGTTCATTTATAAATCAGTAAGATCTTACCTTCATGCTCTGGAAATACAAACCATCGCATGATCATTGGTAATTAAGCAAAGATATTATTAAAAAAGATGTTAATTCAGCCAGCTCACACACCTGTATTTACTTCCAACTGTTTATGTTATGCACATGAGTCTCCCAACGAGAGATTTTGTAAATTGTTTTTTTTTTTTTTTTGTAAATAAGTGTGTTCAATAAAAAAAAAAACCAAAAAAAAAAACCCCCTGTATTTACTTCCTGTTTTCGGTCGACGTCCACAGTAGTCGATTGTCGAGTTCTCGCACATTAAAGTTAATAATAGTGAGAGTTGGACTCTAATCTAAACTGTGACCATTTTTTTTATATTTTCAGTTTTCATTTTATTATTAGTTTAAGTTTTTCACATTCATGTGTGTTGTCATTTCTATTAGTTTAATGCTCATTTCATTATTTTAGTTTTAGCTGTAGTAAATTTAGTATTTCAACTTAAATTTAAAAAATGTAAATGTAAATTAGACATTTTATTTGTTAAATTGGCTAATTTAATTAGAGCAACATCAAAGCTACACTTAATAGCTTTTATTATAAGTTAAGGGCCATAATCTAATGCTATATTACAGTTTACACTTGAATAATATGCTCTATGATTCAGAAAGATGATAATGTTTCAGAAGTTTAAACATTTTTCATGCATTTCCTACAGAGAAAATATCCACAGCCTGTTAACTTTGGCTATTGCCGTCAGGCTGGTCATAATTAGATCAGAAAATGACACATGCAAGTGCTATGAATAGTAATGAGGGTTAGGCCATCTGCATTGGCAACTACGCCGTGTTTAAAACTGTTGTAGCGAATTTTGTTCTCATTAAAAGGCCCCAGATGACAAGCTTTGATTTTCCCACAACAATGCCTATGATGGTATTAATGCACAAACCAATTCACAAGCCATCGCTTGCACTGGATCCATGGAGAGAAAAAAAATCCTGGAAATTATGCAGTGTTATTCCACACAGAGGTATCATTCACAGGAAATGCTCTGTTTTTCATTTTAGGGAAAACATTGGCCCTTGATTGCAGAATTGATTTTTTTTTTTTTGGTTTTGTTGTCATGCCAGCAGTATGCAAATGAACTGTTTTGTGTACTGTATGGTCGTCAAAAGGCTCAAGCCAGATTGTTCACAATCTGCTGTCCATTTCACCAACTGTCCATCTCATGCTGAAAACCAAACCAGAACATCCTGTAACCATCAATCCAGGACGGATCCAACCTCTTCACAACATATTGCAGTGTGCCGCTGAATAAATAGACTCTGGAACGACTTGCCTGAAGCATTTAAAAAAAAAAAAAAAAAACACAGCTCACATTCAGACCCACCCAAGGGCGTCTTTTCACTTTGGTCAAGGCGGTACAATAACAGGAGTTTATCAAATCCTTCGAGCCTAGAATCAGAGTTGATGGATAAGTGACCGAATACGCCATGACACACTTAACGTCAGTCCAATCGTGAAACTGGAGCCAAGGATTTAGAGAGCTCAGACTGTCTGCCGGCTACCCTGCATACGTGGAAGCTTATTCACTTATCTGCTTCACAACTATGACTGAAACAGTCCCTCTCTCCATATCTTATTCATAACGCCTATTCTCCCTACACTTCCTGTAGCTTATGGAATTAGTGATTATATTAATATAGATCAACATTTAAAGTACTTATTCTGGTCCTTTCTACAGGTCTTTGCTAATTGTCTGTCTTTGACAGTTCAATGAGCTGTATATGTGTTTTCATGTGTGTGACAGTGAGTGTAATGCAGCAAAAGACAGAAAACCGCCAGATAACACAAGAGGCTGTGTCCAGATGGGTGGTCATCATAGCCACCTCAGATACGTTAACAATACATTTACAGTTCGACATTATGGCAGATGCTTTTTATTAGAAGTGACTTTTGGCCTATTTTATCAGAAAGTAAGGACCTTGGCTAAACTGTGATTGGCCATCTTGAATAAAGCCCAATAGGGGAGAATCAAGGCTAGTTGTCATACTTTTTAAACCAGTGATGTTTCTCAGGGAGGGCTTATTTTTGAAGAGAGACACATATACCATAAGGTCTTGAATACAACAAAGCTATTGAGCATTCTAGCCCGTTCTCATCCCAAGACATCATACAGTATATCTGACACTTTTGACCATACGTCAACATCCGACGTTTTAGGGTACCCTTTAACGTCGGTGAGATGGCGCTATTTAATCCTAACCCTACCCCAGACCTAAACCTACCCGCATCATCTAACTGACGCTTAAGGTAAAGCGTCAGTTGGATGACGCCCTAGGATCGTCATCTAACTGACGTTAACAGGTACCCTAAAACGTTGGATGTTGTCGTATGGTCAAAAGCGTCAGTTAGATGATGTCTTGGGATGAGAATGTGTTGAACATTTCCAAAATACAGATACAGGTATGGATAAAGTAAAAAACCATTCATGAAATAGCAAAAATGTAAAAAGCTAACAGACAGAAACATGTCGTCACATGATCCTTCAGAAATCATTCTAATATGCTGATTTGGTGCTCAAGAAACATTTTTTCTTATTGTTATATTATTATTGATATTTTTGTGGAAACCTTGAGATTTTTTTTTAAAGAAGTGTTTAGTTGAAATGGATCAAATAGTTTACATATATTTGTTAAATGTAGAAGTCTTTAGAGTCACCTTTGATCATTTAATGAATCCTTGCTTAATAACCATATTCGTTCCTTTAAAAAAAAGTCGAACGGTCCCTAAACTATTGAATGCTATGATCTCTGACCTGACATTTATGGGAAAAATACATGGAAAATGTCAACCTTTCAAACTAAGCCTAGCCCAATCCTCATAACATAGTTACTTTGTCTTATGCATGTGTGGTTTTACTACAGTATTTTCATTGTTCACTCAACAGCTATTGTAAAAACAATTATGATCATACTAGATTTGTTAATTGTTTGGGGATGAATTCATAAAAAAAGTGAATATAATAATTTTGAACTGTGTTTTAAATCAACAATAAAAATCATTACTAGAGAGAAAACACAATGTATGATGAACATCGCAAACTATTTAACCTATCATAACTGCCACCCATATTTGCAGTACACAAGTGTCAAGTAGGTCAGGTAGATTAGTACACAAGAGTAGATCAAAATGAAGAAGACAACAAGAACAATTTTTATTAGGGCTGTCAAACGACTAATCACGATTAATCGCATCCAAAATAAAAGTTTGTGTTTGCATAATATATGTGGGTGCACTGTGTATAATTATTTCATATATATAAATACACACACATACTTAAGAAATATTTTCATGTATATATTGTATAATTTATATTACATATAAATATTTTATATATATACAAAATAATTATACAAAGTTCACCCACATATATTACTGTATATAATCACAAACTTTTATTTTGGATGCGATAAATCGCTATTAATCGCTTGACAGCCCTAATTTTTATCTTTTAGTTTGCTATGTTAGCTTATTTTAGGTAATCAACAATAACTAATATCAATGTTACTGCTATTTTTCAGGGGAACATTTTTCACGAAAGCATTATAAATAAAATGTATTGTTAATCGTATTATCTAAGAGGTCATGTATGTCTCATGCCTAGCTACCGGGTCACTCGAGTAAAATAAAAAAAAAAAAACAATAAAAAAAAAACAGTGATATGGCACTGGTAGGAGAAAATGATCTATGTTGAAATCATGCAAGCCTTCACCTCTACACTGTGAATCCATGCATGAAGCTTACATCCCAGTGAGAGAATGTGTGTGGGTGTGCGTTCTTAACCTAAGGGAAACCATATGAGGTCAGAGAGTGTATGCCACAGTCCTCAGTTCCTTACTAACCTCTCTGTAATGGTCTGTCTTTAATGCTAAGTCAACACTGGCAGAAATGCTCGCTGCCTGAGTAAAATACCTCTCCTGTCTGAGCCCTGAGTCCCACTCTGTCCCTAAAATACACTTTCCTTCAGCCGTCATTGTGCACAGCTCAAAATAAGGAGCTGTGTTTATGCTAGACTTACGGAAAAAGACTCGTTTAGGCTCCCTGAGGTCTCCGGCTAACATGAGTCTCTTATTAAAGCTCTTTGGAGTACTAATACAGGGTCCAAGTGAGCCCCGGGCCCAGCCGCTTCACTCAGGCAGTGGCCCGCAATCCGGCATCCATTCAGATATTCAACTCAGAAATGTTATCGACTCCATCCAGCCAAATCCCCTCATCTTTTCCACACTCCGCATGCCAGAGAAATGCGGTCATGCAGACACCCCTACTGCAGGTTTGGGTGATTGTAAACGCACATGTTAAGAGTCAACAGAAGGAGAGAGGGAAAAGGAAGAGAAAGCCCGGGTGAATGAGTAGAGATGGCTAGTCTGAGCAGAAAGATTTGTGGCTGGTTTTCACAATCTGTGCTCTCTGAATCCCTCAGCCTCTTTGGTAACTGTCTTGTTTTTTAGATACTAAGATAAAATATTATATTTCCCTGCGGGGTTCTTTGGTTTCTCAGCTTAACCTGGCTGCCTTCAAATTTAAGCTCATTGGAAAAATTGAGTAAATACAATGAAGGTGATTGATTTAACCATCAGAAACTTCAAATATTATGTTCTCTGAACTACATAAATTAAGTTGATTTGACAAAAGAAATAATGTTGTGATTACAAATCATGAAAATACATGATTTACAGTGTGGTAATGTTAATATATTCGGTCTTGGCGGAATAGATCTGCTACACTTCTGTCACTGCTATTCATTGGCTGCTGATGCCTCAGCGACCAGTCGGCTGCGCTACTGTATGTAGATGGCGATGTGATCATTAACAAATTAAATTAAGGACCTGTCAGCCTCCACCATCTAGAGTTTCATGACGGAGCCTTGTATATCTTTAAGGTAAATATGGTCATGGCATAGTAACAGTTTGTAGATAATCTTTTGGAGAGAATAAAAACTAGAAAACTGAGAACCTACTTAAAGGAGTAGTTCACTTTTCAAAAACTTTTGCTGATAATTTACTCACCCCCATGTCATCCAAGATGTCCATGTCTTTCTTGCTTCTGTCGAAAAAAAAAATTAAGGTTTTTGATGAAAACATTCCAGAATTGTTCTCCATATAATGGACTTCAGTGGGAACCAAACCGTTCACGGTCCAAAAGACAGTGTTAGTGCAAACTGTAAACGGTTCAAAGGGCTTTAAACGATTCCAGACAATGAATAGGGGTCTTATCAAGCGAATCGATCGCTCATTTAAAAAAAACAAAAAAAAACAAAGCTTAAGTTTTATAAGCTCAACTGCTCACCTTGCTCTGTACTGTGATGCACGTTCGTGACTCTCCTGTTCGAACACGTTCATCAAAATGAACGAATCTTTTTCCGAGCCAATTTGTTCGTTTCATTCGTTGAATGAACCAAATGACTCGGAAAAAGATTTGTTCATTTTGATGAACGAGTTCGAACAGGAGAGTCACAGAACAGAACAAGGCGACCAATTGAGCGTATAACCTCATTCGACTTCATTTCTTCCTGTAAACCACAAAAGAAGATATATTGAATCATGTTTCAATTGTTTACAATGAATGTCAAAGTGGTTGTAAACAACATTGAAAGAAATGCATACAGTGTTTGAATTACACAAGGGTAAATAAATGACAGAATTTGTATGTACCAAAGCCAAGGACCTCATCAAGGAAATATCCATGCTGTTGAACCTGCGTTTGGATACTTGCTATCTGGCCTAACAACACAAAATACTCCAACCATGAGATCTACTGTAATCAACAGAAGTAAATAGGCATTATATGCAGTATTCTGTTCATGGTTCCCTCTGCTGGTTTTATTTAAAGGGATCATATAATGCCATTTTCATACAAGTTAATTTGATTCTTTAGCGTCTAAATGGAAAGTTTGTAATACATTTTAATTAAAAATTCTCATTAGTATTGCAAGAAAACACTAATTTTACCTAGTCAAAAACAGCTCTGTTTTCAGCACGCCGTTTCAGTGCATATGCCTTTAAATGACAATGACTCCGCCCCTCTGTTCTGCGGGTGTTTTGACAACGCATGTGGAGTGTTGCCTTGACAACAGTTGAGGATTTATTTTGGGTAAAGAATGGCAGCGGAAGTCTCTGAGGACACATCTGTGCAACCATATCAATTTGAACTGGAGTCAGACCCGGAACAAGATGAAGGCCGCATAGAAGTTGGACAATTAAGGCTTGAACAGGACATTTCTGAATGGTTGGTTAACATAATGCCACTTTGATCTATCTTTGTGTACTGGCAGCGTAGAGTAACTTAGTGAGATGTACGAACGCTATGTGCTTACTGATGTATACGTACTCAGTTTGTAATAACACAATAACCATAACGTGTTCATTATAAACGTGGGATTATGAATAGGGTTGGGAATCGTGAGAAATTTTCCGGTTCCGGTTCCGATTCCGGTTCCGCCAAACGATTCTGGTTCCAGTTCCGGTTCCCATTCAATTAAAAATATTAGTAAGAGAAAAATCCACAATCCTTTTTGTGTTTATTTCTTATAGTACATGACAAATTAGTTTAACAGACTGGTAATGTAAACAAACTCAAAATAATATTAAGCAATCTTTGCAAAAAAAAAAATATATATATATATAAAGGAAATTAAAAAATTCTGCATTCTCTATAATAATTTAGACCTCTCCTTTATTGTATCTCCAACAGTGAAGAATACCCTCTCACAAGGAATAGTATATGCTTTAACACACATGTGTGTAGAACAGATTATTTTTTAAAACGGTTTGAATGATTGATTCATAAAGACTTTACTTATTTCATTACTGGATAAATCGGCGCTCTAGCAGTTAATAAACAGAACTGCATGCGTCTTGCGGAAGAACATTGTTGCCGGAGCTACTTCTCTCTGTTTATGTCCATGACGAGTCACGCAGGCATTGGGCTACTCCGCAGCAGCTGCGATCCGCCGGCCAGTCTAAAGAAGTCCGAGTATTAACGCTTATTACAGGCTTTACGTAGTGATTCAAGATAAGACAAAAACACGGTTTGAAAAAAAAAAACATTATGATGCACTCGCTCATTGTATATATTTTGTAAATTCTGAACACAAAAAATATACGGACTGCATCTGTTTTGACCACTACCGTCAATGTTTACTCAAACTATAATCTCACTAATTCTGTAACGGAAATCATTTGAATATGTTAAACAAATAAATATTGAGACTGTGTGATTGTAAAGCAGTTTCATATCGACAACTGCTCTCTCTCTCTCTCTCTCAGCGCAAACAGGCGCGCGCAGCGTGCGTGTGTCTGTGTGTGACAAATGCAGCGCGTGTGAGAGCAAATCGCAACTTCAGTGGTGAAGTTTTTGTCATTTAGGAATAAGACGGCGTCTTCTACTCCCAGCACTTCGCCCACATGATGATATCGCATCGGCATCAGAACCGTTTTCGGAACCGAAACTTAGGAATTTTGCACGGTTCCGGTATTTTTTCAAAAACACAACCGGTTCTGGAAAAGAACCGGTTCTCGGTTCCCAACCCTAATTATGAATTACATTGAGAACGTTGTATAGAAAACATGCTGTAATGTAGGGTACACCTTAGTGTAAACCTTAGCCACATTGATCATGAAGCATGCAAGCTATTTGCAAAGATTAATATAAAATGTACAACACTCACTTCTTCTGGAGGTGCAGCAGGGACATGAATAGTTGGTACCAATTCTTTTTTTCAGGAGCATCTTCTTAGAAAAACCAGCTTTATACTGACCCTCGTTTATAAAGCAGTCTGGTGAGAAATGATTCGGGCAAACATGAAATCATTGACATTGATCGTGGGGAATATTCCTTTCGAAAACAAAACTCAGCCACTTCATCTTCAGTGGTTTGGATTTAGGAACATCATAATGACTGTGTTCGTTATTACACCTAAGAACATCACAAACGCTTAGACGCCATTCTGCTCCAGTGTATCAACAATGACGGACAGTGATGACAGCTCGCTCAGGGCGGGGATGTGTTGAAACGCTGCTGTCAATCAACAATCGTGGGAGGGGCGTCCGTTTTATTGACGTCACAAAAACGAACAGCTCAATTTGAGGCAGGGGAAAACATATAAGGGGATTAAAACAAAAACACTGGAACGATTTGTATCATGATGGTTGTGTACAGGCACTGCAAACACGCATTTCAGTACAATCAACTTGAAAAAGTGCATACGACCCCTTTAAAAGACAAGAATGTGGCCAGCAGCCCAAAAATGCCCTCCAAAAAAACTGATTCTCCGATTACGTAACATATGCTGATGTTGATGAAAAACGCAGTGGGCATCATGGTCTAGATAGCAGTTCAGCTCATCAAAACAGCAACACGCATCCTAAAACATGAGATGTCTAGCTTCTTCTGTTTTTCATTCTAGCTGTCCCTGATTGAAAACAGCACAAAAAATATATCACAGCAAGTTTGCATTTGCTCAGAGCCCGTGTTATAAATGTACAAAACCTCAGGGATCAGAGAAAGTACATGCACCCCACACCATTTACAAAAAGCTATCAATTATCAAATTAAGGGGTCTGTAAAGATACATGGTAAACAAAGGATTATTCTATTAGTTCTGGAGTGAAGTAGACCACTCATGGAGAATTAGGCTTTGAGCTCAAATGGTAGAAACTTTCCAAAAGCTTAATTAGTTTGGATTAAGACAGAGGAAATGGGACAAGCACTATTAAATCTAACCCACGGCTATTGTCTGGCCTTGTTATAAACCCTAGAGGGATGTTTGGAACAAAACCATTATCTTCCTCGTTTCATATTCTGCCGCTGTGTTGGAAATGTTCCTCAATGGAATTTTAATGCCTATATATCAAAGCTATTCAAAATTTTGCTTCAGTCCATTAAATGCATTCTTCCATGTTTACAAATGAGGCTAAACAAACAAATTAAATCGTTCTGCAGTGAATGGTTGGTGTTGTAAGGGAGGCAAATAGAGATTCAAACTACAATTTAAAAGGGATAGTGCACGCAAAAATTAACTTTGTCATTACTTACTCACCACCCGCCTTCTTCATTTTCATTTGAGCCACACAAGTCACATTGTAATTGGAGTTTGGTGACAAATCATTTCTTCCATATTGTGACGTACCTGTACATCCAAGAGAAATGGATTATTGAAAAGAAAAAAGGATTTTTATCTATTCTAAATGTCTCTTGATTTCTTTTTTTCTCATTTAAATGCTCTTATCAACATGGAAAAGTGGATCGGCTTGCTTGTTTTTTTTTTTAATTGAAAACAACATTGGCATATACTGTGTTCAAATTCACACTAACATTCTCACCTAGAGCAAATCATCTCTCAGCAATAAAAGGGTGAAAGAAAACCTGACGAGGTCCTGATATTGACAAAGGGGACAGAGAATTCGCATCAGCTGTGTGTGTGCTTGGAAATCATATTTCAGACTGGACGTGCTGCGATCGCAAAGGGTAAATTTTGTCATTGTGTAGCTCAGCTCACATTGACAAAACACACAGATCACTTTGGTCTTGTCAATGGAACCATTTGGCAACTTTTTAAGTAAACTTTCCATCCAACAATGTAAATCGTGGCAACAGCTTCAGGTTGATAGTCCAAGCGATTGTTGTTTATTTGTACTTATGGTGTTCTTCCCACCAGAGCCTCACTTTCAATTTCAAAATGGTGGCTGCATAAAATCAGCGTATTGGCATCCATTTCAGCGTCTCGTCATCCACTCAAAACGTAACATTAACCAATTATTTAGCCGACTCGCAACCCCAAACAAGTGTGTGCGCCGTGTCTGTTGTTTTGTTTCCGGTCTAGCTAGATTCGCTTGCAGTTTGGGCGAAGAAAGAAAACAAAACGTCCTAGCGTGGCTCAAGCCATTGAAATTAATGGGTTTCATAGCGCAGCGCCGCGCATTCCGCGTCCTATTGCAAAAGCATGTGAAAAAACGACAAAAATTGCTAGGCCAAAAAGATTGACGCCGTTAAAATGGGTTTGTGTTAACGCCGTTAATAACGCGTTTAACTGACAGCCCTAATATATATCTTTCACAATAAGAAGCATTTAGAAAATAGATTTCTAGACAATTTTTATTTCATGCCTACTTTAACATTCAAATGCATTGCATCACGACATTTGGGATGTTGTTGATGTCCAACCTGACGCAATGAGCCCTAAGGCACCTGTTTAGCATATAATGACTTACATTTCTGTCTGTCCATCAAACAAAGCTAGCGCATGGCTTCAGAAGACTTGGAATTTATCGTATGAGCCATATGGACCAACAATTCATCCTCCTACAGATATGCATTAGAGCCCAGCCAGAGGTATAAGGGAGACACGTATGAAAGAGAGAGAGAGGGGAGGAGTAGTAGAGAGCTATCTGTGAAGAATAAGAACATCAGCTGTACTGGCAGTTTGATGAATGTGGGGGGAAGGAGGTGCGGCCTGCTGAGATGCCTGGATGAAAGGGAACCAAATTACCTCAGCAAATCACTGACGCCATGTCTGTCAGGAATTATTTAGTGACGGACGTAACGGGTGGAAACAGGACATGTCTGAGGTGCTGTTTAACGGCGCGCAGGTGGCTGATGTTACAACAGCAGCAGGTAGGGAGGGTGGGCTGTTTATCTTGCTCTGATCAGTCACCTTCCTCTGGCAGATTGTCTGTGGAGACAGTTACAGTATCATCAGTTTAGAATGAGTTGAAATTTATAATGGCTCTCTCCTTTCAAACAACCTCTGAATATATTTGGAAAGTAAAATTAGGGAGTGCTTTATATCCATGCAGAGTTTACAAAAAATAATCAATTTTTGACCTTGTATGTTTTATTCAAAAAGTCAAATCTTCCAGAGAAACGAAGACGCTTTCAGCAGTGACAACATAAACAAACGGTACTGCGCATGTGCATTAATCTGGCCCAAACTTAACTTCCGGCAGACTTGCAGATGCAATCCATAGGTAAATAACTGGTATTTCTTGCCAGTCAAAGAAAATAAATGTTACCTGGCCAAACTGAAATGTGACACTACCAGACCCGTTGAACAAAAATTGGAGACAAGATGTTCTACCGACGTGTCTGATTTACCGCAGTGTTAAAAAAAACTGGCGAGCGCGACGTCGGGGTTTGATAAGGATAATAACATAGAGCTAGGCTTCTATGCTTGCTAACCTTTTTTAAGGTGGGTCTCTACATTGACCACATGTTGGATGGATCTGTGCAGCGCTGTTTACGATACTAACCATTCAATACACAGACCGCTGTCAATGTGTTTGCGAGAGAGAGCGAGAGAGAGAGAGAGAGAGAGAGAGAGAGAGAGAGAGAGAGAGAGAGAGAGAGAGAGAGAGAGCGTGCGAATATGCGCTGCACGCAACTGCAGTCAATTACAACTTTTCCCATTTTAAATTGTTAAAAACACGGAAATCAATATGTGGCGGTCAGCGCTGATAATGTGGTGGGCTGCCACTAATAAATGTATGGGAAACACTGTACCGGTTATCACTCAGATAAACATATAGGCTATTTTAATACCGCCGTCTCCCTCATAGGAAACCTTGACATTTTTGTTTTTTAAAATTGCGTTTGCTCCCTACTAGGTCAGGTTGCACCCCACAGCTCAACAACCTGCTCATCACCTTAACTTTCACTGCATTTGTAGTGAATGCCATATTATCCAGTAACACGAACAGAACGGAAGTTAACTTTGGGCCAGCTCATCACCATGGCAACGCGTCTGATGAAAGCGTCTATACAGTGGATTTCTCAACGCATTCTCATCCTAGGGCGTCACATAGTGACGCTTTTGAAATTTCGTCTAAATCCAATGCACCCTTTAGCGTCATTATAACACGCACAGAGCTTAATTCGGTTATGGGTAGGTTTAGTTCTGGGGTAGGGTTAGGGTTAGACCACTTGGAGGCGCCTTCTGACCCATATATATCTGCGTCTCATTTTGACGCTAAAGGGTGCCATGTGCGTTGAATATAGATGAAATGTCAAATGTGTCACTATATGACGCCTTGGGATGAGAACCGGCTGGATTTCTCCAATAATTCAATCGAAAACTGATGGAGAGAACCAAGTGGACAGAGACAAGTCTTAAACCTAGTCCCAGACTAAAATGCATGTCTGAGCTGTTTTAACTGAAGGCAACTTGCACTGACATATCCTATGAGAGTACCATTGTTTTGTCTCAAATTGCACACCCTTTTCTTTCATAAGGCACATTTATGAAAGCTACTTAAGAAGTCCTAACCCTGGCTTTATTTAAGAACTGTTTGTGAAACCAGGCCTGAAAAGCATTAATATTAGTAAGAACTGAATAGGCAAAACACTAAAAAGATTGCAAAATTATTACCATAAAATAATGCAGAATAGGAAGACTGACAATTCTGCAAACACAGAAATGATTTATTCATATAAAATTGATTTTACACAGACACAATCCTATTTTTTTCTGCTATGCGTGTAGAAAATGAAAATACAAAACTTAACTGTCAAACTCCCACATAAAATGACTATTCCACCGATACACATTCTTAGGGCTCTACATATTCTTGCTTCCCTGAAAAAAAGAGAATATTTCATATGTAGTTAGAGACTAAAGAATTATAGTGACACATGTGACACAATATTTTGAGAGCTGATTAAAACTGTGAATATTTACAGACGCCTTTAGCAAGTGATTGAACACAACAGTTTTAATTTAATCCCATGGACTCATTTCACATGTATTCAGATCTCCACTTAGTGTGCTGAAATGCGACCTCCCTTCCCTCTCATCCTGCCTGTCTCTCTTTGAGGTCCCAGAGAACCTGCTAGAGTGGATTGGAAGATCAAAAAGCAGGTAAAACTCTCTTTTATCTTGGGCTGACACTCTAAAGGTGGGCAATTAAAAGAACACTGTGTGAAGAAGACACCCAACGTTGATGGAGACATTAAAAGGCGAGAGTCTCACAAAAAAAGGATGTGGATCATATTTTACTGCTAAATAAAAAGGAAATACCAACCCGATCTCACGACCAAGTCGTACGAATTCGACGAATGATTAAAAAGTGGCTAATTCGTAACAATTCATACGACCTCACTCGTACGAATTAATACGATTTTGCTAAATCGTACATATTTTACGAATTGGCCAATTCGTATGAATTCGTACGAATGACCTACCCCTGACCCCGCCCCTAAACCGAACCATCACGTGGGTTTAGACAAATCGTACAAATTAGTACGAGTGAGGTCGTACGAATTAGTACGAATTAGACACTTTTTAATCATGCGTCGAATTCGTACGAATTGGTCGTGAGATAGTGTTGGAAATACAGCTTATTTTTGGACTATTTTTGAATTATTGTCATCATGACATACTTATAAACTGAATAACATAAACTGCAAAAAATAAAAAAATAAAATAAAAAAACAGCATAAATTCATGGCACAACAAACATTGAAATGATGTATATAATTAGAATCAAATTCTGGTATTTTTACCAATTCTTTTTTTTTTATAAAAAAAAAAGTGAGTTAGTTGACATGTACAGTAGGTTCAATGTGACAAGTCTAAAAGGGAATGTCAACGTTAAATGTTTAAAGGGGACCATCAAGATAAAGTTTAACCCACATTTTTTTTATATTATCCATTTTTATACAGAGTTTTGAAAGGTGTAATTTTAATAAGATTAAGCTTTTAAATGGCTTTAATGCAGATGTCCGAGCTCAGCAGAACTCTCCTTCATCTAATGAGCTCAACTTAATCTGTGTTTAAACTTGTTAACTAGATTCAGACCATTGCATCAACACACACTTGACACAGGTACACTGGTACACACACAGTCTCAGGCTCTGATTAACATGTGATGTCTTCTTCCTAACTGCATCCTGTAAGTGACCAATAAAAAAAAACGGTCCTAAAAAGAGCTGTTAGAAAACGAGCGCTCAGGTGTGAATACCTTCTCTATTTATAAAGCCCATAGGCTGATTATTTCTGTAAACAGAATTTAAACAATGTAAACAGCCTGATACATTTTACAAAGACAAAGTATTTAGGAAATGTCACCCACTTTTGCTGTCGTTACAAAGAAAGGCCTGCAGGGTAACAACAAAGTACATTTCAGTTCTTAGGTTCTTAACTTAACTTCCCTGAATGTTTTACATTAGATATTATAGCACAACACAAAGCACCTTTGAATTTTGTGACTTTGTGTCATCTGAAGGTTGAAAGACGACAACGCAGTCCTGAAGTGTCAATTAGTCTCTCCCCGTGAAGGCCTTTACCTCTGTACAGATAACACATTGTCAAAATGATTGTAGTTCATGGATACGTGGAAGAGACAAAAAAATCTGTATCATGAATTTAAGGCCAGACAAGTAATTTGGTGAGGTCAATTTGTACGCCGTCAGCATTTTCACAAATTCGCGTTTTTTGAAGTTTACACGGAGAGAACGTTTTTCACGATTTTTCAACACTCGCACCTTGGAACCTATTTTAAGGTTTGCCTTCTCGAGCCACCATGTGTGCAAATGAGCGGGCCAGAGTAAATTAAGTGTTTTCTGTTCGGCCCCTAAGTTATAACTAATGATCTCTGCAGCGGAAGTGAATCAATCCAATACATACATGCATAGAAGTATAAAAAACATAAAAAAATAGACATCACTTACCAGCCACTAAATAGAAGCTTGCAAACAGAAATATTTGTCTGAGGAGGTAACCATAGTAACAGTATGCTGCTCCAGCACTTTTTGTTAGTATCAGTGCTGAAAAAACATTAGCCGAACATGACAAGTATTGTCATAAGTTATATACATACCCTTGCATTATTTCTTCTGTCTTGTTTTCTCATGGTTACCACTTCATTTTCCTGTAATCTCAACATCACAAAACTAATATCTAGTTAAAAAAGCTATGGTATATGTTGCTTTCCCTGGTAAGCTACAAAAACCATTTCTAGAGTTTACAAAGAATGGTGTGAAAAGGGAAAAACATCCAGTATGCGGCAGTCCTGTGGGCGAAAATGCCTTGTTGATGCTAGAGGTCAGAGGAGAATGGGCCGACTGATTCAAGCTGATAGAAGAGCAACTTTGACTGAAATAACTAACTTTGACTGAAATAACCACTCGTTACAACCGAGGTATGGAGGAAAGCATCTGTGAAGCTACAACACACACAACCTTGAGGCGGATGGGCTAACAGCAGAAGACCCCTCTGGGTACCACTCATCTCCACTACAAATTGGAAAAAGAGGCTTTAATCTGCAAGAGCTCACCAAAATTGGACAGTTGAAGACTGGAAAAATGTTGCCTGGTCTGATGAGTCTCGATTTCTGTTGAGACGTTCAGATGGTAGAGTCAGAATTTGGCGTAAACAGAATGAGAACATGGATCCATCATGCCTTGTTACTACAGTGCAGGCTGGTGGTGGTGGTGTAATGGTGTGGGGGATGTTTTCTTTGCACACTTTAGGCCCCTTAGTGCCAATTGGGCATCAATTAAATGTCACAGCCTACCTGAGCATTGTTTCTGACCATGTGGCCTTTATGGCCACCATGTACCTATCCTCTGATGGCTGCTTCCAGCAGGATAATGCACCATGTCACAAAGCTCGAATCATTTCAAATTGGTTTCTTGAACATGACAATGAGTTCACTGTACTAAAATGGCCCCCACAGTCACCAGATCTCAACCCAATAGAGCATCTTTGGGATGTGGTGGAACAGGAGCTTCGTGCCCTGGATGTGCATCCCACAAATCTCCATCAACTGTAAGATACTATCCTATCAATATGAGACAACATTTCTAAAGAATGCCATGTAGAGTTAAGGCAGTTCTGAAAGCAAAGGGGGTTCAAATACAGTATTAGTATGGTGTTCCTGATAATCAGTGTGTATATACAGTATATATATATATACTTTTATATATCTTACTGACCACAAACCACAGTAATTGAGATTTCAACAAATAAAAAAATCCCTACAGAAACATTGTAACATGTCATCGCCTCTGAAAGCCAGTGTATAATTTGCAGTGTATAACAGATACAGATTTTGAGTGGAATGAAAGGACCATCTCATTTCATCACATGGCACTAAAAATAGGCCTGCCGTTTCCTAAATTACAAGCAACATGACGTCTGACTCAAAATCCAATTGTGAAGTCCCTTGAGATGAGAGAAGCTGGGATAGTATTATGCTCATTTCCTCATATTTAATCTTTTTTGTCCTCTGACTTAAGAGTGGTGGTCACATACATCCCACTTCACCATATTCCTGTACCTGCTTTCATTTACCTGCATAGAAAATTCTACTCTGAACACATTCATGCATTCATGATACTGGCAGCAGATGCAGAAGCAAAATAAATAATGTTTGAGAAATTACTTCTACAAAGGTCAGACTATTGATATAAAGCACACGCAGGACCAAAGGAAAGAAATACCATAAATGAGATCTATATAATATTTCAATTTTCATCTTGTCAGTTGACTTTATCCATAAAAAGACTCACATCTCACATCTCCTGTAGAATTTCAAAAGAGATGACTATGTGCTTAGATTTGCTAAGGTACAAATATATGATATTTTAATATGACCTCCAACATTTCTCATTAAATTCGTTCTTGAGCTCTCATTCATTTTACAAATATTTTATCTCTGTAAAGGAACTTCAGGAGGAACATGACAAAAAATGATCCTCAAATCAAGCATATCTATAAACTGCATTACTTCTCCTGAGCTATGAAAGAGCAAGCTCTGAATTTAACTTTAATAAAAGCACACAAGTTCACACTTCTTTTAAAGGAAAAGCACTGTAAAATGTAATTAGGTTTGATGTTTCCCTGGTTAGAAGAGCCAAAGAGTTCCTAACTATAGACTTCTACCGCCACCTGGTGGTTTAAATGTTTAAATGGTGGTTTAAATGTTGCACAACACTACTGTATGATGTATGACTTCTCTAACATGTCTACTGTGGGTTATAATCATGTATGACATGTTGGGGAAATAGTAAACATACTACTACATTCAATGCACAATTTCTCTGAGGTTAAGTAAGTAGGCCTAATATTCATGACATTCCTAGCAGTTGGACTACGCAAAATGTTGGTAAATAACATGATAATGTGGTCTCATGAGAGTATCTACTAAGCAAAGGCATCCAGCTGTAATTGAATTTATTTTCTGACAGCGTGAGTATCAACTCTGAAGGTTACACCCCACACACTCTCATTAATGAAGGATTAGTGCTCTTTTGAAGTCTATGATTCATATCCACGTGGGGGCAACAAGTCCCACAAAGACAAATCTGTTGCCTGCATTTCCATAAAATCTGTGTTTGTGTTAATTGGAGAAGCTCTCACATATTCAAAGCTAATGGTGTAGTGGTGATAAAATATATTTCAGAAACCCAAGTGGCACTTATCAGAGAGTGGACTGCAATTTACAAACATGTGTTAGCCTGTCTGTGGTTTCTGCAATCTACGCACAGCAGCATTGCATAGTTTAAAACCACCATTAATTTTTTTGTGGTTGAAACTAAACATTTCTCTTTTAAACTTAATATTTTTATCTTCCAGGATGAAACACTGAGCAAAAAAAGTACAGTACTTACTGGTCAAATTCGGTTAGCATTTGCAAAGATCTCAATTGAAAGTTGCTCGGTTGGTCCAGGACCTCCAAACGTACATCATTTGAAATGGTCAATCTTTGCACTGTAATGCAACTAGGTAGCAGATGGGGATTTTTTTTTTTATTTGACCTAATTTTTAATAAAGAAAACTGCATTCCTCCGATCATTCAATAGGTCTTGCTCCAGGTCAAAAAATTACCCCAGTGACAGACAGAAAATCCAAAACTAAAGGAATTTTTATGAGGTCATGGCTTATACACATTGCACTTCACATTAAAGTCAGCTCTAATTGCATGTTATACATGTGAAAGAATCATCCATGCATTTAGTTTATTATATATATATATATATATATATATATATATATATATATTTATTTATTAATTTTTTTTTTGAAAAAAATGTCAACTGGATATTCCAGTAAAAACAATATTTCTCAAGACTTTTCACAGACTGTGATGATGCATTTCCATTGTTATCAAAATCACAAATCCAGTATATATTTTTATTAAAAAAAACTAATATACATTTACTCTGCTATGTGTGTTATATTTAGCGATATCAAATTGATCAACCAAATATCTGCATCTAACATAAAAGCAAACATATGCACACATACACACACACACACCGATGTGATGGCCCTAGTAATATTACCTTAGCAGCAAATTACAAAAAGCTAATTAACACTGCTGTGAGGAAGTGACAGCATATTTGACATCATTATCTCTTCTGATTGCTGTAATTAATATCTCGATATTTTACTTTTATAAAGTCGTGGACATACTATCATATCTCCCCTCCCCTCCCCTTCCCTTTTGCTATTGGAGCAAATGCGAGTACAAAATTGTATTTGTTGTCATCCTCCGTTCACCAATAATAGAAGCTTACCCAACTGTGGCCCTGTCCCAAATGGCACACTCCGGACATGGACTTCCTCAGAGTCCACAGAGTTTTGAATAAACTCAAAGGCCATCTCATCCCCCTAGAAAAATATGACAAATATCATTCAAAGTTTTGCAGTCTTCAGCATCGAAAACAGGATTTGTTTATTTTCCCAAATCTTATGTCCATGTGAACTACACTGCCAGCTAGGCCTAATTGTACAGTGGTATGAATAAGTTTTGGCACCCATGCTAAAGTTTCCTAAAAAGAGGAATAAAAAATCGTCTTTTGGATATTGATCTTAATGCCTTAATTAGAAAAATTAGGAAAACTCCAACCTTTAAGGACACAAATTTTCTTTGTGAATGAATAATGTATCATAAATAAATAAATGTTTTTCCTTAAAATACAGGGTGCATAAGTCTGGGCACCCCTATGTTAAATTCCCATAGAGTCAGGCAGATTTTTATTTTTAAAAGCCAGTTATTTCATGGATCCAGGATAATATGCATCCTGATAAAGTTCCCTTGGCCTTTGGAATTAAAATATCACCACATCATCACACACCTTCCACCACACCTAGAGATTGGCATGGGGTACTTTCCATAAGATCATCTTTCAATGCAAATCAAACCAGCTATATAGGCTAACTGAAGTAAAACCATGCCAATCTCTAGGTGTGGTGGAAGGTGTGTGATGATGTGGGGATATTTTAATTCCAAAGGCCAAGGGAACTTTATCAGGATGCATATTATCCTGGATCCATGAAACAACTGGCTTTTAAAAATAAAAATCTGCCTGACTCTATGGGAATTGGTGCCCAGACGCACCCTGTATTTTAAGGAAAAACATTTATTTATTTATGATACAATATTCATTCACAAAGAAAATTTGTGTCTTTAAAGGTTGGAGTTTTCCTCATTTTTCTAATTAAGGCATTAAGATCAATATCCAAAAGATGATTTTTTATTCCTCTTTTTAGGCAACTTTAGCATGGGTGCCAAAACTTATTCATATGCCACCTGGGCATTAGAAGATGTCATGGTTATGTAAATAATAAATACAGTTGAACACATAATGTTCAATTTTAACACAAAATGAAAATGAGTTTAAGAAAAATGTTGTTTCAATATTCATACTACGTTTATGAATCAGTAGCCATGACATTCGGTTCTATTTATGTAATGATTCATAATGCGATCGTATTATTTAACGCGCTCATTTTTATTTATTTATTTTTCGCTCACGGACTGTGAACATCTCTCAGCCATGTTTACAGTCCGTGAGCGAAATCCCATCCGTTTTCTGATTGGCATTTCGCAAGGATTCCTGGGTAGTTAAAGTGCGTGGAGCCATCTATGCGGGCTTCGTGGAAGACCGCTTTAAGAGTACGAAGGGGGCGCTGCTGAGCACACTTCAGAGCATTAAAATGCTAAATGGGACGGTCTGGACTCGGCAAGCACGCGCAATTTAAATCCAAGAGACCGGAAAGTCTGCATCAAGTGCGCCATTTGGGACAGGGCCTATGAGGGCGTCTGCTTCTGAGAATCCCAGAAATGTGAAAATGTTGCGTCATTTCGCCCTCTTAAACTCCACCCATTTAAGCCTGAGTGCAATGCCAACATCTCAAAAATCCAACCAACAACCAAAGCACAGAACCAAGTCCCCTACACTAATTATTTCGTTTTTCCAAATTTATTACATTCAAATTCACTTTATATTTCGGAAGAAAAAAATCTATCACTACTTCAGTTTCATTGCAAAATTAGCCAACGCATGTAGGCCTATTGATTTTGTAGCTGTGTCTTATAATGTGTTCCTTATCTGATATATTAATGCACATTGCACTTACTCATATCTCTGCTTGCTTCCTTCCTGTGCACCTCTTACAAGAATGCAGCATAACGAATTCATTTCCTCAAATAGCATTTTAATCACTCAAATCAAGCTGTTCAGAGTGCAGACCACAGTTTTCACCCCAAATTAAAGAAAAAAACTCATCTGGCAACAATAATTTACCACAGCTTGTGATTTCACAATTACCTCGCAAAGAGAGTTTATGATCTCATTTGAGTTGCTAATATACTCCCCCCCTCTCCTTCCCACCTCTTTTCGTTATCTCGGGGGACCAAAAAAGATTTTGTACACAGGCCAGTTATGATTCCATATTTACAACGTTTAATTTGAATGCCAAACGAAATGTGGCGAGTCGAACCATATGTAGATTTAATTACAGTCCTATCTCGGTGGCTGATTCCCACTCTGCCTCCGAACAGGATTAATAATAAAGATGGCAGACTGGTATATTCAATTTTTCACATAACAAAGGCCAAATAATTGTCGTTTCTGACCTGCTGTTTCTCGGAACATGTTTTATGACACTTAAATGTTTGATGGAAATTCAATGGAGGTGCAGTTTAATAAATGGAGACTTGGAATTTCACATCAATAGTGTTTTAATCAAGGGCTCTTTTACAAATGGCCACAGTGTAAATGTTAATCTTTGCTACTATCAATCCAAAACCTCAATAACAAGATAAAGGTATGTTTTTTTATTTCTAACTGGCTTTCCATTTACATTTTTTATGTGAATTGTGGGATACTGTATAAAAAGATAGAAACACTAAGATGTGAATATAATTTCCAAAATGCACATAAAAAAAAAACTGCTTGCTTGGCGTCATGTGCATAAACTACTATGGAAACACATTTTACTGGATGTGCATAAAGTCAGGACTGATTTTCTCAGATGAATGGCTACTATTACCTCCCAGAACTGTCAGGCATGCGATCAAGTTCCACACATAAAACATTTGCCAATAATCTCTCATATGAAACAATCACACACATGAAAATCACCAGAACATCTAAACCACAAGTGATTAGGTTATTTATTAACAGAGCAACAGTCAGTGGCTTCCTCAATGGCTAAAACATTTGTTTCCATTTCTATTTTGCACTAATTATTTATTTATCTGTGCATTGTCTTCATGATTATTCAGATTTTAGGAATAAATTAAGCATGTTTGAAGCATAGCCACTGACTGTGATTAGCAGAGGCCAAGTATAATTTATTACCAAATTATAGCAACATGACAAAGGTGCTAAATGAACATTGGCAGAGCTCAACTTTATGCAAAACACTTATGTGACGCAACAACTATTAATAGCCATGTTTCCATCTGCCTATTTTTATCGCAAAATTTGGGATATCGCATAAAAACAAAGTTGGATGGAAACACCAAGAGGTGTATAAATTCTAAAATT